>VZSR01003800.1:6204563-6394415 GCA_013398615.1 Brachypodius melanocephalos
GAGGGTCGGCCGATGCCGAGGGGAACCCGGGTTCGTGAGGGGCGGCGGATGCTGCGGGGAACCCAGAGCTCGTGAGGGACTGCGGGAGCTGAGGGGAAGGAGCGGCCGTGAGGGGCGGCCGGTGCCCGGGGGACCCGGCGCTCGTGAGGGGCCGCTCGTGCTGAGGGGAACGAGCTCCCGTGAGAGGCGGCGGGTGCTGCGGGGAACCAGCGCTCGTGAGGGGCGGCGGGCTCTGAGGGGAAGGAGCGGCCGTGATAGCCGGCCGGTGTTGAGGGGAAGGAGCGGCCGTGATAGCCGGCCGGTGCTGAGCGGCTGGTGTCGAGGAGAAGCAGCGCTTGTGACGGGCGGCCGGTGTTGAGAAAAAGGAGCGCCCGCGAGGGGCGTTGGCGCGGGGCAGGCTCTGTACGGGAACGCGGCCGCTCGAGGCGCCTCAGGAGGCGGGCACGGAACCTCCTGAAGGCGGGCAGCAGCCATCGCTCCACCCCGCACCGTTGTCGTGGCCACCGAGAGGCGTCGGGCCGGTTGCCGCCATGAGCCTGAACGACGTGCGGCTGCGGTGGCTGCGGGACCGAGCGCTCGCCCTGCTGGGTCTGAGCGAGCCGGCGCCTTTCGAGGAGTTGCTGAGCCGCCGTGAGGATGCGCAGGTCGTGCTGCTCTTCTTCAACCTTAGCACCGACGATGAGAGCGAGGCAGGCAAAACGCTGCTGCTGCTTCTGCGGGCCGAGCGGCCCGGCCCGGCCGGTGAGGAGGGAGTGGGAGAGGATCCCTCTGTCCCGGCCCGCTAAGCTCTCCCTGGGCACTCCCTGTTTCCAACTCCATCAAACCCCTCTTCATCCCATCTGCTGAGTCGCAGCCCCATGACCCCTGCCTTTACTCCTTTTCCTGCCTCTCCATCCCTTGGGCTGTGCTCTCCTGGACCCCTTTTATTCAACCTATTTCTAGAATTTTCTCCCCTCTATATGTGGGATTTACATCATCGCTCTGCAGTGTTATATCATGCTTTCCTCCCATTTTGCATTTGTGCAAATGCAGGTGGCACAAATGAGCGTTTCTATGTGGCTTTTAATGAAATTCCCGAAGAGTTTTTGCCAAATTCTACGGTGTATTTTCTGAGAGACGTCAAAGGTATGTGTTCTGAAGAACTGCAGCCTCGGTGTTTTCAGTTTTGCATTAAACAGCACTTCCCATTGTGAAGATATGACAGAGACTGGGACTCAGGATAGTGCACACCCAACTTATTTAACTGGGTAGGAAAATACTCAGAATAGAGCCAGGGTCAGGGATGCTTCATCATTTAACAGCATTTCTGTGCAAGATTTTCCTCCTCTGTAGAGTAAGAGTTCAAATCAAGCCACTGTTCTTTAGAAAATAGTTTTCTATTCAAACTATCAGGCTGGGTTGTAAAGACTTAGAACCAGGTGATGATGCTGAAGTATTTTTCATCCCTTTCTGAAAAAGCATTTGCACTGTTAAAACCAGCACTAATTTTGAATGACTTGCACCAAACCTAGTAGTGTTTTATTGGAGTTTTAACTTATTATGAAAATGACTTTATACTTTATCAATTAATTAGATTTATACTATTTTTTTGTGTACTGTTTAGAAAAAATTACTGTACCTAATGACCAGACTGAAGCTAATAAGATTCTGTCTCAAGTGATAAAGTCTGATATACTGACTGATGATGCTCTCTTGATGCTAAAGGATTCTATCTCACAGGTAAATGAGTGACAGTTTTATATATGGAATCTTGAGTGGTTTTAGGAGTGATTTGCCTGTTTAGTATTATATGGACTATGCATGAGGAATATTAATATTTAATAAGTGACCATAATATATCAAAATGAAGTTTTTGTTAATCTTTATTTAATATTCTGTTTCCCCATATTTTTTACCCCTATTTGAGAATTGAGAGTGTGACACCAGCCACCTCTATTTCTGTGCTCACAGACTTTCATAAAGGCGTGCTGGAGCTATTCCCCTGCAGAACTTGAGGCAGACAGAATGATGCTAAGGACGTGAAATTGAAGGAGACACACTTAAATTAAATTTTAGAACAATATCTAATGGTTAAGTGAATTGCTAGTAAGCTTTTTTAAAAATATGAACCATCTAATCTATGGCACCTTTTTCAATTCTAGTTTTTGCCAGTTCTCTCCCATGGTCAGGAGCAGACTGAGAAAACTTCCTCTGATTCAGACAGTGAAAAAACAGATTCTGAAGAAACGAATTTATCTGAGACTGGATCTGGAAAGTCTGTGGAGGACTCTAACACTCCAATGAGGAGTGAAACTCAGCCGAGTATACCAGGTGAAGTTAATTTTTTTTTCCTCTGCCAGCACTGTGGTGATTAGAGCACATGGCAGTAGAACGAGGTTCACCTGAGAGTGGCTTTATGTAGAATAACAAATAGATTTTATTAAAGCTGCTCTTTGCTGATACCAGCTGTGCTTTTCCTGCCCTGATGCATAGCAGGCAGCATGGAGAAGTGGATGAAATCAGTGGTAAGTGCTTCAAAGAGTTTGGAGTAAGAGTAGGAGAGGGGCTAGACATGTCCAGTGATGCCATGTTACCAATGCTGCCAGAACAAGACAGTTCATTCTGTGTGCATTTCCTTCCAATAGGAGATCTTAAACTGGAGATGCCAACTGTAAATCTAGATAGAGAAGTGACTATTCTTGCCACAGTTCCAGTAGTGGTTCAGTCTCTGAAAAGATGTGCAGTGACCTGGCAGAAATTAATATCCAGAGTTCTGGAGGAACAGCTGGAAAAGGTTCCACAGGTAACATTGCCTGTAACACCAAGAGGCTTTTATCCCTGGAGACTTAGCTTCATTTCCCCACAAGAACTGTGTTAACTTTTAATTCCTCTTTATGTTTGATTGTTGGAAAACCATTTACTAATTCTTGAAAAGTAGAACAAAAGTAGTGAGGAACGGTGTGGCTCTTGGAAGTAGAATATGAATAAGGTATGAAGTAACTCACTACAGATCCTACCCACACAGGATTGTGGAAAACTAAGGGACTTTTGTTATCTGCTCTCTTCTGAAGAGCCAAGAAATACTAAAAGCTGCACTGAGTATTTTTTTAATAGACAGCTATATTTTTTCCTTTTTTTTTTTTTTCCAAAAAAATGATCTCAAACAAAAGAAAAAATTCTGATTTTCAGGTTTTGAGTCTACAAACACGTATATAACTAATACCACTAAACATGCTGAGGGATTTTATGTCTATAAAATTACCTGTGCAAAAGCCATAAGCTCAGGGATGAACTCCCCATAAACAGTTTCCTTCAGAGTGTGTACAGCTCATTATTTCAGGGATATTCTTCTGCCTGGCCTTTTTGCATGGTTGAATTGTATCAAGTGTCTCTCAGCATGAAGTTTATTGAAAAGAAGGAACAAATATAATCCTAATTATAAATATTCACTCTTACATAATGGTAATCCAGCTTTTTTTATCTGGTTCCACATTACTTGTAGGGTGATGGTCCACTTGCAGAAATTTGCCTCTGGCGTGAAAAAAATGCTACTTTAAGTGCTCTTACTGAACAGATAAAGCTTCCAGAGGTGCAAAAAATCTTGGAAATACTACAGGAAGCTGAATCAAAGTTTACTGGAGATTTACAGATAGTCTTAAATGACCTCAAAAAACATCACATGGAAGCTCAAGATAGTGCTAAGTTTCTCTCAACTCTTGAACGCCATTTGAAGGTACCTGTCCTTGAGAAAACTTGGTGAAGTTTGAACTGTACTTACCTGAGTTTGGTTTCTCTGTTGATGTAATCACCTCTTGTTTATTTTTTCACTTTTTACCAGCAATAAGGATATACTCTAGATCAACAAATTATATTTAATTTTAAAGAAGAGATGCTTATTTTGTTTGAGTTTCAGTGGTGCTAATGTTTGAAAGCTCAGAGCTGTGTCCAGCCTTGGGAGTTTTGATGGCGTAGCTGAACCGGGGAAAACAAAGATTTCTCTACTCCATTTTTTTAAGGCAGTTTCTACCACAAATTACAGCTGATGTTTCGAAGTTTAAATTGTATTGAAGATCAACCAAACAAAGAGTTGAGCCAAAATTTAAAATCAGGACCTAAAATCATTTGGAGCAAAAGGTGCAGATATTTATTTAGGCACCAGGATGTCTCCTTGTCCAGGTTATTTATTTAATAATGTTACAGACTTTCATAACCTACAGAGGTTATGAGAGAAGCATCTACAGAATAAATATTAGCTTAGTGAATATGAATTTATATATTTTCATGACATTTTACCCTTAATCTGCATTTCATAGAATTTATCAACTGGCACTGGAGTTGATGTGATCTCCAATACAATCCCTGCCCTGCTGAATGCCCTGAGGCTGGTGTGGATCATGTCACGGTGCTACAACAAGGATGAGCGCATGGTGCCCTTCCTGGAACGAATTTCATGGGAGATTTCCGAAAGAGTGCGCAGAGTTGTGGATCTGCAGACGCTTTTTCAGTAAGTGCTGGGTTTCTGTTTAACTGGGCTGTATTTATTAAAAGCTTTGCTTGTCTTACACAAAGTGCAGTAGATGATCCTTCTGCCAAAGAGGTGTCTGCATTTTTCAGCCATCTGAAGTTGTATTAGAAGATCAATTAAAAGTCAAATTGTTTTGTAATTTTCATAAGTTATTAAATCAGCCCTGGCGAAATAGGTTCTTGTCCTCTTTTGTATTGAAAGAACATAAACCAGTAACACAAATGGAAAGATAGAGGTTAAAAAGTGGTATAAATATAACCCAAATCACTCCTCAAATAGTATCTCCTTTCAAAATCACATTGCAAATAAGTTATAAGTTTTGCCTAGATCTGGTATAGTTAGAAGCTGCTAAAGCAGGGTACATTATTCCAGTTGAGATACGATTTTTTTATCTATTGTTTTTATAATATCTTAACTGTGTTGATTTGATTAATAGACAAGACATAGCTGCTGCAAAAAAGAGAATAACAGAAGCTAAAAACACTCTTGAACACTGGAAAAAATGTTATTTTACTACTTGTATCCAAGTTGAAGAGTCAGGAAGTAAGCGATACTGGAAATTTGACGTGAAACGTTTGTTTGAAAAAACGGATTATATGGTTTCAATCTGTCAGGATCTGTATGATATTTTTCAGGTAGGAATATAAACAATAAATAAAGAGATTGTCTAATCACTATTCTTCTGTAGAGGAGATTCTTTTGTGTTGGAGGTGTAGGCTTTTTAACAACTTCTATTTTTGTGTTTAAGACCTGAGCAGTGCCTTTGATTCCACCATTTAATGCTGGAGGTGGAATAACTTTTCTCCAAGTACTGGTTGGGTAAAGGTGCACCTAGTGTGAACATAAGAGACTTGCAGCAACTGTTTCACACATTTGTGATTTTTGTGGGTTGCCACCTTAATGAGTTAGATAAAATACCATTTAAGTATACTATAATATAAAATTTGGCCATCTGTGAATCTGTGTATTAATTGCAGAGTAACATATGAATGGAGAGATGCTGTGTTTAGGCTAATTTAAGTCAGGGTAATTAGCAATATGGTCAATCAGTAAATTGTGTGTAAAGTGGAGTGAAAACGACTAATAACCGAGTATTTACTGTTATAACAGCTGAGTTGCTGGGCCTGTAGATTGTTGCTGCGTTTTTTCAGTGTCTCATATTAAAATATTTGAAATTTAAATCACAGTGCAAACTGATCATTCTCTGAGTAGTTGATATTTTTTGAAGGAAAAATTTAACAATAATGTATTCAGTGGCAGAAAAAAATACTAAAAAAAAAACTTTATGGAATGTTCTTCTGGATGAATAGGTCACTGAAGAGCTTTACAATATATTTATTCCTGAACTGACAACTGTGACAGAAAATCCAAAGGCTATCGAGAAACTGTGGAGAGAAGTAAATGTAATAATTAGTCCTATGGAAGACCTGACCTTTGACCCTTTTAGCATGGAAACTGCACATGACTGGGCATTTGTTATGGAAGAATTTAGAGAAGATGTTACGGTAAATACCATACACTGGGATTCCCCAAAAATCCACTACAAATAAGCTTGACTACTATTCTTAAAAAGTATTTTCATTTTGCCACCCTTTCTTGGTTTTGCAGGATGAATTTCTGAGTGACAGGGTTTCCTTGCTTTATTTTTTTGTTTTGTTTAGGATTTTGAAGAAAAGATGACAAGATTTATTGATGAATCTTTTACAACCCTTCGATCAGCAGAAGCTGCTTTTGACTTGCTGATTAAGTACAAACACATCCAGACTCGTGAAACAATTAAGAAGAAGTTAATGAAAAAATTCCGTAATGTTTTGGAGCAATATTGTAAAGAGGTATTTAATTCAGGGATTTCTTATCCAGTACATGAAATTCTCTACCTAATGAAAATTATAAATCTGTATATGTCTAAATACCTGTGTTGTGTCATTTACTATCTAAAAGACTGAAATTTTTTATAAATAAACATGATAATTGCTCTCATTTTTGAGGATCCAGTTGGGGAAGTAGTCTGGTTAATTTGCTGTAATGTTATGCATGTCTGTATATGTGAGACACTGTTGGGAATAGGAAGGTTCCCTGAATGCAACAAGGCTTGTGGCTATTCCTGCACCTTATAAACAGCACCTCAACCCTCCTGAGAAAGTGGATCTTTTACACCCTACAGCTTTCTTGTCATGGACAAGTTCATGATATGATCAGAAGGTGTCACAGATCAACTTTGGAAGGCTAGAATGTCAAATACTGTATGTTGGAAAGCTTTTCATATCAGCTTTTTTCCTGATATTTCAAAGAACATAAAACTTAACAATAAAATGTAATCTTACAGAAAATGCTGCCATAACAGCAGCTCCACAAGATAGAGAAATGAAGATAAAATAGTTATTTTTATCCTGCTGCTGGAATTAGCTTCCAAACTTGTGCTGTGTATCAGACAGTGATCATGGACAAACATGGAGAAAACAATTCTCTGCAATATTTTATTCTCTTCTAGGTTGAAATTGTTAAGCAAATCTTTGTTCAGAATCTCAAGGATCCACCTCGGTACAAGAACCATCCTCCAGTGGCTGGAGCAATATCCTGGTCCCGATCCCTTTCCCAACGGATCCACCACACCATTACTCGATTCCAAGAAGAAGAGGAGTTGCTTGCCTCTGAACGTGGAAAGGAGGTGTGTTGGGTCTTTTGCTACTTGAAGGAAAAAACACTTTCATTATACACTTCTAAAAATGTGAAAAGTGCTCTTATGTGAGGGGAAGTCCCAAGTCTTTGCACACCGCAAGCTGTGTTAATGTGAAAATTGGATTGAAACCTCCCCACTGTTTCCCAGGGAGACAGTGATGGAATCAATTATATAATTCAAGAGCCCAAATTCTCCAGTGTGTGCATTAATTACAGGGTGTTACTTATTCTCTTATCTAGTAAAAACCAGAAACCATATTAGGACAGGTTAGCTGAACATTTCTCATGCTCTTTAAAATGAGTTATACAGAGCTGTCCTTTCTAGGTGAAACAAATATATCTCCAAGTGGTCAAGAAAATGGAAGAGTATGAACATCAAAAATACCATCAGTGGAGAGAGAGGACAGAACAGATGATTCCATTGTTACTGAAAGATACTCTGCTGTCTGTTGTCACTGATGGGGCTGCAACAAATGTTCATCCAGAGACTTCTGAGCAGGTGAAATGTAGGGAGATTGCATACCAGGCTTCTCTGAGGGGAAAAACTGAAACCTATCTGATGGTCAGCGAGAATTCTCTGAGAGTAATACTTTAAACACAGATTTAGAAAAAGTTCTGAGCTCAGAATTGTTTGTGGTTCTTTATAAGACAGAGTTCCTGAATCATCTGGCAGATGATTGAATGTTGTTTCTCTGTATGTTCTTCTGTGCTGTAGTTCCTGTTAATTTTTAGGTTTTGGTACAACATTTTTGGGACATTGCTACAGTACTTGGGAACTGAAGTTAGGTAGAGGCAGGTTTCCAGCAGAGATCTTGCAGAATCCTGTTCCTACTGAACTTTTGTCTGACTCTGAATTTCCACTGGGATTTCTGTTGTAGCTGGTTGCAGCAGTGTGTAAACAGAGGTGATTTAGTTTGTTTCTTGTAATTGACAACTGAAAAAGTTCTTCTGTGTAATTTCTGAACCAAGAATGTTGAGGTTACTATCAAATTTCAAAGGCATTTCCACAAGCTCTGAATGTCAGTCACTCTTCTACTTTCTGCCTTATCAAATGTCTCCAAAAGCTCGCCTTTACCTTATAATGGAATTTTGTTCCTCTCCTTTCTGCTGCTCTTTCTTGTGTTGTAGACCTCTGCAACAGAGGAGCCTGTCACCACCAAGAAAAGTGTTTGCTTCACTCTGAATTTTTCTCCTGAAATCCTAGACATTATCATTGAAGCAAAGTACATGGAACAACTTGGGCTTCCAGTCCCAGAAATGGCAAGATATGTGGCATTACAGGAAGACAAATACCTTAGGTAAGGCTGGAACAGAGTATCTGCCCACATACAAGCTTGTGGCTGCATTTCAAGTGATTTCACTCCAAACTGGAACAGGCCCTGAGTCGTCCCATTTTGGAAATATGAGAGCCCTTAGTGATTCTTTTATTTAAGAGTACAATTTCTGATGGCCATGTTGTACTGATAAGCTTTTCTCTGGCACTCTTTGCATCCTTTATGCTGTAGGACTGTTATACAAATTAACAACTTGTCCAAACCTGAGAGGAAAATAATTTGCAATTAATTGTTACTGCCATTTAGATTTCAGCTAATTTAAAGTTAATATTTCATTCTTTCTGTACAGCTTTGGATAAATCAGTTGTGTCCAAATTATCACAGACATTTAGCATGCAGATGTGCCAACAAGTCCCTAAATGGATTTTAAAGTTCACCTGTTCAGTTCACTAATGTGCTTCAAGCTAGGGCTATTTCCATAACTTTCTGAGCTGAGGCAGGAGAGGTTTGTCCAACTACTATTGGAACCATATGAAATTTTTCTTTTGTTTTCAGTTGGAAATAAATTGCATGTATAACCAATACATATTCACTGGTTAGTTCTGCAAATTTTGCTTTATATGGAAGTCTGAGTAGAACAATGGAAGTTGTCTGCTCTTTGGTGGAGTTTGGAGCTGTTTTTCAAGAAAATCATAATTTTTGTGTTTTGTTGTTTCGTGTTTCTTACATTCCTTAGGTACACAAGTAAATTGAAAGCCATGCTGGATCGCTATCACAAATTAATGAAGATGATGAATGAAGCAGAAACCAAACTTCTTGATCACTATGTCCAAGAACTCTGGAGAATATTGAAATCAGGACATAAAAGACTCACATGGAAGTCTGTAGGTAATGGTGATACTATTTTAAAATGGCCTTAGATGTTTATTTTCAGTTAAAAAAAATCTCAGTTTGCAGTCTATTTTTTATGATGGCGGAATATATGATCCATCCTCTTGCCACAGGGGCAGAATAGCAGGTTAGACAAACTCTGACCCAGGAGATATTTCTTGTGTTTTTATTATATTTAAAACACTGGAGATGGTTAGAAACCTTTAGCTAAAAGCTGTAAGGGAGCAAGGTGAAGGATTAGCTGAGAAAACATCTAATCTATGGTTTTGCAGAACCTTGGGTCATTCTTAGAGATAAAACATGTCTGGTTGTGGCAATTTTGATGCATTTGTGAAATACTTGTTAAAAGAGGAAAAAAACAAATTGTTATGATCTATTTCAAGGTATTGGTGAATTTATTCTCCAATGTACACAAACCATTGGAAAGTTAGAGTTACTTGTCCAGCAGATTCATAATATTTCTGAAGACATAAGCAGCAAACTTCAGTCCATAGAATCAACAAATCTCTTTAAGTTTCCACATTCAAAAAATGGTGACAAACGTCCTGGTAAGTCTTTATATTTTCATTTCCAAGCTCTGTGGTGTTTTATTTTTCTCAGTCTGCTACTTTGTGGTTTTAGTTGCTAAGATCAACCCTTTAAATTGTTACCAAAACTGGTTATAGTAGTAATTCAGGGTGTAACAGAGGATGGGACTGGTTTCCTCAGACGGAAATGGCAGCGAGCTGGTTGTCTGCCAGATCTCTGTCACTTGAGTGGGTGATGGATCAAATTTGTTTCAACACTTCACAGTTGTACAAAGGTTGCTGTTAAATAATTGAATCCAGTTAAAATCCATATTTCAGAAGGCTGAAATATTAAGAATTTAAGCATTGCTAAGTGAAGGTATTTTTATCATTATATGAGATCAATTTCATGTTCACAAATAAAACCCAGGTAATTATCCCAGTGTATAAAACTGTTATATCCTTTGCAGTTAATAATGCTATTTTTTGTCTCTGTTGCAGGAGCAAAAGAATTTTTTGACTATGTTAAGTGTGAACAAGCAAAAGAAGTGGAACAACTGGTTAGAAAGTATTCTGCAATTCCACAATTGCTAATAGAAGTGGAAAGACGAGTTGCCAGTACAAACAGTGGCAAATCTCCAAAATTAGCTTCCTATTATGCATATTGGGAAAATAGGATTTACCAGGTGTTGACACAGTTAATTGTGAAGTAAGTCAACTGTGTGCTTTAATGGGTTTCCAGTCATCTTCAGGTTATCCTGGATCTGTTGATGAGTGTGTGTACTGACATTCTGTTTGAACCAGACTCAGGATCCTTTTGCACCAGAGTATCTCCGTTCATTCCTTCCAACAGCTTCTTTTAGCAAGTCAGGCTTTTGCATTAAATCAGTTTAATGGGACAGTTTTTCTCCCAGACACATCAGTGTTTCCAGCTGGAATCAGTGATAACTCAGGTTACAGATCTAAGCATACACTTGAAAATTGCAGCCTCTCTTGTGCATTTTCCCAGAGGCAGCACCTGATTATTTTTATCTTTGACGTTATTTTTTTTTTCCTTTCTCAGGAATTTACAGACTTTTAATGCAACTGTTGTTGCAAATGTGCCACTGTTAGAAATAGAAGCTGTTTTATCAGTTCCTGGGATAATCCTGCAACCTACTGCTAGTGAGATGGAAAAAATGACTGTGCAATCTATCCAAGACTGTGTTGAAGTCACTAAGGTGATTTTTGATAAATATTTGTTTGTTTGTTTACAGAGTTTGCTTGTGATTATAATGTCACCTGAAATGAATAAATTTAGTTTAGTAAATGTGCTTTTTTGCTGTGCTCCACTGATGCATTCAGACTGTTTGAGCCAATATCTTTTCCTCTTTGTCACGTTGTATTGTTGCTCAGCAGAGATTTTAGAAGCAGAATGAGTAATGCATAAAGTTTTGTTAGGATGAAATTAACTCTTCTTGAGTTGATGGGAAAGTGTGATCTCTTTTTTGCTGTCAGAAAAACAATTGATTTGAGAAATCATTTATACCACTCCTTACATTGTGCACTAAATAATGGTGAATTCCTTCTCTGAAAGGGAAGAAAGTATTGGAACAGGTTGTGCAGAGAAATGGTGGAGTCACCATTCCTGGAGGATGTATAGATGTGTCACATGGGGACATGTATAATTTAGTGGGTGACTTGAGCGTCCTGGACTGCTTGGACTCAATGATCTTAGAGGACTTTTCAACCTAAATGATTCTATGAATGATTTAACTAAAATGACTCAACAAGATAACTGTTTTCTGACTCTATCTTTAAAACTCCAGCATTTTGTACGATGGATGCACGGTACGTGTATTGAATGCCCTCCTCAGCACGTCAAGGCGGATGAAGTTGTCACTTTCAGCTTTTACAGTGATGTCTCCCAGAGCCCTCTGGTAATTGAACAGGCTGTTCTCATCACTCAGAATGTCCACAAACTCCTGGCTTCTCTCAGCAAGTATTTGAACCAATGGGAGAGGTATGACCTGCTGTGGAAATCAGACAAAGCTGCAGTCCTGGACCGTTTAGCTGCAGAAAAACCTGCCTGTGTGATCTTTGATGAGCAGATGCAGTTGTACATGAAGATAGCTCAGGAAGTGACTCAACAGCCCTTGATTAAGGATGAACAATTTATCAGGCTTCAGCTGGCTCCTTTAGCTTCTGCAGTGCAGGAGAATGCTAAAAGCTGGGTGATGTCACTTGGGAAGTTGCTTAATGAGTTAGTAAGAGAGGAGTTCTTCAGCCTTCGAGATGAGATTCAGGTGGGTGTTTTCAGTTTGGGTTTTTTTTGTTACCTTTATCACATAGACTAAAAATGAATCTGGCATGTTATTTGCTTGTGTTTTGTGTTTGACTCATTATTGTAATTCTGACAATTGCTTTGTCAGTGTTGATTCTGGAAGTGATCTCTACTTTTTACAGAGATTATCAGTGAATGTGAATAGACCTCCTGAAACCCTGGACGACCTCAGAGTTGTCCTGAGCGCATTTAGGGTGGTCAAAGCCATATCCATGGACGTGGAACTGAGATACTTGGACATTGGAGAGAGATACAGAACTCTTGCAATCTACAATATTCCAGTAAGTGCACATCTGATCAAACTTTTCAGATCTCAGCTAAGGGCACAAATGCCTCATGTGTGAATGAAGAAATATTTTCCTTTCAAGACGTGTTACAGAATTACAGTGTTGTTGAAGTTTGAAGGGATTCCCTTCTCAAATCAGTATGTCTACTTTAAAATGGACATATGGTATTTGTTGAAATCTGATTAAGGTCACTTCAGTACTGGTTTGGTGTTTTGCAAATTTATAATGTGGGCACATATTCCTCACTTTCTTGTGAAAGTGGGTGTCTATCTATGTCTTGTGAGAGGTGCTACTTGTTTTGTTTTAGGTACCTAAAGAAGAGCAAGAGAAGTCTGACAGTCTTAGGGAAGCGTGGGAGACTCTCTTGATGGAAGCAGCAGAAGTCAGTCACAACCTAGATTGTAAAGGAGGTGTAAAAGAAGCATTCACAAAGGTAATATTTGTAATTAGTATCAAAACCAATTAGAAATGGAAACTATTTAAGGGAATTATTTAAATGCTGTTCTTTTTAGGTGACACAGCAACAAGTTGAGGACTATAGCAAAGAGACAGAAGAGTTTCTCCAGAAACTCTTGGCTGAGGGGCCTGGTGTTGTTGGGGATGATCTTGATAAAGGTAAATGGATTAATGTGTGTGAAGTGATGTTTTGAAAATATTAGTCTTCAGAAAATTCAAATTTTATGTAAAACAAAAAAATTATGCTTTCCTTATTAACATACAAACTCATCAGCCAGGAATGTGAACATTTTCAGTACTGGAACATCTACAGATTATCTGCAAATTCTGTCCTGTTTATTTCCCATGAGCCCTGTGATGATTTATCTGGAAAAATTCCTCTCCTTTCCCAGGACTAGAACTCATGGCTATGTTTGAAAAAGAATTAGAGAGACTGGAAAAAAGGCGGCAGGAACTGGGCAGTGCTCAGAAACTTTTGGGCTTGCCAGCAACAGCGTACCCGGACTTAATAAAAGCACAGGAAGATGCGAAAGCTCTGAAGCAGGTCTATGATATTTATGCACAGCTAAAAGTGAGTGTCACACTGAGTCTGCAGGGACACACGTGTTCATGCACAGACACACAGCAAAGGTGGGGGACAGAAGAAGAGGCTGCAGTGCCTCCTGGTTGCTGTCAGCTCTGAAGCTTTTGCATGCAATAAGCTATGCCCTGTGAAATGATTTTAATAATATTAGCGCAGCAGTGTCTCCATGGTGAACCAAACACATCCACTCATCAAATGAGAACAGACTTCTCCCAGCCTCTAGTAATTGTTGAATGGCATTTTACTGCACATGGCTCCTTATCAGTTCAGTGAAACTGCTTTTGGATATAGGATGTGTACAGGTGACAGTGGGTATCTCAGGCTTTAACTATTTTTTAAGAAGTTTTATATTTCCAAAATTGAAATGCCCTGTAAAGTATGTTCATGTTCTCCATATTCCTTTTTTATTGTTTCTTATACAACTGATTGTGTTTGGCTATGGAGCTGTCTTGGACATGGACTTGTCTCTCCCTATGTTTGTAAAATGTTAATACAATTACGTTTTGGGGGTTAAAACTAAAATAAATTATTTTTTCCCTTCTTAATGTCCTTGTTTCCAGGCAGCTAAAGAGGAATGGTCTCAGACTCTCTGGATAAACCTCAATGTCAGGGTTCTTCAGGATGGAACTGAAGGATTTCAGAAAGTCCTTCGGAAGCTGCCCAGAAAAGTGCGTGGTATGCCAATAGCTGTCCAACTGGATAAAAAACTGAAGGCATTTCTAAACTCCATACCTTTGTTGCTTGATTTGAAAAATAAAGCTTTAAGAGAAAGGTTTGTTTTGATTTATTTGCATCACTATATATAGAAGTATTTGATGTTAGAACTTTCAGTTTCCATTACTGGGGTCATGCCATGTTCTGGAGCTTGGAACTTTATTTCTGGCTAATGAGCTTGTGTAATAGCGTGAAAGGTGCTGCCATGGCTGGGATACTTTATGTATTCAAACTAATAGCAGAATGCTAAACATGAGTTCATTATTACATGTTACAGTTGGTTTTGTTTTTTACTGTATCATGGTGTTAAACTGATGTGTCAATTTAAAACAGGCATTGGGAAGACCTTATGGAGAAAACAGGAACAAGGTTTGAAATGAAAACAGAAACGTTCACTTTGGAAAATATGTTTGCCATGGAACTTCACAAACACAAGGAGGTGATTAGTGATATAGTTGGAACTGCTGTTAAAGAACTCAGCATTGAGAAGGTAATGTATTGAATTATAGAATCATAGTAAAACTAAAAGGACAAGCATGACAACAATCAGTTTTATTTAAGATTGTTAAATTGACACGACTGCAAGTTTGGCCATCTTCAGGGAGGTGCCATGAGCTACATGAGCTAAGATCTGTCGCTCTGTTAATGAGCTCCTACTGGCTCAGGATCCTTGCAGAATTGGGTTTGGCAGCAGCATATTGGATTTCTATGATTACAGTAAGAAAGTTTGTCCTATGAAAATTGATCTGAAGAAGGATCATTTTTCTCTTGCTGTCATGCTTTGAAATATACGTTCTTTATAAACCAGACTTAGAAAATCTCTCCAAAAATTTTGGAGATTAGCTGTTTCATTTTTTTTGCTAAGATTTTTGTTGTCCAGTTTTTGAAGACTGAAATATGCATCTTTTTATGTTCATATGCAGGGAATTAAGGAAATAATAGAAACCTGGGAAAGCATGAAATTCCCTGTAGAAGTATACACCAAAGGCACTGAGACACGAGGCTATATTCTGGGATCCATGGAGGAAATTTTAGAGATTCTTGATGACAACAATGTCAATCTCCAGAGTTTTTTGGGCAGCCGATTTGTGGGTCCTTTTCTTTCATCCGCTCAAAAATGGGAAAAAACTCTGTCATTGATTAGTGAAGTAAGCGAGGTAAGAGGAAAGTCCTGGACTAGATAATTAATGTTTATTATTTATAATCCAAATTTTCCATTGTACTTCTGTTTCCTCTTATGATAACGTTTGATTCTTAGATGTGGCTATCAGTTCAGAGAAAATGGATGTACCTGGAGAGCATTTTTGCTAGTGGAGATATCAGATCACAGCTTCCGGAGGAAGTCAAAATATTTGACTGTGTAGACAAGATGTTTAAACAGGCAAGTAACTGACTTGTGATCACCATAATTATGTAGTCCGTTTTGCTTCCAGTTCCACAGTTACTTACAGTCTTCTGTAAGTGACATGTGTAATACTGAAAATGATGTGCTATAATTCATTGAATGTGAGATTGGGGAACCCAGGAATTTTGTGTTTCACTTTACATCTGTCATAACCAGAAGAATCCTCCTGATTTAGCTAACATGGGCAGAGGTGAGATCCTTGGCTGGCAGCATGGGGAAGGCAGAATCCTTTTCCTTTCATTGTTTACAACTTTTTACTTTTACCTTGATAAGAAGAAGCTTAGATGTGTTCCTATTGATTGAGGACCTCTGTGCATGCTAAAAATGCTTTTCTGCATCATGCAACTGTTCCTATACTGAACACATATTCCTGGTATGAATATGGCTTACTTTTCTGTTTCCCATGTGCAAAATTGAGAGGGTACAGTGATTTTGAAATATGATGTTTGATCACTCCTTGAAGTACCATTGTGTACAGGAGCAAAGTCAGGTATGTGCTTAAGCTGGCCTGACTGGGAATCGAGGCTTGTCTGGCTTACACTTGCTTTTACAATTGTATCTCCAAAACTACCTTCATGTTTTCATACTGCACTGCAGCACCACAAAACCATATCAAAACTATTTAAAACCCTTTGATTCACTTCTATAAGGACCTGTTCAGCTTGTGCTGTTCACATGCTTTGTCATTAATTAAATATGATTTCATATAAGCTATTGCTGTTCAACATTTTCTAAACTTCCCTTTCTCCTTGCACAGATAATGGATGAAACTGTAAAAGACCCGACAATAAAAAAATGCTGTGAAACCCCAAATCGTCTGTCAGACTTCCATCATATAAACAATGTGCTGGAGAAATGCCAGAAAAGCTTGAATGATTATTTGGATTCCAAGAGAAATGCTTTCCCAAGATTTTTCTTTATATCTGATGATGAGTTGCTCAGTATCCTTGGCAGCAGCAGTGCACTCTGTGTCCAGGAACACATGATAAAGGTACAATGTCTGGTTTTTCACAGTGCCTTGTGCTTTTAGGTGCTTAAAAAAGTTCAACAGTCTGTACTGTGCGTGCTCATAAAGGATGCATGAACATTTTTTGCATGCAAAGAGAATCCTGGCAGCATCTTGAAGAAGCTTCTGTATAACCAGATCAAATCTGCCTCTCACACTGGTTGGTAGCAGTTACGGCAGAGGAACATTCAAGATACACCAGAATGATCTGTCATTAAAGAACTTTCCTCATAGATTGTAGCTCCTCCTAGCTCTTATTTTCTATTTCTCTTATTTCAATGCCATTTGGGCCTGATTGTTTGCTTGATATTCTGCAGTTCTGCTGCTGGGCTATATATCAGCATTTGTATTTGATTACTTAGGAGTCAGATCCATTTCTCTGGAGGAGAGCCAGGGCTGCATACACTTACATCCTGGAGGCTTTGTTTCTAAAATGCTAGTGAATTTCTTTGTTGCTGCATTTCAGATGTTTGATAATGTAGCCTCGCTGAGGTTCAAGGATGGTGACAATGATGAGAAGATTGCCACAGCCATGATCTCAGCTGAGGGGGAGGTGATGGAGTTCCGGAAGGACGTCCCTGCTGTGGGCAGAGTGGAGAATTGGATGACAGTAGTGCTGGAGGAAATGAGACGGACCAACAGACGCCTCACCAAGGAAGCCATTTTTCGATATTGTGAAGACAGAACCAGGTGAAACAATCAGTGTCAAGGATAACACAAATAACCTGATATGCTAGTGATATAGAAAAGTTAAAGCATAGTTTTACAATTCCTACGCAATTTAGTCTGTATTTCTCTGTGTGGAGGGATATGAATAAATTCCCATGTACTATTTTAACCAACCATGAGGAATGCATAATCTCTCTTATCTGTTTTCCTAAATCTTGAGTTTTATTTTTGGTGTTGTGTGTTCAGTAGGTTTTTCTCACAATAAATACCAGTTGGCAATATACCTTGAACAAGCAGCTTTTCCATCAGGATATTTCCTAGGCTTTTGAAATCTCACAGCATACTTTGATAGAATTCTGTATATCTTTGAAAAGTTTGGTTTGTGTTGTAGCTGTTGCAGTAACAGGGGGAACTTCTATTTTGTTGTGGGGTTTTTTTTTCCTTTACTGATCAGTTACTTAAAAAAAACAGTAACTCAGCCTCCCTCACTGTATGTGTTTTCCATAGAGTTGATTGGATGTTGCTCTTCCAAGGCATGATGGTGCTTGCTGCTAATCAAGTGTGGTGGACTTGGGAGGTAGAGGATGTCTTTCGGAAAGTGAAAATGGGAGAAAAGCAGGCAATGAAATTTTATGCTAAAAAAATGCACAAGCAAATCGATGACCTGGTTACCCGCATTACGATGCCCTTGAGCAAAAACGACAGGAAAAAATACAACACTGTTCTCATCATCGACGTGCACGCCAGAGACATCATCGACGTATTCGTCAGAGACAGGTAAACACCAACTCCTGAGCAAACCCCAAATCCAGAAGCGGCACTGCCATCCTTTTGGCTGACGTGAGCTCTGTCGTGCAGCATTCTGCAGGCTCAGGAGTTCGAGTGGGAGAGCCAGCTGCGGTTTTACTGGGAGCGCGAGCCGGACGAGCTGATGGTGCGGCAGTGCACCGGCGCCTTCTCCTACGGCTACGAGTACATGGGGCTCAACGGGCGCCTCGTCATCACCCCGCTCACCGACCGCATCTACCTCACCCTCACACAGGTGCACCCTCAAGGACATTTCACTAACAAGCTGTTACCCTTCAACACTTTATTGCCTCTTCCTGCCGTCTCCCGGGGTGAACGCTGTTTGAAATCATTTGTGATATCCTTCTTGCCTCGTTCCCTCAAAGACAATGTAGAAGGCATTCACTGATAAAGTTTAGAGTTTTTTGTACGCAAGGGTTCATTTGTGGTTTTGTTACCAACCTAACATAAATCTAATCCGAGCTTTGCTTTGCTTTTTGGTTTGTCTTCAAAGGCTCTATCGATGTTTTTGGGAGGAGCACCAGCAGGGCCAGCAGGTACAGGGAAGACAGAAACAACCAAGGATCTGGCCAAAGCACTGGGCTTGCTGTGTGTAGTGACAAACTGTGGAGAAGGCATGGACTTCAAAGTAAGGGTTAAAGATCTGTTTTCTCTGATAAAATGCCAATTTCTGCTTTTTATCAGTGCCCAGGATAAGGACATACTCTGAACTTCTACATAAGTATGTCCTTTAGAGATACCATGCTGTTTGATAATTACATTTAGTAAAAAATACCAATTCTGAATAAATTCCTGAAGGAATTTCAGGCCCTTTCAAGCAGGGGAGCTGTATGCTCACATACAGTCATTAAATGCATCTCTTTGTGTGTGTTTATGATAGGCAATCTGCACTTGGCAAGTAATTATTGCAAGATCTCATGACTGATAAACATCCAGAGGTTTACCCACCATTAAGAATTTTAGCGTGTTCCAAATTTTTTTGACGCTGAATGTTTTATATGATCACTGCTGAGAAGTTTTTCTTGTTGTTCCTTTTAGGCAATGGGTAAAATTTTCTCAGGCCTTGCCCAGTGTGGGGCATGGGGCTGCTTTGATGAATTCAATCGCATCGACGCTTCTGTGCTTTCAGTCATTTCTTCCCAGATTCAGACGATCCGAAACGCTTTAATGAATGGGTGGAAAAGATTTCAGGTAAACATTAAAAAAAAGAAGAGTAATTGTGAAGGCTGATCTTGGTTTTCAGTCCAAGATACAGGGTTAGAGCCCATCATTAAATCAAAGGGTGGCTTCTTCTGTAATTCAGTTTGTGCTGAACATTTTAAATTCCTGAGTATGTACTTTTGGTTTGAAAGATGTTAAATCCTTGCTGATTGCCTAATCCTTTGCTAGGTTCTTCCTTTGTGAAGCGAGATAAAAGTGATCTTAATAGAATAATTGCAAGTAAATGGGATAATAGTCTAGTAGTAATGAGGAACAGCAGTAATTTAACTTGATGTGGATTGCGAGGCTTTGTTTACTGAATCTTTATTTACTGATGCTTATTGGAATTCAAAAACCTCAGACAGAAGATTTGAGGCCTGTGAAAAATCTTAAAGAAGGTTCATTCATCCCACTGTTTGTATCAGGATGACTGTCTAAAGCTAAATATTTTAGCACTTTGTTCTAAGTGGGTGCCCCAGTATTACTGGTTTTCTCTTTGAGCAAATAGTATTTTTTTTTCAGTTCCTAATTCACATTTTTCTAATGTTTTCTTATGCCTTTAGTTTGAAGGACAGGAGATTTCCCTTGATAGCCGTATTGGCATTTTTATTACAATGAATCCTGGTTATGCTGGCCGGACTGAACTCCCTGAGTCTGTAAAAGCTCTCTTCAGGCCTGTGGTTGTTATTGTACCAGATCTTCAGCAGATCTGTGAAATAATGCTGTTTTCTGAAGGGTTCCTTACAGCAAAGGTAAGAAAATTCTGTTGTTACCCATACCCATGAACCCACCCATGTTTGCATGGCCATTAGCAATGTCCACATTCGTGATCATTTAAATTAAATCTCAAACAGGTCCTGGCCAAAAAGATGACAGTGCTGTACAAGCTGGCAAGGGAACAGCTTTCTAAACAACACCACTATGATTTTGGATTGCGGGCCCTCAAGTCAGTGCTGGTAATGGCTGGAGAATTGAAAAGAGGATCAGCAGACCTCAGTGAGGTAGATTTGCTGTTTAGTTACCCTGGGCATATAATCTTTTTCATTAGATGTGCTTCCCCATCTGATGTAGTTTGTCTGGTTTGGAAATAGGAACATTGGTGTTATTATTTCACTTCATTCTTACTGAGTTTCATTGTGCTCTCTGCCATTATAACTCCAGTCAAAGTAGGGAAATCTATGGAAAATGAGGTCTTTTCCTGCTTGTTATGTCCAGTATGCAAATAGGCAGATGAATATCTCTGGATGACTAGTAAAAACTGGTTTTTGAACAGCGTGTGCTCCAGCTTTGGGAACCTGTGGTGTGGCCACTGCAGCCATTTGGCATTTGATTAACATGGTAGAAAAAGGCAGTGTGTTATTCTTCTTAATATGCTTAATCCATACAAAATAACCTCTGTTGTTTCCACTAGAAACTGATGACAAAAAAAATTTCTAAAACCTGTACTAAAATAATCGAGCAATAGTTTTTAAAGATGTAAAGTTTTGAAGTACCTCATTTTAGCTGATTAGTTAACTATTTGGTAAAGATTGATTTTGCTATGTTTTGTCTAGGACGTTGTACTAATGAGAGCTCTGCGAGATATGAATCTTCCTAAATTTGTGTTTGAAGATGTGCCTCTCTTCCTTGGCCTAATCTCAGATCTGTTTCCTGGCCTGGATTGCCCTCGAGTCCGCTACCCTGACTTGAATGATGCTGTAGAACAAGTGCTGGAAGAACGAGGTTATATTGTTCTACCAGTCCAGGTATAAAAAATGTTAATTGCTTGAGGTTTTGTTTTAAACATGAAGCTGCAGGCTTCATGGAGTGGCTTCAGGAAGACTTATCTGATATAGACCAGCTGCTAGGCTTGTCCAAAGAGTTATGACAGTAGTCTACTGAATCCATGTTTATTTTTCAGGTGGATAAAGTAGTTCAGATGTATGAGACAATGTTAACTCGTCACACCACAATGGTGGTTGGACCTACCGGAGGTGGCAAGACAGTTGTTATTAAAACCTTGTGCCGGGCCCAAAACAAGTGAGTGTGGAATGCAAACCAGGCTGTAAAATGGCACAGTCTGGATTACTCAGCCCTGTCCAGTCATGACAGGATCAACAGCTGCCCAGAGTATTTGCTTGGGTTAACATGAGATGATAGTGTGACATTTTACTATTGCTGTTCTTGCTGTATCTTTAGGCTGGGATTATTGACAAAGCTTTACACACTGAACCCTAAAGCTATGAGTGTGATTGAGCTGTATGGGATCCTTGACCCTGTCACACGAGATTGGACAGATGGAGTCCTGTCAAACATTTTTCGGGATATCAACAGACCCACTGACAAGAAAGAGAGAAGGTAGGCAGCTAGAAATGGTGGTTTTGAGATCTTTGATCAAAAAAAAAAAATTGATATGGCACTATTGAAAAAAATAGATGCCAAATAAATAGAAAGTATCTAGGGGTCTTTCTGTCTCCTGTGAGTTTCTAGTCTCAGTGAAACTATGCAATCATAAAAAATGCATGTCAGACTTCAAAATACTTGGACTGACAATGACACCATTGATGACACTTCTGAATTCAGAAATATGTTAGCAAAATCAGAGATCAGTCAGTGCCTCGTGGCTCTTGTACACAGGTACATTCTCTTTGATGGAGATGTGGATGCTCTCTGGGTTGAAAACATGAATTCTGTCATGGATGACAACAAGTTATTGACCCTGGCAAACGGGGAGCGGATTAGGCTTCAGGCACACTGTGCTTTGTTATTTGAGGTAAGAAATGACTGCATCATATAATTCACAGGAAGGGTTAGATACAGATGGGGCTTCAAAGCCTGAAAAACAGCTACTGTGGGTCAATATTCTGTGTGATTATTTTATAGGTTGGGGACTTACAGTATGCATCTCCTGCCACGGTATCCCGCTGTGGAATGGTCTTTGTAGATCCTAAAAATCTGAGATATGAGCCCTACTGGCAGAAGTGGGTCAAAGGAAGAGAAAATGAGGTGGGAATTTCTGCACTTTGTCAGAGAGTATCTGTATTTAACACTGAACTGTAGAAGGTCTTTGGTAGAAGTGATTCCTTCAAGAACAGTCATATCTGGTCAGCCAGGCATTGATGGGAAGCTCTGCTGTCAAAATTTTTCTTTCCAGCTGAATTATTGTCTTTTTTGTGTTCCTTAGAATGAGAAAGTGGAATTGGATCGTCTCTTTCAAAAATATGTGCCCTACCTTATTGATATGATTGTGGAGGGAATTGTGGATGGCAAACAGGAACGAAGGCTGAAGACCGTTGTTCCTCAAACAGATTTAAATATGGTAAGAAACAGAGAATAAAGATTGAACATGTCTAACTAAAAAGAAAACTGAATTACGGAGAAAGTAAAACCTTCCCAAAGAAAGCACAGGAAGAGAGTTTGTGCTGAAATGTCAGTTTGCTACTGATGGGCAAGCTCAAAGAGACTTGTAAGAACAAAAGACCAGCAATCAGCTGAAAACATAGTAAGAGTGTTCATGCATCTAAATGGCAGTTTTGCTTAGAGTTTTGTCCTTTTTCCAACAGATCGTGCAGTTGACTGTGATGCTGAATGTTCTACTGGTACAGCCTGAAAATCCTGATGTTCTGGAGTGTCTTTTCTTGGAAGCTTTGTATTGCTCCTTAGGTGCTTCTCTTCTTGATGCTGGGAGAATTAAATTTGATGAAAATGTTAAACGCATTTCCTGCATGACTATTGTTCAGGGTGAGAACGTCCTGGCTAAGCCAGGGGAGCTGCCAGGTAGGATCTTGTCATAATTTAATCTGAATGCCATTCATTGTAATGGAAAAGTGATGGTTTTCATGAAGGTGCTAGAGTAAAGGAATTTTGGTTGATGCCTTAGTGGGTTAAATGACTTGTAAATAGAATAAAGTATTGCCCAGCTTGGTCTGTAATCTTACTTTTCACCTTCATCTCAATCAGATTGTTTTCTTAGGAAATATTTCAATGTTCTAAAAAACTTGCAGTTGCTTAATGATTTGCAGGTCAGCTGCCAACTTTGTATGACTTCCATTTTGATGCATCTCAAAAAAATTGGGTACCTTGGATGCAACTTGTTCCTGAATATATTCATGATCCTGAAGTGAAATTTCTTGACATTCTAGGTGAGTGTAAGATAAAATACAGTGATGATGTGCTTCTATTTCATAATATGCCACCACTGAGTGCATGGCACTTAACGTGAGACATGCTTATTCTGTACTGAAGGTCATCTGCTCAGGTTCAGTTTCTTGTGATGGCACAAATCAGATTCTTTCAAGTTCTTTTCATAGTAGTTTAGCAGTCATAAAGGTGATGGTTACAGCATTGTGTAATCAAAAAGTAAGGAAAAGATGAAAGCATGATTCAATTAATAAGGGTTATTTAGGAGCTAATAATGCCTTTTAAAGGCTGGAATAGCAGAAGATTCACAGTTTGCTCTGCCAGAAATTCTAGGAAAACATCAGCTCGTGGTTCAGGTATTCAGTAGATAAAAATTACATTCTTAGAGCTGTTATTGGTTGTTACTTCAAGCATTGCCTAATGATGCTTTTCACAGTTAAAGACAAATTTAGGCACATTAATTTACAGTGATACTCCAAGCACAGGTTAACTTCACTGACACAAGAAATAAATTTATGATCTCTGAAGTTGCTCCAAACGCAGGCGATTCACATAGAAAAAAAAATCATCTCTGTAGAGTTCTGGGAAAATGCTTATGATTAAAATAAATCCTGATTATATCCTTGAAATAGGGATTAAATGGAGCTTAACCAAACCATGACCCTCCTATATCAAAGATAACTTCTTTTTTAGTATACATACATAGAAGAAAAGGTCCCAATGAAAAAGACTGAAAAGAGATGGTTAAGCAATTAAAATTTGCTTTCAGCATTGTTAGCAAATTGATAATTCCGATTATGTCTTTGTGCAACTGCGTGTTAATACCTTGAGAGTGTGTTCCAGCACTATTCTATAAATATAAATCCCCTAGCTGTGGTGCATTTTCATTTAGCCAGTGATTGTGTTGTTCTTTTTCAGTGCCCACAGTGGATACCACACGCACGGCTTGGTTACTGGAACAGATGGTAAAAGTGAAACGCCCAGTTGTTCTTGTAGGTGAATCGGGAACATCTAAGACAGCAACCACACAGAATTTCCTAAGCAATCTGGACAAAGACCTTAATGTATGTGTGAGGCATTTTGCCCTCTTTGTAAAGCTGCATTTTTATTCTTTGCCATGGTGTTAAATTTGCATTGTGAGGTCTGAGTCTGAGGGTTGCGATATTGACTTGAGTAACGTGACTGCAAACTCCAGACCTAAAGTGTGTGACTGATTTGAAAATCCTTCAAGATCAAAGATGCTTTGTCCTCTTTTACCTTGTACAGACTCAATTATATAAAGTAAAAATATATTATCAAAGTGCTAAGGATGGGCTTACTTTTCTTTGTCATCTGTAATTCAAGTGAATAATGAACCTGAGCAGCACTTCCTGTGTGTCTGACAGCCAATATAAAAAATATTTTTGAATGCTCTAGTAAAAAAAACCCAACAAAACAGGTTAGAATCCACTGTTATCATCTCCTCCTGTTTGCAGCTGGTGCTGGTAATTAACTTCTCTTCTCGTACAACATCCTTGGACATTCAGAGAAACCTGGAGACAAACGTAGAAAAACGAACTAAAGACACTTTTGGCCCTCCCGTGGGAAAACGTCTCCTTGTGTTCATGGATGATATGAATATGCCAAGGGTAAGCTGGAAATAGTTTTGCAAGGTAGTATAGAAACATTTAGGGTGGCACTGATATGGTCCCTGCATGCACAAATCCAGTGTTCATTTAGTTTATCTCAGAGAAGAGCCCCGTCTCCCATAGGAGAATTAGCTATGAGTGTTCACAGTCAGTGCCAGAGCTTTACAAAGTGCCCCTTAGTCCCTGTAATGATCTCCTGAGTATGGAACCCAATCTTCCCACATTTAAAGCAGTAAATTGGTGAGCTGATGTACTGTGCTTTGATGTATCCTGATTCCTGTGTATCCTGCAGGTTGATGAGTATGGCACACAGCAACCCATTGCCCTGCTGAAGCTGCTGCTAGAGAAAGGTTTCATGTACGACCGTGGTAAAGAGATGAACATTAAATTTCTTCGAGACCTGGGTTTTGTTGCTGCCATGGGCAAAGCTGGAGGAGGTCGGAATGAAGTTGACCCTCGATTCATCTCACTCTTCAGTGTTTTTAACATTCCTTTTCCTTCTGAACAATCACTGAATTTGATCTACTTCTCCATCCTGAAAGGCCACACTGCGGTAATTTCTGTTTTTAAGGGATTGCTCAACAGGTGTATTATTTTTAAATAGACATTTATTTCTATGTTATTGCAAGGCCTGAAATTTTTGTTATCTTTTTTTTTTTAATACTTAGAATCTCACACAAACGTTTCTTTTCCTCTTCTCTACCTCAACAGGTTTTACATTGTTTAGATAAGTTCTTGTGTGATATGTAAACATTCAAGCCAGCAGATAATTTATAAACCTGGGTTTTTTCATGGCTTGAAATGTGTGAATGATTTATTTACAGTTCCTTTAAGCAAATACACAAAGATCAGAAAACTCTTTCCTGAATGAACGTGAAAAATGTAATATAATGCAACAGACTGCATTACTGGCAAAGTATCTGCAACATTAGATAAGAAAAGAGCAGTTTAATTTTCTGCTGTAGAAATCTTGTGGGAATTCCAGTCACTGAGTTTATCTTGAACCCTCAGCAGGTTCCAGAGTGAAGATGGAGGTTGCCCTAAACATTTAACTGCAGAATGTTCATACTACAGAGAATTTTTGAACCAAACATGTTTAAAAGCTGGAAAGTAGATTGTGTTTAATAGCATTGAGTTCTGTCTGGGCAGTCTCATGAAAATACCTCTTCTTTCTCATGTTTGCAGACCTTTAATGAGTCCATCTCAGCAATCTCTGACAGGATTACTCTGTGTACTTTGGAACTTTATAAAAAAATTGTTGCTGACCTGCCCCCTACTCCTTCTAAATTCCACTACATTTTTAACCTGCGGGATCTTTCCAGGGTCTATAATGGACTTGTGCTTACAGAACCAGAAAGGTAAGAACAGAAAAATTGTCATTAGCACTCCCACACCTACTTTTTTTTTTTTTTTTTTTGTGAATCTGAATGAAATGGAGGTAATTTGGTACAGGAAATCAGTCACATTTGGTCACTTTTCATTAAACCACAATGAGAAATAGAACATCCTAAATTATGATCTCCCTCTCGATTCTAAACACTGATGCATTAGTCTCTCTTAAATAAGATACCAGAGGTAAAAATGCAAGCAAATCAGTTATTATGAAAAGAACCAAATCATACAGAGTAAAAAGGTCAGTCCAGAATTTAGTCCTTGTTATTAACCATATGGCCTTAGGAATCATGTCAGCTCATTTGGTGCAGTCTGACATTTTGATGTTATTTCAGGTTTCACACAGTGACCCAGATGGTGAGAGTTTGGAGGAATGAGTGCCTGAGGGTTTTCCATGACAGGCTGATTAATGAAGCAGACAAAGAACTGGTGAGTAATTTCTTTCCGTTTTTTAGTAGTCACTGACTATTATTATGGCAATTAATTTGCAACAGCAACACTACCAAGTGTTGGACTCAGGTCTTGGTGTCTGACTGCAGATTTGTCTAAGCAATATGTTGCTAATTAATTTCAAACATTGCCCATGGAAGATTTTTTTCCTGAAACAATGTGATGATGGCAGACTAAGAAAGCAGATCTGCTGAAGGAATGGAAAGTATCAGTTGGTTTGTCTGTCCAGGAAAATTGATTGGCAGAAGTAGAGGTGACAGAGTGTGAGAGAAGTATAGGAGAAAACTCAGGAAATCGCTTCAAGTCAGTATTTTCCTTCAGGAAGGATTGTACCAGAATGTCACTGTACAGTCAAGTAGTAAGAAGGATAAAAGCCAAGTTCTTACCACAGTGGATTCAGTTCTGGCTGTTATGCAATGCTTCAAATTCTATCTTTAAAAAAAGAATCTGCATTATCACCTTTCTAAGTATTACTGAATGCACAATCAAATGCTTTGTTGTGTTGCCTGACTGATTTCATATCCTTGAAGGTACAAGGCCATATAAAAACCTTGGTTGAAGAGCATTTTCCTGATGAGTTGGAGCACGTCATGAGGGATCCAGTTCTTTTTGGAGATTTCAGAACAGCACTGAATGAGGCAGAACCTCGTGTTTATGAAGATATCCAAGACTATGATGTAGCAAAAGCTCTCTTTAAGGTAGAGTGCAGCATAGCTGGGAACTGTGCCTGAGGAACGGGCAGGAGCCTGCCTCAAACTGCAGGAAATCTGTTTTTCTTCTGTGTGCACATAGAACTTTGTGTGCTTCGATACCCATTTGGGGTTTGCAGTGATGAAAACTGAGGACCAGCTACAGAGTCAACAGTGTTTTCCAATAGTTCATTTTCCCTGAGGAATGGGAAAGGAATAATGCTGCTGAATGGGCTATTTGCTTAATGTTATTAAGTGTTCCGTTGGTCTCCTGGTGACATTCTGTTCACCTTTCTCTGAAGGAGATCCTGGATGACTACAACGAGTATCATATCAAAATGAATCTGGTTCTTTTCGATGATGCTCTGGAGCATTTAATCCGCATCCATCGCATCATCCGGATGGACCGCGGGCACGCCCTGCTCATCGGAGTGGGAGGCTCAGGAAAGCAATCCCTGACAAAACTGGCTGCTCATACAGCTGGATGTCAGGTTAGTGACAGTGTGTGAGTGTCTTGGCTGTGAAAAAATACAAGGAAAGTAAAATTGTGATTGGGATTAAACTGGGGATGGGGATGACTCAAGATGAGGCTGGCAGCTTTTCTCTGTGGAGAGAAACCCTGGATGAGGAGGTCCAGGATGATCCTGTGTGTGATCTTGGCGGGAAGCTGTCAGTGCCTGAATCTGGGTTTTGGCACTGGAGAAGGAAAACAAGGATGGGTTTGGTGATGAACAACTAATTGTCCCTAACTACTTGCTGTTATACATACATATGTTACAGCAGCACTCCAGTGCTGCTTGAGGAGCCTTGTTGTGATTGATACTGTATTATTTCAGAGAGGAGATGTTCCTCTCAGAGGCACTTTACTTAAAAAGACTTGGAAGGAAAGAACAAAAAAGGAGGCTGAACACAAAACAATTTTGAAAATGCAAGCCTGCAGGGTTGTACAAATGCCCAGTTTTATATCGATACTTAAACATTTACTGATGACTGGGACCAACCAACCCCCTTGATTCAGTCTAACTGAAATTCAGAGTTACCATCATGTCTTGGGTCCATCTGTGTCTTCTCAGTGTATGTTTTCATCCTTAGGTATTTGAGATCATCTTGAGTCGAGGATATGGAGAAAATAATTTCCGAGATGATTTGAAAAGTTTGTACGAGAAGCTGGGCATTGAGGACAGGACAATAGTCTTCTTGTTTACAGATGGTCACGTGGCAGAAGAGAGTTTCCTGGAACTCATCAACAACATGTTGACTTCAGGTGCCACTGGCAGCCTCTCTGCTTGTGAATCATAATCTCAACTGTACCGTTGATACAGCTGTTGCTGCTTCACCCTGTGTCCTCTGCTGCTTTAGTTAGTTACACCTTTCAGTACTACCTGAAATTATCTTGGCCTTAATAATGGCTTTCTGGAATCTTCTTACAGTCATTTATATGTCTGGAGGGGTTATAGGGTTCATTCATACTGGTGATGATGCTGCAGGAGTCTCAGATTTCTTCCAAGACTGAGGGAAACTTCAGCTGCGTTTGGCCACAAACCCATGTGTCCAACTGGCTTTTGAATAGCATTCACTGAACTGCAGCAACTGTTCAAACAAATATTCGTGTGTATATATGTCCTGAGATGTAGTTTGGTGTCTTCTAGTGAATGAAGCAGCTGGAAATGAGCAGCAGCTGGCACTGTGTGACCACCCTCTCAACAGAAGTTCATCCATGGTCTGATATGAGAACAGATGAGATTTTATCCCTTTCCTTATTCTAGTTTTCCCTGTCCCTGCTCTGTCATTAAGTTACTTATGCAGTATTTGCCACAAGATTGAGAGAACAAAAGTGTGAACTGATGGCTCATAGACACTAATGAAGATTTTCTTTGCAGAGTTGAAAGTACTTTATGTTCGTGTGCCATTTTGTATACGTTGCTGAAGCCCAAACAAAAATGCATTAATTATTCCTCTAAATCCCAAGTATGACCTACTTTCCATGAGGGCTATGGGGAGGAGGAGAGGCATAGAGAGATGAATTGGTTCATTCAAAACTACTCAGAATCATTTTTGCAGAACTAGGTTTAAAATTGGTTCCTCATCTGCCCTATCCCCAGCCATATGGTTTCCTCTTACTGGTTGTTCTCACTAGCATTCTTCTGTCCTTATGTTACAGGAATGGTGCCAGCCCTTTATGCAGACGATGAAAAAGAGTCCATACTAACTCAGATTGGAGAAGAAGCTGCTAGAGCTGGTGTGGGCACAGCTAAAGAGAGTGTCTGGCAGTATTTCATAAGCAAATGTGCAAGCAACCTTCACATTGTCCTGGGAATGTCCCCAGTTGGGGAGGACCTGAGAACGTGGTGCAGGAATTTCCCAGGTAGCAATCATGCACACTGCTTAGTCCCTTTCCTGTGAAATACAGATTTACAGACAAGAGAAAAATCTCCAGTGGACACTGAGAGATGTCTGGCAGCTCAGATGAAGTAGAGCAGATTTTTGCATTGCAGGATTTTTTTCCAGTTAATTACCACGTATCAGTGAACAATATTGATTAGCATTTATCAGATCAGTTTGTTTTCCAGCTGAACAGCTAGAAATCAATTGGTCATCCTCACTGAACTGGAAGCACACAGCCTTTGCAGCCTCTTTCCTGTAGTTTACAGCAGAAAGTGTGATGTTAAATCATTTTGAAACTAGGATGGTGGGAAGAGAAATATTTTTGTATCCTAAGCCAAAAAAAGGGCGTGGTGGGAGGGACACTCACAGAGAGAAAAGACACCTGAGCTTGGCAGGTGCTGCAGGATGCTGAAAGAAGTCCTGGGAAACAGGAGAGCCTTGTGAAGGATGGGTACAGGTGGGAATGCTAAACCAGGCCCTAAAATACTTTATTGCAGCTCTTGACTGCATCCTTAGAGCCTAAGGAATGGTACAGTGGGGTTAGCAGGACACAGGGGAAAAGCTCATTGCCTACTGTCAAAATGGAAGTATGGACTTTGTGGTAAATTCTATTACTAAGAAGGAGTCAAGGCCAAATTGCAAATTCTTGATGTAAATAAAGTTAATTAAAGGAATGCCTCTCTGTTTAGGGGTTAGTTTTACGAAGGAATTTTTCAGATAACACTGTCTTTTTATTTTATTTTAAGGTCTTGTCAACAACACTGGTATTGACTGGTTCTTGCCCTGGCCTGCCCAGGCCTTGTGTGCAGTTGCTCAATCCTTTCTGGGTATGTAACATGTCATTATTTCAACCCATTAACTCTTGGCATAGCCTAAGAAATCCATTCTTTACTTTGCAGTTATTGTACATTTCACAATTTCATTTCCCATTGTGTTTATTACCTTGAGTCTAAGTGGGTAATGCAAAAACCCAGTCAAAAAATGTCACTGCATGGTAGTTTCTTAATCAAATAGATTTTGAAAATTGCTAAAATTCAAGTTCCCAACTCTGCAGGCAATGTGGGCTGCCTACCAGGAGAGGAGGTTCCCTTCTGGCTTTGCCCTGGTCTTGCTCTTTGCCCCAAAAAGCAGACTTGTTTTATGCCTGGCTTAGATGTACATAAGAAAGATGGCAATTGGTGTGCTCTGAAAAAAGCCACAAATCTTTGAAATTTTTAATTTTTTCTGCCCAATTTTAGGAAAAAACCCACGCATCCCACCAGAGAACTTCCAGTCAGTGATTGACCACATTGTGATGGTGCACGAATCTGTGGGGGATTTCAGCAAGAAATTTCTGGAGAAACTGAGACGTAGAAATCACGTCACACCAAAAAATTACCTTGATTTTCTCAATACCTATGCAAAATTGCTGGAGGAGAAAAATGAGTTCATTTTAGGTAAGGTTATGTAGATGTTTTCTTCTTTTTAAAAAGTGATTTAAATATTTTCAAACCAAAAGAAGTTCTGGTGAGAATCCCGCATATTACCCAGAATATGCAAAAACCGTGTTAGCGATAATATCTCAAATGCTGTGCTGGCACACAGCTGCGGGGCTGTGTTTTGACATTGACCCAAAATCCTGGCCACATGTGAATGTTCAGACTCTGGCAAACAATGGGCTCTCCTCAAATCCTTTTGTGAATGAACATGAGCCAGAATCTCCAAACCAGACACTCCTCTGCTTGGGGAAGAGGCGTGCTGAAATCTAATACCACCATGGCCTCACTGAGGGTTTAACTTTCTTCCTCAAGCAGCAGTTCTTATTCATACTTCAGTGGCACTGAAATATATGAAGTGGATAAAACACAAATATGGCAAATAATTTGTGGCACAGGGCCACTATGTCAGTTCAAGTGACATTAACATCATTTTAGCTAGATCCTCAGGAAAGGAAAATCTCTCAGCGTACCTATAAGGATATTTTCTCTTTGTGAGATTGTTGCTGTGTGCTTGAACACAATCAATGGATCACTGACATTTCTCCCTTTTTTTTTCCCCCTACCTAGCACAATGTAAACGACTGGATGGGGGCTTAGTTAAGCTGAAGGAAGCTGCTGTACAGCTGGCTGAGCTGAACGTGAAACTTGCTGAGCAAAAGATTGTGCTAACAGAAAAAGCAGCTGCTTGTGAGGCTTTGTTACGAGACATTAAAATAAACACTGAAATAGGTGGGTACAGCTACGGAAGTGTCCCACGGGGCTAAGCAGGGCTCACATCATCTCTGTTAGGCAAAAGGGAGACTCTTGAAGAGCTCCAGGTCCCCTGCCTTGCCCAGATTGCCATCTTTGCTCCACATTTGGCCCACAGTACTTTACACAACGTTTGCCTGCCTTTGTCTTCCCTTTCTATAGTGTACAGCATGATGTGGGAAAGGCAGTAGCAAGAAAGGCAATTTCTGATTCAGAAATTTAGTATTAGAGGAAAATCAGAGGGAAACATGGAGGAGAAGAGATTGTGCATGTCCTTGTGTAGAATACTAACTGTTCCTAGCCTGGTGCTGTAACTGGAACCAGAGCCAAGCTGGCAACAAAGCTTCTGACTTGATGGCAATTTCTGATTTTCAGCAAAGAGTAAATCTCTGTTAGGGTATTAGTGTATGTTCTGTATATAAACTTGAATGATCCATTTATGGTCCTGCCTTTCCAATTATTAGCTGAGGAGAAGAAAAAAATGGGTGAACAAAAAGCTATAGAGATCCAGGAACAGAATAAAGTTATTGCTGTGGAGAAGGCAGAGGCTGAGGCAGCACTGGATCAAATCAAGCCTATTATGGAAGCTGCCAAACGGGAGGTGGAGAAGCTTGACAAGGCTGAAGTTACTGAACTCAGGTGACTCATTTGTATGTACAGTACCATAAACTCGTGAAAATACACTGAGAAACCCTGGTTTGCTGGCTTTGAGCCTTAGCCTCATCTTTCTCACCTGCCTGTGAAGGTCAGGATATCAACTGTCTGGGTGCAGAGGTCACAGCAGAATGCCCTGATTCCTAGCCCATGGCTTTGCCTTAAGACAGTTCTTCCAGGCTTTTGTTTGCTATTTACTCCATCATTCTGGCCTGTGCCTGATGCACCAGAACCTGCTCTGGGTTTTGCCTGAACAACGGCTGTCCAAACCTGTTCATGCCTCCTCTTTCTTTCCTGAATTTACTCCTCCCCGTATTTTGATAATACATCCTTTTTTTTTGAGGATTGATATAAAGGCACATCCAGTCTTTGGCTCTCCCTGAAACAGTTGTCCTCAAAATAGCAATGGCTCTCCCTTCCCTACCACACTTGTTCAGTTTCCTTTCTCTCACAGATTTCTGGATTTTTCTCCAGCTGCTTCACTGCTCTAGGAAAGAACATTAAAGCTCAGTGTTTTAAACTTTCCACTGCTGAAATCCTTTAGTATTTCATGGATCAAACTGTCTGAATACAATAATTGGTTCTGAGTTTTTGAGTACTTAATAATTTATTATCTGACTTGGGTTATCTTTTTCCCTGTTGTGGCTTGTCTTATGTACAAGCTCCTGTATTGCAATGCCTGTTTTAACAGGAAGTATCCATGCCTGGCATCATGTGCTTTGTCTCCTTTATTCTCTTCCACTGTCTCTTCACCTGTTTTCCAGATCCTTTGCAACACCCCCGAAGCAGGTGCAGGTTGTTCTGGACTGTATTCTTATAATGAGAGGTTACAAAGAACAAAACTGGAAGAATGCCAAAGCAATGATGGCTGACACAAATTTCCTGCGACTCCTGTTGACCACGGATTTTAGGGAAATTCCATGGAGCAATGTGAAAGCTATGAGAGGTGAATTCCTGTTCTGGGCACTTGCAGTGAATATAGGATCTTGTTAATGGGAACAGCCAACAGAGTCTCTTTAATATTCTGACAAATGTTTCCTATTGTCTATCATGGCATTGGCTGATGCTGCTGGTAGGAAAAGCTATTTCTGTGAGGGTTTTTGCACAGTTATTCAACACTCTTGCAATGTTTTTGTGTTTTTTGTGCCAATTTAGCTCTCCTAAAGAATCTTAATACTACCTGGGATGAAATGGAAGTTATCAGCAGAGCAGGACTGGGAATGTTAAAGTTTGCTGAAGCAGTGGTGACCTATTGTGATGTAGTTAAAACAGTCAAGCCAAAGGAAGAAAAGGTAAAATGTGTTGGAATCAAACTCAGAGATGGTTGAAACATGATCTGATGGGAAAGATAATATTTGACCATTTTTCTAAGAGTGCACACTTTTCCTATGGAAGTGCTTAAAAAGTGGTGTTTAGGAGAGCTATTGCAGTAGCAGTGAGGCAGGTTCTTGGTCATAAATCATTGTATTTGTTGTGCCAGGATGCTGGGCTGTGGATTGCCATCCATTCCAGGGCTTGAGGGATGAGGGAGGAACATGTTCAGTTGCAATGTTGTTATCTAACATGCTTAGTAAAACACAGGTTAGAGCTGTTTACTGGAAACAGACTTTAAAACCCATGGCATTTGGACACAGCAGAGGTCAGTAGTACACTAAATCCGTGTTCCTCAAGCACAGACCTTTTAAATAACTTTTTCTAAAATGACTGGAAATTCAGCTGTATTACCAAAGGAAATCTAATGTCCAACAGATGACACTGGGAAATTTTGTCAAGAAAAGGTTATTATATACAACTGACTACAGAGAAAGTCTATTCACTAGATGATGTGTCTGACTATTTTTGGAGCCTTAATATTGCTGTTATTAAGCAGACAAACCTCCCTTTTGTTAGGGCTTGAGAGTCCTGCTGAGCTCCAGTGCTTTAATATTCCTTGTGGGTACAAAACTGGGCGATTTCTCTGCTTTGGAACTGCAGTGTCAGACCATGGTGTGTGTTTGGGATGGGGAGAGGAGGGTGACAGTGTCAGTTATTTTGGCTTACACTCTTTATTACCAGAACACTTTGAAAAATATGATATAACCAAAAGAAACGTGAGAACTTAATACTTCTCTCCAAAATCCTTCTGTCGTCTGACACTCTTATGTTTCCTTCAAAATGTTCTTTAGGTGGCCAGGCTAGAACGGAACTATGAATTAAGTAAGAGGGAACTGGAAAAGATACAGGCAGAGCTGGCTGCCATTCAGGAAGAACTGAAATCTTTGGGGGAAAGATATAAGCTGGCAATAGAAGAAAACAAAAAGTTACAAGAAGAAGCAGAGATAATGCAGAGAAGATTAGAGGCTGCTGACAAGCTCATTGCTGGCTTGAAATCTGAGAATGAGAGGTAAGTCTAGATTCAAAAAGGATCATTTTTGACACCAGAGGTTCATGTGTCAGGGATAAAACCTGTCAGGTGAAGACGTTTTTGAAAGTGTTGCTCTCTATGGTGTTTGTTTCTGAGAAGAACTATTATCTGTCCTGAGCTAATATCCATTAGCTCTTGGAAAATAACTGAGATTAAACGGAAGAAAATTCAGATCAACTCAATGTCTGTAGCCATCTTAACAGTGAGAGAAAACTGATTCTAAATCTGGGGATCTGTTTCAACCTGTGTGTAAAGTAGCAGGAAATTCTGCACATAAACCTTATCTTCCTGGTTCAGAATCTCCCATACAATTCTATCAGGTGGACAGAGGAATTCAAGGAATTAGAAATACGGAAGGTGAAGTTGCTTGGAGATTGTCTGCTGGCTGCTGCCTTTCTGTGCTATGTGGGAGCCTTCAGCTGGGAGTTCCGCCATGAAATGCTCTATCAAGTGTGGCAAGAAGATATTTTCTCACGAGAAATTCCTGTCAGCCATCCATTTAAGCTAGAGAGCCTCCTGACCAATGAGGTGGAGGTTAGCAGGTATGTCCAGGCAGGAGACCCAGGGACTACTGAGTGTGACTTTATAAAGTGAGGGTCTGGAGCTGAATCTGTAGCACAGGATTGGCATTGTGGATGGAGGTGCACAGCCATACCAGAGAGAGAATCTTATTTGCATGTCCTTCTGATTAACAGGGGCCATTTGTAGCAAAAAGCTGTTATACTTAACACTCCAGGGACATTCAGTGAACTTAGACACCTGTAATGCCATTTCTTGGAAGTTTTTTTAGGAGTTCTCTATAAAATATGTTTCTGTAACACAACAGGTGTCTTTTCATTGACTTCCATGGGTTTGGTATGAAACCCAAGCCCAGGTAGGATATGTACCAGCCACCACAGGGTTGCTCACCTAAGGCAACAGCCAGAACTTTGAGCAGTGCAGTTACAGTGTGAGTGAGTCTGAGCTGTGACACACTCTGTGTGTGTCCTTGTGTGTCTAACTGTGTGCTCAGTGAGTTGCAGATTTTGCTGACAAATGAAATGTCCTGCTCCCCCATCGAGTTTTCATCCCAGGCTGGTCTTTGGTCCATCCTGTTCCCAGGTGGGTTTCTCAAGGATTGCCCCCAGATGAGCTCTCTGTCCAGAATGGGATCCTGACAACGTATTCCAGCCGCTTCCCACTCTGTATTGACCCACAGCAGCAGGCACTGCATTGGATTAAGAAGAAAGAAGAAAATAATGATCTGAAAGTAAGGATGGAAGATTGCTTTACCTCAGTACTGATTGTTCTCAAAGCTGCATAAATATCTGTCCTCTTGAATGGGGAGCCAGTTATATATCAGAGAACTACTGAATGGTTTGAATTGGGAAGGACCTTCTAGTTCCACCCCTGGCCATGGGCAGGGACACCTTCCACTATCCCAGGGTGCTCCAAGCCCTGTCCAACCTGGCCTTGGACACTGCCAGGGATGTGGCAACCACAGCTTCTCTGGGAACCTGTGCCAGGGCCTCACCACTCTGACAGGGAAAGATTCCTTCCTTATAGCTGTTTTAACCCTGACCTCTTTCAGTTTGAAGCCATTCCCCCTTGTCCTATTGCTAAATGTGCTCGTCAAAATTCCCTCTTCAGCTCTCCTGGAGCCCCTTTAGGTTTTGGTAGGTGCTGTAAAGTCTCCCTGGAGCCTTCTCTTCTCCAGGATGAACAGCCCCAGCTCTCTCAGCCTGTCTGCACATGCAGAAAGATTCTAAACAAAGATTAGTGTGGATTGTGATTTATCTCAGCTCCAGGATGGAAGGACATGTAGGACAATAAACACACTTAGAGGCACAGCTGGAACTTTAAAGGGTAATTTCCAAATGGAAATTATTCTCAGCTAACCACAAAAAAGCACGTTTACTGTTTTGTGCAAGTGCAGTTTATATCATCTGTGAGAAGAAAGACAAAAAGCAGCAAAGAACAAACTTCATTAGTGTTGGCAGCTACTGCAAAATAATAATGTTTAGCTAATTGAATATAATTTCTCCCTTCATGTTTTCCCATTGTTGTCTTGCAGATGGCTACCTTTAATGACCCAGATTTCCTGAAACAACTAGAACAGGCCATAAAGTATGGAACCCCTTTCCTGGTGCACAGTGTTGATGAATACATCGACCCTGTGATAGACAATGTCTTAGAGAAGAATGTCAAAGTTTCACAGGGGCGAGCATTCATTGTCCTGGGGGACAAAGAGATTGACTATGACAGTAATTTTAAAATGTACCTGAACACCAAATTAGCAAACCCAAAGTACTCTCCCTCTGTGTTTGGCAGAGCTATTGTTATCAATTATACAGGTAAGCTCAAGTGTGTACTTAATTCCAAAGTAGGGATTATGCTGTTGTGCAAATTTAGGGCCTGAGTTATTGTCTGAAACCTCAATGAAACAAAATCATACTCTCCCTTATACTCAGCATCTGATTTAATAGAAAGTCCTTCTCCCTTCTCTCTTCTTTCTTCTAATCTGCAACTGAGCTAAATTCCTCTTCCTGTACTGGTCAGGTGAGGATGCTTTGGTACAATTAAGATACACAGTCATTAACCACTGTGCTGCATTGCTGTAGTTTTATGAGAGGCTCAAGATTAAATAAGTTGTATAAAAATTGTCCTGTGCTTACAAAACTCTGTTCTCTGTCCATGTGTTGTACCTGTAGTTACACTCAAGGGCCTGGAGGATCAGCTGCTCAGTGTCATTACGGGTTTTGAGAGGAGGGAATTGGAGGAACAGAGGGAACGTCTCATCCAGGAGACAAGTGAAAACAAGAACCTGCTGAAAAATCTGGAAGACACTCTCCTTCATGGACTGTCGACTTCCACAGGAAACATGTTGGACAATGTGGAATTGGTGCAAACCTTGGAAGAGACAAAATTCAAAGCTACTGAGGTACCAGGTCTGGGCTCTTTGGAAGGGTATCTATGAATAGAATGTAGTCTATCTTCAGGGAAGTCCTTAACAGGGCCAAAGTAATGTTTGTTTAGAGTTCTAAAGCTAAAGAATCCATCCTTGGAGTTTTCAGGCCACAGCTGGGCAAAGCCACACTGGACCTGATCTAGGGGTGGTCATAACCAAGCTTTGGGCAGAAGCTGAACTAAAGGCCCCCAGATGGCCTTTCCCACACTATTTCCATGATTTATTTTTTTTTAAATCTTTGGTGGGATTAATTTTATCTAACTTTTAATTTTTATAATTTGCACCACTTCTTCAGAGTTACCTGCCCAGATTCCCTCTACAGTCACACAGAGAGGCAGGCACTGAGCAGCTCTGATTACTGTGGTATAACAGATCCACTCTGGATCAGCACAGTGATTACAGCTGTATAAAATCCCTGTCTGCCCAGGTGATTGAGAAACTGAAGCTGGCTGAAACAACCGCGGCGGATATCGACCTTCTCCGTGATGGCTACAGACCTGCTGCCAAGAGAGGAGCCATTCTCTTCTCTGTGCTGGCTGAAATGGCATTTGTCAACATCATGTACCAGTTCTCCCTGGTCTCCTTCTTAGAGGTTTTTGGATTCTCTCTTCGGAAATCCATGCCCAGTCCTATTCTTCCTAAGAGGCTGAAAAACATCATGGATACGCTGACTTTGAACACCTACAACTATGGCTGCACAGGTTAGTGCTGTTTAACTGTGTGGTGCAAATAAAGGTGAAGCCCTGACTTCACCCGGTTCATTTTAAAGAGGCAAGTTACAAAGCAGGGAATTCAGTGATGTTCAGGACTCAGCACCATTCCTGGCTCACACTTTACTCCCTGCTTTTTTCTGTTAGAAGGAACATTGCACATTACCCATGTAACTCTTGCAGAAATGTTTTTCTTAACACAGTTACAGATGGTAAAGGCAGCCATAGAGCTCACAGGGGCTGTATTGACTCTTCATGCCTGATTCAAAGCCCCAGCTTTGATGTCCTTGATCACAGAATCATAGCATTGTTGAGGCTGGAGAAGACTTTTAGGAATATCAATTCCAACTATCAGCCAAATGATCTTTGTGGGGTGAGCAGATCATGGAATCACAGAATGGTTTGGGTTGAAAGGGACCTTAGGAATCATCTGATTCCAATCCCCTGCCATGGGCAGGGATGCCACTCTCACCAAATCAGGTTTCTTGTGGCCCCATCCAAAATGGCACTGAACACTTGCAGGGGTGGAGCATCCCATCAACCCCACAACAGATGAAAGATGTGGATTGAAAGATTGCTCCAGTTCCACAAGCTTTAGCAGCTGATTTTTGAAAATGTCCTTTTAACCTAGGCTTGTTTGAGAAGCACAAGTTGCTCTTCTCCTTTGATATGACTGTCAAGATAGAACAAGCTGAAGGCCGAGTTCCACAAGAAGAATTTGAGTTCTTTCTGAAAGGTAAAGGGAATATTTATATGTAAGTATGTAGCTCTACGTAGCAATAGATCTTTTGAAGACAGATCTTTGACGAGAGATGATTTACTGGGCACCAGCACCTCAAGAAGGGGAGCTCTCCCTCTGAGGAGAGCTGCACTGTGTTGGGTTACACAAACTGGGGATCCTGCTATTTCTGTTTCACATTAGCTAATTGTTAGGATGTTATATGAGAAGAGTAATCTGTAGTTATTTTCTGACTATGTTGTAGTTATTTTCTGACTGTGTGTACATAATTCTAGAAATGTTTGCAAAGACAAAACTCTGGCTTTTTGCAAGCACTTGTAAAATGCCATCTTTCCTTCAGCAGACCAGTCTAACCTTACAGTGCCTTCAGGAACAGATTTGCACTTGGTTCCTCTGTGCAGAGGGGCTGTATGTGTGGTCAGGCATTGGAGGATTTCTGACACAGACACTGACTCTGGCTTCTGAATGTGCCTAGGCAATATTTCCCTGGAGAAGAGTGCCCGAAAGAAACCATTCACTTGGCTTCCAGATCAAGGCTGGGAAGATCTGATTCGCTTGTCTGAACTATTTCCTGAGAAATTTGAATCTCTTCCAGATGATGTGGAAGGAAATCCAGATGTATGGAAAAATGTACGTGCTTTTTTTGCAAAGCTGTTTTCTCTCCTAGTTTTTCTTCTGATATTAAATGTTCAAGTGTGATGCAATGTGTCACAGCACTCCACAGGAGAGATGTCACTGTGGGCTTCTTCCCTCAAAGTCTTTCTTTGCTTCCTGATCTGAGTTAGTGATTGACTTATTTGCAGAAGAATTAGGGATTATATTATTTAAAAAACCTTCCCTGGTATACTGTAGAATTTTTATTTGTCAGTCAAATGCCTTAGAGAAGTTAATTTACCCTGCTGAAGTCAGTGGAATTTTTCTGTTCATTTCAACAGTCAACATTTCAGTGGATGTTTTTGTGCTGCTAAATTGTGCTTTGATCTTCTTGTGGCAGTGAATTCTAAAGACTATTGACAAACGCAGATTTCCTTTGTTCCTCCTTTAGCTTCATTCCGTGTCTTCTTGCTTTGTAAGAAGTCTTCCCCCAAGCAATCTGTTTGCTTTTGATGCTATTTTCTGTATCTTAAGAGAATTAGTTGACATAAAGTGAAAGTACAAATGTGTTTCTGGGCTTAAATACTTTACACTGAAAAAGCTGGATTTTTTACATTCACCTGAACTTTTAATACTGACTTGCAGCTGATTGACTTTGTTTTTGTTGTGTCTCTTGGCCCCCCATTCATCAATTTGATTTTCTCTTTCTTAGTAATTTCCCTGACAGAACCACTGGATTAATTTGCACTGTGTGCTGCCTTCTCTTGCCAGTGGTATGACACAGATGCTCTGGAGAGGATCCCATTGCCAATGCACTACGAGGGCAATGTCACAGATTTCCAGAAGCTTCTCCTGCTGCGGTGTTTCCGTGTGGATCGGATGTACCGGGCAGTGACCGACTACGTGACAGCGACGATGGGCGAGACGTGAGTGACCCTTCCCTCACATCCCCACCACAGCCCTCACACACAGCTGGAGCTGGAATCAGTTTTGTCAATGGTAAAAGGCTCTGTTCACACATGGCACCTGCTCTGTGCAAATCAGCCAAATTTTTGGGCTTCTCCCTCTGCCAGGTATGTGCAGCCCCCCGTGATCAGCTTCGATGCCATCCTGCAGCAGAGCACCCCGTTCTCACCCGTGGTTTTTATCCTAAGTCCTGGCTCTGATCCTGTCAGTGACCTCATGAAACTGGCTGAGAGGACAGATTTTAAAGCAGATAGACTCAAATTCCTGGCCATGGGACAAGGCCAAGAAGAGGTAACTTGGATGGGGGGGTGGGGAATGTTCTTGTGTGCAGCCAGTGTGAATTGGAAGCCATGCTCCTGATGCTCTGGGACTGATCAAATTTCCTTTCCATAGGTCTGCTCCATTTTAAAAGGAGTTACTTCATGTTTCTGACATAGATTTGTCAGTTTGGGAATAACATTTTACTGAACATGAAAGAGGCCATTTGGCTGGCTGGCTGCTGTTCTGCTTTGGGTGAGGGTAGATTCAGAATCAGATTTTCAGCTGTTAAAAGTAGAGATGAGAAGATGTTGCTGTGTATGGACATGAGGGTGGATGGAAGTTCTCCTGCTGCTTCTTCTGCCTTTCCTGTGACTTTCCTTTTTGTTATGGACACTAAGGCAGGATGTCCAGAGCTTAACAGCTGATTGAATTTGCCATGATTTCAGTCAGTGGGAGAACTCCTATCAGACTCATTTAGACCATCACTTTCCTAGCAGGAAAACCCACTGCACGAGCCCATCAGAGGCAGTTTGTTCTCTGAGTAAAGGAGAGTTACAAATGGTTCTCCCCCTTCCACAGATTGCTTTGCAGCTGCTGGAGGAAGCAGTGGTTCAAGGACACTGGCTGATGTTGCAGAACTGTCACCTTTTGGTGAAGTGGCTCATCCACCTGGAAAAGGCTGTGGAGAAAATCACGGAGCCTCACGAAGACTTTCGCCTCTGGCTGACCACTGACCCAACCAAAGGCTTCCCAATTGGAATCCTGCAGAAAGCCTTAAAGGTGGGGAAACCCCAGCCAGGAGGGCAGGTCCTGGCACTGTACCCAGCAGAACAGGCTGGCTCTGGGAGGAGCCTGACCTGAGTGCAGCACACTGACACAGGCTTATGAACTTGATTTTTGTCTTTATTTAAGCCAAATCCTTTTTTCATCATCCTGTTTATTTTACTGGGATGTTTCCTTTGGGTGAAAACTGTTCAGCAATTATTTCAAAGCAGAGGTTTGTGAGTAAACCTGGAAATGTGACAAATGGTCTTTAGATTTAAATGCTGCCACAAGTGAGGAGTACCTGGAGACAGAAATAGCCCTGTCAGCCCTGATGCTGCAGTGCAGAACCAAGGCCTGTGTCAGCCTGGCAGTGCCAGTGGAGCAGATGTTGGAATAGGATAATGGTTTCCAGCTGCTACTTCAGGCTGCAGCTTTTATCATTAAAAGCTGAGCTGATTATTTTGAAGGCACAGGCCATGATTCTGCCCTAATGTTCTTTTCTGTGGCTGTTGTGGTGCCCTGTCCTGTAAACATCATTATTTCATTTCAGAAAAGCAGTGGCTCAGTGGCAGTGGCAGCTCTGGGCTGTTCTCCCACTCCTCCTGCAGTGGGAAGGGAGCCAGAGTGGATCTTTAAGGCTGCAGATCTGCACTTTGTGGCTCTTGCCAGGAGCAGCGAGAACTGAGGTTTTAGAGCATTTTGAAAAAGCTGCCAGGAAGCAGCTCTGGCAGTTTGATCAGCAGTACAGCCACATTGTTAAAGCATCTTACTGTGGGGATATAGAGCACATTAAAATGTGTAAAGTACTGCTATTTCACTAAATTAGATCTTCAAGTATGAGAAATATTAATGTCTTGCCAATAACATGATTAATTCCAAAATAATATTGAGTTCTCTTTGCACAGGTATGTTTACCTTGATAAACTTAAAAGGTTGGTTTCATGTATTTACTTAAGAAAAAATCCATTATTTGATAGGCATTTGGAAAACAACTTAAAATGTCAAGCCTGCATTGTATAGCTTACTTAAGGTGATATATTTACAACCAATTTTCCTCAAGTTATGCAGCAATTGATGGCTTCCCTAATTATTTTGATAGGTTGTTACAGAACCACCTAATGGTCTGAAACTGAACATGAGAGCCACCTACTTCAAAATTCCCCCGGAAGCCTTAGAGCAGTGCCCACATCCTGCCTTTAAATCCTTAGTCTATGTCTTGGCATTTTTCCATGCTGTGGTTCAGGAGAGGAGGAAGTTTGGGAAGGTTGGCTGGAATGTACCGTATGATTTTAATGAATCTGATTTCCAGGTAAGAAAACAATTGCAATGGCTCTTACATTCTTGAGTAGCTCAGATTACTTTTGAAAACACAGAATTTACCCAGCTTTAATCTTTCTCACAATTAGATTTTGCTTAGTATTTTTTTCTGCTTCTGTGGAGTCACGTAGACTCCTAATCTTCTATAATGTCAATTTGGGATGCTAAAAATTAGATTCCCAAACCTTCATGTTTTTATTACCTCTCTCATGGGTTCCTTTTCTTAAGAGGATTTATACTTATCTTTTTAATTATTTCAGAAAGAAGTAATTGTTAGGTTAAATAAAACCTATGAATATCTGATTTATGCATCTTATCTCACGTGTTCCAACAAATTCATTAGGTGTGCATGGAAATCCTTAACACGTATTTGACAAAAGCTTTTGAACAAAAGGATGAGCAAATCCCTTGGAGCAGTCTGAAATATCTTATTGGGGAGGTGAGTGCTACAATGCCATAACAATTCACATAGATGAAGTTTCCTTTTTGCATGGGCTGCATCAAGTAAAGCTGGGAATCTTTCCTGGGCAGGTTTGAAACTCCAGTGTAGCCCTAAGCAAAGGCTGTAATCTCAGTCTCAGGCAATTAGGGCCACTGTGTGCAACTGCACAACAGGGAGTGAGGTGCTTAATCAATTCTGAGAGAGCTCTTGGAGCCCTGTGCTGGAAGAGCACAGTGCTGTTGGCACGTGGGGTTTCACTGGAGCTGTACAAATGTGTGTTCTCAGAGCTGGTGCAGCTGCACTGCACTGGCAGCTGCTGCAGCATGAAATCCTGCAGGAAATTGTTACTTTGCAGCACTGGATCCCAGCTGAGCATGAGCTGTCCCTCAGGAGGGTACCACTGCACACAAATCATCCAGATGGGTGATGAGGAGTGCCCAGAGCAGCTCTCTCCCGACCAAAGCCAAATATTTCCTTCCTGTCCCCCTGAGAGGGGACTGGAGATATCCTTGGGGTCCATAATGGAGACAGTGTTACACCACAACCACTGCAAAAGCAAAGAACAGTTTTGACCTTTCAATGGTTTTTTCAAACTGTATTTTCTGCTCCCAAAGCCAGTGCTGTGCCAGTGCTGTCACTGATTTCCAGGTCATGTATGGTGGGCGTGCAATCGACAGCTTCGACCGGCGCATCCTGACCGTCTACATGGATGAGTACCTTGGGGATTTCCTATTTGACACATTCCAGGTGTTCCATTTTTATAAAAGTGACACAGTCGATTATAAAATTCCAGAAGGGAAGGGAAAAGATGACTATGTTGGTAAGAAATGCTTCTCCTGCTACATTTGAAAAAAAAAAAAAAAATCTGCTTCCAGTGTACAGTGTCTCTCTCCATACATTGCTGCTGGGTGTGAGAAGTTGAACACCAGGCACTGCTGGTGTATGGATGGCAGTGTTATAATTCACTGCTTTATGGGAGCTTTTTGGAATGTGAGCTTGTCACTGAGCTCCTCAGGTGTTTAAAAAACCAAAAATTAACCCAACCCCCAAAACCTCAGTAAAACAGCATGTTTATTTTGTTTAGTGATATATAGGATTTCTGTGGGGGAGTCTCTGTATGTGTTTACAAGTGTTTATTTGATCTGTGCATTGCTCCAACACCAGCTTTAGCATTTTTCTAATTCAAGCAGAGCAATAGCAAAATTGCTGTGGTGTTCTGGGTTCCCAGAGCTTGTGTGGTTTTATTCCAGAGGCCATTGAAGCTCTGCCACTTTCCAACACCCCCGAGGTCCTGGGCCTTCACGCCAACGCTGAGATCGGGTATTACATGCATGCGGTGCGGGACATGTGGGTTCACCTGCTCGAGCTGCAGCCCCAGACCGGTGCGTGCCCTGTCTGGATGGGTTTGGGAACAGGAACTCTGAGCCCTGGGGACAGCAACAGCAGCCCCTGTGTGAGGGGAGCAGAGGGACGGGGACAGTGGGAGCAAAGCCACTGCAGGGCTGTGGGCAAATGTCAGAGCAGGAGAGGGAGGGAGACTGATGCCAAAAGGTGACTCAGCTCTCAGCCTTCTCTCAGATTTAGTCTCACTAAAATTTTTTGTTTACAGGTGAAACTGGTGCAGGAATTAGTCGAGATGAATATATTGCAAATGTTGCCAAGGATATAGAAAACAAATTACCCCAAGTATTTGATCTTGACCACATCCGTAAAGGTTATGGAGGAAAAATCTCCCCTACGACTGTGGTGCTGCTGCAGGAGCTGGAACGTTTTAATAAGCTCATTGTTCGAATGGGAAAGTCGTTGGCCGAGCTACAACGTGTAAGTAAAATCCCAGCAACTCAATGGCACCAGCTGGGCTCTGCCTGCCCTCAGAACTCTCACCACTGTTCCAGGCCTTGGCTGGGGAAGTTGGAATGAGCAGTGAACTGGATGATGTGGCTCAGGCTCTCTTCAATGGGCAGATTCCCAGGATCTGGCGGCGCCTGGCCCCCGACACCCTCAAAACACTTGGAAATTGGATTATTTTCTTTAGAGATCGATATGACCAGTACACCAGCTGGGTAAGCAAGTGCCTCCAGAAAGCCTTTTTGTTCTAACCTGCACCATGTGCTGTGCAGGCTGGTGCAGAAGCCACTGAACATTTCAGGTAAGTTCCTGAACTAGTGCCATCATTGCATAAGTGTGGATGCAAGGCAGACTCAGCCCAGCTCCTCTCTAAGGGCAGTACAGGGTGAGTGCCAGGTCCTGCCCATCACTGTCTGTGGTTGCAGGTCAGCCACGGTGAGCCTGAGGTGATGTGGCTGTCGGGCCTGCACATTCCTGAGTCCTACCTGACCGCTCTTGTTCAAGCCACCTGCAGGAAAAACAGGTGGCCCCTGGATCACTCCACCCTCTACACAGAGGTAACCAAGTACAGGAATGCACAAGACATCACTGAAGCGTCTTCTCAGGGTAGGTATTTTCACAATTGTTTGGCAAAAATAATGAAGTAGTTAATTGGTGAGAGAAAGGAATTGCTTGGCACACTAAATTACTTTGGTTAAACCTTGGCAGGCATTTGCCCTGGGTTTGCATTTCACAGTCCTCATGATTTCCAGCTGGGAAGTAGCTGGGTTCTGGTCCTTGCAGAGCTCCTGTGTGCATGAAGCATGCTGCTCTTCCCATTCACAGGCAGGGATTTGACCTTACACCAACCCCTTGCTTGCTCTCTCTCTCTCTATATATATGTATGTATGTATATATGTATGTGTATGTGTGTGTGTGTGTGTGTATATATAAACACACTGATTTCTTTCTGCCTAGAACATTACCAATCCCAGCAGGCTTGTAAAGATCTATTTACACCATAAATACGATATTGAAATGTACTTAAGCAAAAATACCTACAACTATGGATCATTTATTGTGTAAATCTCTCTTTATAAGCTCTCTATGGCTAGCGCTGCTCTAGTAACTCATTATAACGAGCTGGGTACAGGGAACAGCTAAGCAAGGCTCCGAGTACCAGCTCTGATTGTGAAGAGGAGGAAAAATTCTCTTTTTTTTTTTGTTAAATCTAAATGCTGTACTTGGTATTTGTACCAGAACAACTGTCGTAACCCTTCACCTGCTCTCAGTGACCCAATGATCAGGCCCAGGGGAATTACAAAACTCTCTGTGACTTGGGCAATTGGAGGGCAGCAAATCACATTTATTCCTGCTATTGTTTATCATGTGTAGTGCAATTGAGACAATTTAATTTGATTTCCTAATACAGCTGGATGATAAAAACAAAGCTCTCAGAAAACTGTATCCTGTGCAGCTGCAGTTTGAAATGCAGTGTTTATGATGACTGTAGTGCCCAGAACAGGGACTGCAGGAACTATTATCCTAAAAGATCTCCTAGATCTTTTCCAGGAGCTCAGTTTACCCAAATGTTGTATTTTCTGCCTTCACAGGCTGCTATGTTTCAGGTCTGTTCCTGGAAGGAGCAGACTGGGACATCGAGCAGGGCTGCCTGATCCCAAGCAAGCCCCGTGTCCCGGTGGTGGAGCTGCCCATCCTGAGGATCATCCCCATAGAAGCACACAGACTCAGACTCCAGGTAGGGCTCCTGAATTATCTTCCTTCTGCTCTCACATCTCCCCAGCTGGCAGGCTCTGCCCTCTCTGCCCAGAAGTTGCATTTTATCATTACCACTCCCCTCTGGTTTAACACTTCTCCTTACACTACCCATCACTACAGTTTGATGCATTTGTTGCCTTTTTTCCCTTCAGGCACCTCTGGGACAGGGCTCTTGTGACACTCTTACACTCCCCCTACTCTTTCAATTATTTCCCATCCTCTGTAAATGACATAAAGGACATTTAAATTTTCTGTGTATTGGCCATTTAAGACCTCTAACACAAAAAGGGAATTTCTGAAGCCAGTGTTCTCTCCTCGAGGCCGTTGTTGTTTTCAGTGTCCTGCAGCAGCTCAGGCACTGCTCAGTGTCCGTGCTGCCTCCGTGCTTTCAGAACACGCTGCGGACCCCTGTGTACACAACGTCCATGCGCCGCAACGCCATGGGCTTCGGCCTCGTCTTTGAAGCTGACCTTTACACGACCAAGCACATTTCCCACTGGGTCCTCCAAGGTGTGTGTCTCACCCTGAATGCTGAATGAGTCAAAAATAGGCACCGTGTTCTTCCCCCAGAATGCAACCCTGCAGAGGCACAGGGAAAAACCCCTCAACCCAGGCAGAGAGTGGGTTGGGGTTGTGTTCACTTAGGCACAGCTGACTTTACTTAGTATTAGTTTGGTTGTATTATATTCCCAATAAACATGTTTGAAGAACAGAGTGTTTTTTATAATACCTGTTTCCTTTTGGAACAGCTCCAGGCTGGTCTGTGGCTGCAAAGAGAGAGAGTTGGTCTCGCACACACAAAAACTAAGGTTTGCCTGGATGGTTGTAAGAAATGTCTTTAATTGCCCAAAGCATCACTTCCGTGCTGCCTGGAAGCGGTGCCTCCCACCAGCCTCCAACAAGTGGCAGGGTAGGTCACTCATACAACACATGACCATAAAAATATGGTGCCAACAACCAAAGTAACCAAACCAGCTGCTGGTTAATGCAATACAGGTAAAAACAGTAAACCTCAGAGTAACAACCTTGCTTTAACCAACCCCTTTCTGGGAACGCAGCTTTTCCCTATCCCTCCCCACCACTTGTGAAACAAATTCCTACCACAGAGCCAGCAAGGCATGAGGCTGAGGCGGGTCTGGGCCTTTGGGACAGCGAGTGACAGAGGGTGCAGAGGGCAGAGCCTCGCCAGGGATCAGCCCTGCTGGAAGGGTCATGCTGCAGGAATCGAGCGGGACCACAGGCGGGAGAAGAGCTCTGCCAGCCTGCCAGGACCTGTGCCAGGAACGCTGACAGTGTCCAAGGCTCCGGAGGGAGACACACACCAACACAGCTGCAGAAAAAGCTTACGAGGGGCAAACTACAGCTGGCGAGGAGAGGGGACAGGGCAGGCAGGGATCCTTCATCAGCTGTCACAGAGAATACATGTTTCAAATTTTTAAAGGCACATCATAAGCTTAGCAGCATTTGGGAGCCAGTGTTTCTTGCTGGTCCTACTCAGAGGCTGCAGACAAGAGTGAAGCAGAGGTGAACAAAATGTAAGAAAAATGGACAAACTCGTGCTCCTATCCCAAAACTACATATCCTCCCAGCTCCTAGTATGCCTTTCTTTCCTAGAAAAAAAAAATTAAAAAAGAATCAAGTAGTCTAACAGCTGTTGGGTCTACCTGCTACTTACTAGAAAGGAGTAGGGGAATCTGGTCAAGTGCAAGGCAAGTCCATCCCAATCCACAAGGACAGAAATCAAGGATGCCAGGTTCTCCTATATGAGTCGGTTACATCACTTAAAACTAAATACTCACATTTTAGAGGGGCAAATCAGGTTTCTAGGCTAGCAGCAGCCAGCACTGTCTGATGATGCCCAGAACAAGACTACGATTTTCAGGAAACAAAAATAATCCCTTTACAAAAAAAGTGCAGGTTAGAGCATAAAGAACCATTTCCATATTGGATAGCCAGTTACATTTCCTCCCTGGAAAAGGAGCTCTGAGCCAGTATGGAAGGTGCTACAAGTGCAGTGTACTGACTAGCGTAAAATGTGTTGTGAAGCCATTTGATTAAAAAAACCCAAAACAATCCCCACAAACAACCCAGTGTTCATACTCTTCCTATGAGGGTCAATAACCTTTTAAATGGTGCTTCCCCCACCCATATTTTACTTAAAGCCACAAACCAAAGTATTTAGGATTAATCAAGTAGTGCTTGCTGGGACTCTGGGGACGTCCTTAGGTCATTAAAGTGAACGTACACGTGCCCAACGTTCAGTGCAGCTGCGAGAGCGGCTGTGGCAGAGATCAGTGATGGCTCTGGAGTGCTCACACACACAGTGGAGACAAGAGAACCCCTGCCAGGTCAAACGTTAGCAGCCAACACGTGTGGCTGCAGTGTGAGGGAGGGGTGTTCTCTCTAAGAGCGCTCACTAACGCAGCCCGTGCCTTTGTCCACACGTGCAGTTACACTAAATGGAGCAGCACTTGGAAGCAAGCGGTCAGGTCCCCCTGATTTGGCCACAGCATGGAGTGGTTATATACCTTGCCATATGAACACAGTCCTAGGAGGTTTCATTAGAGCAAAATGTATTAATGATGTACCCGGGAGGAATTTGGCATGCATGGGGCATCAAAAGAAACTTCACCGCAGGTGCTATTTACCCTACAGGCTCACAGTGCATAACCAGCACAGAACAGCGCTTCCATGGTGTACTCAGACAGTTCTGTCTGTCCCCGAGTGCTTTCTGACCACTTTGCTTCCATGGACCTGATCCACGGCCAGGGTCTCCACCTCCTGCGGCGGCTGGGCGGGCGCGGCGTGGTGGATGCGATGAGCCACCCCGATGTGCGCCTTGTGCGGCTTCTCGCGGGCGGGGCTGTGCGACTCGCCGGGTGCGCGATCCGAAGGGATCGGTGGAATCACCAATGGCCTCTCCTTGATCAGATGCACCTCGGCCGTTTCCCTGGCCAGCAGAAAGGGTGTGGGATCGGGCATGGCATCCACGGGCTCTCGCAGCACCAGCTTCCGGCTCTCCGCCCCTATTCTGTAGGCCTCTTCGAACTCGGGGTTCAACGGTGTGGACAGACTCTTCTTCATCCGGCGCCGCGGCGTCTCGGGCAGTTTGTCCTTGGGAGGGGACGGTTTGTAGCTGGACAGCACCGGGCTGCCAGACGGGGTCCCCTCCGAAGTCCCGCTGGCACTCATCAGCTTCTTCTTGGCCGCATGCAGCTGAGAGGTCAGATATGCAATCGTGCTCGCTCTCTGCTCCAGTTCACTGGACAACATATTGAGCTTATGGCTTTTCATTTTTAACTCTTCCAAATACTTCTTTTCTCTTTCTTTAATAGTGTTTTCCAGCACCATTATCATCGCGTTCTTTTGTTCAAGTTCTTTCAACAATTCACTATTTTCGGCTTCTTTGATTTTCAGCTGAGCTTCAAGATCTTTGCACTTACTTTTGAGTTCATCACTTCGTGAACCACCACTTTCTAGAAGAACAGGAGAAGCAGAAGGGTTTCAAGTTAACAACAGCCATTATGTAAAACACTGCAATAGGGTTCCTCTTGCTCTCTCTATGAGGAATCCAAAATAGTAACTTCAGCTACTCATCCCACACCATCCCTGGTCCAGGGGGTTAACCTCAGAGAGTTATCTTATTCCTGCTCTTTACCTGTTGTTAACATAATACATATAAAATAATGAGGATCTAGTGTGTATACACACATACACACACACACATATATATATATAAATAAAAGCTTTGTGGTTAATTACAGCACCAGCTCAGCTAAGTTTTAAAAATAGTCTTACTCTTCTGCCCCTAAAATTTGTGTCCTGTGTTCCCATATAGGAAGCAGGGAACTGAATGTCTAGTGGAGTCAGCAGTTCCAGGTGCTATTCACGGCTCTTTCACAGATTTCCTGTGTGACCTTGGGAAAGAACTTTTGACATTTACTTCATAAATAACTAAGTCTGGAGAGTAGGAAAGAAAATACGAACACTGAAAAAGATTAGTAAATTGAACATGAACATTAGAAGAAAAATGCCATGTATTCCTTACCTGATGAGTCTGAACTCTTTACTGTCAGCTCATAGGTTAAATCTGAGGAAAAAAAAAGTTATTTTTGTTAGAACATCATCATGGAGCCCATACATCACCTGGTGAGCACATTTACTCTAACTTTCAATAAATACAGAACTTACTCTTCCCACTGCCCAAAGCAAGAATAGGAGATTCACTGCAAATTAGCAAACATGTAAAACAACTGATCTATCAGCTTTTTTAAAGAACAAATGGAAAAAACTTGGCTTTGATCAGCCAGTTTGCCATGAGATACAAACTGAAGACCCTAAATCCACCTTGTTGGGAGTGGGTGGACTAGTGAGTGGGACCTTTGAGTGGGCTTTGCTGCTGAGGTCTCACTGCTGAAGCGGGAAGCAGTCACTCCAAGGAATGGTACCTGTGCAGCGCTGCTGCAGGCGGCGCAGCTCCTCGTGCAGCCCCTTCAGGGTGTTGGCGTGTTCTCGCTGCAGGAACAGCAGGTTCTTCTGGGCACTCTGCAGTTGGTTCTTCAGGGTTGAGGTGGCCATCCTGACCCTGCCAGGGAACAGACATGGAATTGTGATGGTGAGTTACCTTGCACATACAGGGATCCTCCCTCTGCAGCCAGGATCAGCAGGAATGGCTGAATTCTACTGTTCATGCATTGATTGATGTGTGATCATCTAATACCACAAAAGGTTTTTCTGCTTTAGGACTATTTAGATTACAGGCGCTCTAAGTGCATCAAAAGCCTAATTATTCTGTAGGCTGGAGCAGGGAACTCATTTGTTTGGAGTTAACACATTTAAAGGATTAACTTCAGACAGTCTAAATCATTAATCCCATTACAAGTTAAAAGCAGAGCTCTGAGGAATGGCCTACTGTGTCTGTCCTGCTGAGGGTTTCCACTTACCCCTGGGGACACAGGGATTGGTAAAATCCTTGGCATGAACAAGGAAGAAAGCACTAAAATGCAGCAGCTCTAAGGAAAAAGGCAAAGCAGGGGTCTGAGTATGGCCAGGCTGGTGGCACTGCCATGGATATGGCTGCCATGGGTGCCTGAACTGAGATGTGGGCGCTGGGACCAGCACAAGGGAAGCTTTGGCTGCTCTCGTGTTTCCTCAACACCAGGCCAAATAACACAGGATAAAACAAGGACAACGCTTCACTCAAAGAGAAAACAAACAGATTTTTGTTGCTCAGGTTACAAGTACATGGAAACCTGTTACACCATTGGGTTTCCCTTACAGAACAGCCTTATAAAAGTAGGCCTTGGCTACAGCAGTGCTCACACCCAAAGACAGACACAGTTAACTGAATGCTGCTGACAGGCATCCTTGAAGACCCCTGTGCTGCCAGTGCCGTGACTGGTCCTGATAAGGCAACAATGGATAGAGCAGGAAAGGCTAAATTCTGTTCTATGTGCAGAAAGCATTACAGTAATTAGGTTACAAGGATAAGTGAAGAGTCAGAGTTCCTGTTGCCTGGACAACCCCCTGCAGTGGCATTGCAACCATGCCTGGAATTATGGGACCACACACAGTGTCCAAGATGGACCTTAACGGGTCTGCCTTGGCATGGCAAGTGTACTCCACTGGGACTCTTTGGTGTGGAGTCTTATGGCAAGAATTATTTTCTACCAGTTTAAAATTGGTAAAGCATAAGCTCAGAGCAAGTGACACACGTTTGTTATTCTTAAACATATCACAGCCCTGCGTTTAATTTTATAGTTTTATTCCCCAAAAGAACACTAGACTTGGTACTCCAGCATCTTGGTGACGCACTAAAGCACCTGGAGATGTGGTGTAGAAACCACACAAACACAGAGCCCTCCTGGTTTCATCAGTGACCTGAGCTGACCTCATCTTCTACTGACTTATCCCTACAGAAACAAATATTTGATTGCAAAAAAATAAAATGAAGGTGTGAAAGACATTAAGAAATCTACTTCTGTGCAGGAGCCAAACAGCCTGGTTACCTTGTAACAGAGATCAAGGATTAAGTTCAGTGCCCAAGAATGTGGGTAGCTGCCAACTGTGCTTTGTCGAGTGAATGGGTCATTTTACAATTACCACCGTGAGCAAACAAGCAAAAATTATAGACCAAACACATTCTAAAAAGAGATTTCTAGCGTGGTTAAATAAATTTTGCAACACCCCATCACTGCCACACTGGTGCTCCCTCACAGCCACAGTGCTGGAGGGCTGTTGGAAGGGGCAGTACACAGTCACAGCAAGTACTGCGGGACATCATTAATTCTGAGGAGAGGATATTTCAGCTGTGATACTCTTTCAAAATGACATCCTCTGGCTTGCAAAGCTGACATCAGACAGACGGGAGCTTTACTGAATCATCCCATTTCTTCGATGTTCATCCTACTCTGATCCACTGAGCATGACAGCAGGATAAAGCTGCAGCTGGAGCTCTGACTGTGCAGGATACCGAGGCTCAGAAGGGATTCTTAATCGAGGAATGTATTTTCCAAAAGAAACCCTAAGCCGTGATAGGAGTAGGTGAAAGAACAGCCTCCACACAATAGCCCAGAGCTTCTGTTCTCACAATGGGTATTAATAGTGGCTTTACACCTCTAACTGTAACCTGAACAGGAAAATACCTGCCTGAACAGGAACATATTCCATCACCAGCAGTAAGTGTTCATAGCTCAGTCCTTGCACATAAACATGTTCATTAAAAACTAGTCTCTAAATGTTCAACAAAAACCAGGACAAGGCTCTCACTATTAATCTCCTCAATTGCTTTTTCACTTTGATCTTCTGCATCTAAAAGATCACACCAGGATTACCTGCTCTGAAGAAAACAAATATAATCAGAGGCAAGCAAGTGTTATAGGCTTAGGAAGAAAATAAGAACTACCAGCATGAGAGCATCATTGTCCCTGCAGCAGCAATAAGTTAATCAGTGAGATCAATTAAATCAACTCATGATGAGTTTTAGCTGCAGCCCCTCTGCACTAAGCAGTTTCCCACAACCCCCTGCAGCTTTCCTGTGCTTTTCCCCCTCACAGCAGCCTGGTTGTCTGCTGTTCTCTCTCCTTCCCTTCAAGGGAAAGGGAAGGCCAGTGAGGTGAAGCCACAGCCTCCATGGATGTGTGGGCAGCAAATCCAGTTCCAAACCCACTCACTCACCTGCTTTTGACACAGCTCAGCCAGCACTGTGAACTCTACCCACTGTGCTCTGGGAAACAGCCAAAACCATCTACTGTCAAACCAGGGAAAGGGAAAATGTCTTGCACAGACAGTCACTACACAGAGACATAGATTTGCTATATCCCATAGTCCTTGGATTGCACTAAGCTGATTTCATCTCAGGCTCTCTGGAACAAGAAGGTCAAAAACCACAAGAGAAACAACAAATGCAAAAGTCAATGGTGCCTTTTACAGCCCAGAGGAGCAACCTCCACCTCCCACCATGGAAACTGGTGGGACAAACTCCCAAATCTAGCAGGCTCAGGCTGGGAAGAATGCTATGACTGCATACACAGCACAAAGTTATGTCACTATGGTTTTTTCCCCCTTCCCTTTTGCCTGCAAAAATTTTTTTTTTGCTATGTTCTTACACAGACAGAACTGTGCAATGCAGAGCTTGGCAAAGTCCCCTGGGAACACAAGCAGCATTTGGGAAAGATGACAGAACACTAAAGGGACACTGCAGTGTCCAAGTGTCCAACCTGGCAGTGACAAAGGCTTTGTGTGGATTGTGCAGAGCATTCCACCCTTCAAACATCCACAGCTTCTCATTTCTCAAGACCACCACACCATCAAATGTTTCTATATACAGCTCAGAGATTGAGCCTCAACTCCTCCAAACAATGAATTTGCAATTTCTCTTGAATATAGCCAAGGAGGAACAAATGGAATGAGTCAAACAGAATTCCCTTGGGAATGCTAAGTACAACACTTTAATCATGATTGCACCTACCTAAGCCATCATCTTCCAGTAAAGTAGAGAAGGGAACTTCAATTATCATTCCTGTAAGCTCACCTTAAAAAGGAACTGTTCTGTCTCCTTACAAGTGCCTGTTCTCTTCAAAAAGGAATACACACACACAAAATCTTATATGGAAAAGGAAAAAATATTAAACAGGAGCTTTCAAAATGCAACTTAATCACATGCTCACCATAAACAGTCAGTAACATTTTAACAGCCACATCTTGCCTTGCAGAGGATGTGCAGGCTCCAGGCCTTTTTGGATCTTAAGCATTTGGAGAGAGTTCAAAATGTTTCAAGGCAACCAGCATCTGGCTGTGTATCAGACGACTTTGCATAAAATCAGAGCATCTCTATACCCTGCTGCAAGACAGGAGGAGGGAGATGCTAATCTCTGACCTTAGACACAAGTCCAAAGGATGGAACCAAGCCCAAAAAACAATGATTTTACATTTTCATTCCTGTTTGGTATCCACTAAACAGAACACAATAACCTCCTTTTACGTGGATGGGGTGACCATCACCTGAGAAGCTGCTTTAGCTCTCTGCCAACTCACAGCCTTGAAATACGTATGGGCAGACATTTTCCTCTCAACTGCTCACTGGCCAGCGCCCCATCCAAAGGTAACACAAGCTGCCCAAATGTCATTTGTTTGCTATACAAAATACAGTTTCAAGAACTCAGTAAGGACAGTGAACACCTCTTGTAAGAACCTCCGAAGTTTTAGCCAGACCCCATTTGAATGATTGTCACTGAACTGACCAAACTTATCTAAACACAGCTCTAATGCTGAAATTACTGACAGTCACTTTGTTGTTCTTTGCTTAGATCAGCTCTCCATCTCGGAGACATAATGCCATCCCCAAAGTGTTTGCTCAGCTCTTTTCAAAGGACAAAACAAAGGAGACCCTGCAGCCTCCACAGCCAACTCAAAGGCTTTGCTCTTTCTGCTTGGACATTTAAGTCTACCACAAACCGGTTCTATCACACCACTACACCTCTACTAAAGCAGATCCAACAATAACACAGCTCAGTGACAAACTGTTCCAGTTTCAGATTTCTGCTCACCCCTTGTTCACCCGTGCATCAAGACTAAGCCAATTCTACTAATTCAGCGTTGCTAAATCAAGCTTTTCAGACAATACACTCAGCCTACACATCCACCTCGGGACATCCCTTCCCCTCTCCCGTGCTCCCTTATCAGTAACATCTCTTGCAGCAACACCTCTATCCTCAGCCTTCTGCATTACAATATAACAATGCTCACACATCATTAATGACCCAGTAACTTGTTCTCATATTCGTTTGTGTGGTTTAAACCTAGCAAAATTAGTAGTTCTTTCCCAGAGATAACAGGAGAAGAAGGAACTGTGCCACTCTCCTCCCAGAGGAAGGACATGATTTCGCTTTCTCAGCTCCTTTCCATTTCTACTGCTTTTGATGCTATTTTACTCAGCATTTCTCTGCCTGACTGTCCCATCATTTTCCGATTAGAGTCTGTGTAAACTCTTGACAGTCAATCTCTGAATGTCCTGCAAACACACATTTCAGCATTTTAGTATGAAGATGATTTTTTGTTACTCCTACAGCAGCTGGTATGGCAGCAGGAAGAATAACTGAGTGGCCAGCACCCTGGTAGCAATGATTTAATTGTGGATGCTCCAAATGAACCAGCTGGTACTTTTGCACAGAACTCACCGACTGCCTACGTGCCTGACTGTCTACCTGGAGTCAAGAGCACTGACAGAAATAGTTCACATGGTGCTTTCTCTGTCCTTGAGACCACCCAACCCCAGAGTTGTCACAAGGGAAGAGACTAAAAGGAATCAGATGTTGCTACTGTGACAGAGACTATTAGAGAACCAAATCAAATGGTCCTGCAGTGGCATTTCATGCAGACACAGTTATTATGATCAATACCAGGGCAGGCAAAGCTAGGGCTGTACAGCTGTCAGGAACAAATAGCTTACTCTGGCAGGAAGCTTTGAAAATTACCTAATTTGAGCCTAATTCACTTTAGGGAGACGAAGAGGGCATTGTGACAATAAAAGCTCTCACAAGCAAGACTATATTGTCATGCAGAGGAACAGGTTGCTCCTCTTCTGCTCACTAGCACATGCTTCTAAAGAATGGCTCTTTTATCTTATTCACCCCTTCATTCTGAGGGTAAACCAGTTTGTTATTTTAATAGAACCTCCTACAAAGCCACAGCACGCAAACTGCACCCCAATCACAACTAGGCACTCACAATTTGCAAAGACACGTTAGTCTTTCTAGTAAAGACATTTCTTTTGTCAGAAGAATGACAAGAAAATTAATATTCAATTCTCCCAGACTAACACAGTATCAATATTACGCAAAAACCCGAGCCTCATTCTATTTTTTTTTTCCAAAAAAAAATAGAACATTGTTAAAGTTCTCCAGTTCAGTTAAAGCTGAATCAGGACTTAAGTTAGTAAGGTGGGCTGTGGGTGGTTTTGATACGAGGATCTGTTAAGTATAACTCCAAATTCATGCTTAGAAATCACACTATACTACAGAATAGTCATGGGCTTTTTTCACATATCACACACTCACTTATGAACACTGCATGCCCTCTTTTAATTTTGTCCTCTGTGATCAAGAATGTGTGAATTGGACCAGAAATTGAAGAAAATGTATTTGTGCAATATAAAAAATTGTCCTTTCTGAAGCCTGCTGAAACACAAACCAAAAGAATTACCAAGCTGGTTTCACATAACCAACTTGGCTAGGCCTTTTCCTGCTCCCAAACTGGACAAAAACCCATCACCACAGAAATGTGACTATTTCACTCCCTAGCCCAGACATGATTTTTTCTCACCCATCCCACTCACATACACTGAGCAAGAACTTAGTGTTGCATTCCTGAAATGCTCCAGAATCACCTTCCTGGTCATTCAGTGAACCAGGTCAGGGAACTGGTGCAGCTGAAAACAAACCTGTTTTCCCACAGGCTGTTTTCAGGTTGCAGGTTCACTGTGCAGCACTGTAGATGCCTGGGGAAGGCGAAAAAAAAACCCAACAAAAAATAGAATCTGTAAGCAGGTCGGGGGGGTGGTACAGGCAGAACTGCTGTTTCCTGCAGCAGCGCCAGCTCCAGGCACTCGTCTGAGCTTGAGCTCCTACTGCATGAACCGCAGAAATTATGATTTTCACAGGTTACCAGGAATATTTGTGAAACATGGCAGAAGGCACTGAAGCCTTATAGCAAGCTAAAGAAATCTGTCCTGAGAGATCATTTACAGAGAGCTATTATAAAGCAACTCTGCAGAACTGCACAACTATTTCCAGGCAAGTGTGTAACAGGCTGAGGAGATGCTCTTTCCCTAATGCATTCTGTGATGCTGTTTCATAAAGAATCGATTTTTATTATTTTAGAACAGCAACTATGATCAAATACACAAAAATTGGTCTCCACTTTACTAAAGGTTTTGAGAGCTGCTGATGAAGGAAATTTGGCAGTGGTGATGACCTATGTCAAGTCCTTTGTTAAGCAAGATGTTTTTGGTGTTAAATAAGATACCAAGACAAAGGATCCCAAACAGAGGTGCTTTATACCCTCCCTTAGATAACCCAGGTATCTCAAACTGAGCCAATAAAGCTACATAGCTTAAATCAAGTTTTCCTGAAGCTGGAAAGGAAACAAGAAGACACATTACAAAGGGAATCTGCCGGTTCTGACATCATTCCCACGGCCTTTCCTCACAGATGGACTCTTCCCGAGCTCGACACCTCTGCTCCACAGAAATGCGATCTGCAGCGCCTTTTGTGCCCTCCCTCCGGGCATGGACTCGGATTACAGCGAGCTACTGTTCCCTGGCATATTTTCAGCCTTTCTGGAGACAGCTACCATTCTGTTCACGGAGTAGCCAGGACATTTAACAGTTTTCAGTCCAGCACTGTTTTAAAATAAGATTAACTTTAAACCCCACCTCTCTCAATGAAATAATTTAAACCAACAAGCAGCGATGTATTTTAACATTTTAAATACAAACCAAAGGTCTCCTTGAAGTAAAATGAGAACAAACATGCTCCCCAATAGCAGGAAAGAAAAAGCAATCCAAAGAAAAGCCTTTTTGTCAATGATTATTTAAAACCACTCAGACGAACAGCTTGCAGAAGTTCCAATACACCCTGAAAACATCAGTTTCAGAAATATTTTGTCATGCTTCTAATGTCTAGTAGTAAATAAATACATTGTTCCTATTTATAGTACCATAGTCTTTCACATCACCAGGAGAAATGAGCTGGCAGATAATGGCAAAACATTATTCAAAAAATCATTCACTGCTCACATGGAGATAGACTAACACCCATTATCACACTGCTGGACGTCCTGGTTTAGAAGAAGATTTTTTTACACCACTTAAAAATGAGCACCGAGAAGAATCGGGCGCACATCCATTGACGATACTACAGCCAGGTAAAGGTGATGGAACAGAGGTGAGGGGCAGCAGGTGCTAAAATGAGGTTAACATTCCCACTCAGTGAACTATTTGCCACTTTCACACGCTTTTCAGACGTACATTGGATTCGTGCAAGGAAAGCAGAGCCCTGCAGATAAGGTTTGTGCCTGAACAAAGGGCACCCTCCCACCTCGACCCCACCCAGGCTACGGGCAGCGGGCCCTGGAGCGGCGCTCCCGGGGAGCCTCGGGCTCTGCCGGACCTTTCTGGGAGCGCCGGCTCTGCTTACACAATTGGCTCATTGCAGCAGCCCCTGGCATGGCTGTGGCTGTGCTGTCGGATTGTCACAGCCACTTGTGCCCCCGTGTGCCGCAGGAAGCCAGAACACAGCCCCGTCCTTCTTCAACACCAACATCCTGACATTCTCCTTTTGCTGGCTGTGCTTTCCAAACCAGCAGTAAGAAAAAGCTATGTCCCATACTCAACTTTTCCCCCTCCTCAAGCTCCTTGACTGCTGAATTTTCAATAAAGTGCTGCTCAACTAAACCCATCACTTTTAGTTGCTAACTGACACATATACATAAATATGCACAGAAAGTATCACTTGTCAGCAAAAAAATTCTTCAGCATCCTAAGTTTTCAGAAAGATGAAGATGTCTGTTCTCTCTATAAAATAAACTACAACTTGCTACCTTCTTTAAACTTTCCTACGGGAAATGAAGTTAAACATGAACTTGAGTAAAATGATTAATAGTAATCTTTTTACCCAATACGAAAAGAATCCTTCATAGTTTTTCTACTTTAAACCACTATTTTTTAAGCCACAGAACAGAAACAAGATGCTAAAAATTACAACAGAACTCTCTGTATTATGCTGTTGATAATGCTGAATAAATATTTTATTTTACTTTACATTATGATCCACATTCTGCCATAACAGCACTGGGGAATTTGTGTTCTGCCTCCTGCAGTTAAAGCACTGACTAATGTGCTAGATCTGGATGAACAAATATATCACCCTTAACACCTACAGCCTTTTGAAGTAGGGCACACTAAGGAACACTGGGTTTTCGTAACAAAACACATTTTAAAAATAATTCAAAAGCACCAAAAGTATGCAGCTATATCTGAAATCTGCTGTAAAGGAAGCAATTCTAAGAAATGAAATTACTGCTGTTCTACAGTTTGCAAGAACTACTGGACTGAAAACTATTTAAGAATATTGGGATTGGTCATGAGACCTTTATCTTTTCTAAGGGGATGAGGGAGGACACTTTACAGATATATTAAGCAGAAGTACAAGAGGATGAAAACAAGTGGTTGGCATCAGTTTAGCCAATATTCTTTCTTTCCACTTAAGCAGCTGACACCTCCCTCTGTTATGACCTTCTGATCTTCGTTGTGTCACTAAAAGACTGCTGGAGCCTCAGTACAACCAAAAGCTTGAAAAATCAACAATATTACAAGTCAGCCATTATCTGTGTATAAAGCACTTGCTTTAAGCTGTCATGCCAAAAAGCAACGTGAAGTTTAAGAGCATAAATGTCAGCCTCCCAGAGGCTCAGTCAAAATAACGCATAACAGAATTGCATTCACTAATGAGCAATTTATGCGGGAAAAGCCACTGTATTTACAGTCACATCCATTTGTCTCTTATTTTTTAATTAAGGAGTACAATTGATATTGCAAAAGCTCAATACAGCTTGCTTTTTAAGTGTAAGCATCTTACCATCTAAGTAAAGCCAACAAGTACCCTGGATGCTTCCTATGCACCTGCAATGCAGATCAAAATAGACAATTCCACCCCACGGCTGCCTCAGCTTCTGTTCACGTTTACCTTCACTGTTTCAGCTTTACTCAATTTGATAAAGCAGGCTCAGGTGCATTCCGCTGCCGTCCAGGGCAGGAAGGGCCCCTCCTTCCTCCCTGCTGTCCCACCCCATGTCCTGCGTAGGGAAACTGCGTCTGGAAGCATCTCCATGTCTGAAGACGCCCTGCACTTCTCTGCTGCCATATCCACAGACGACAGGCGTTTTCCAAAGGAAAAAACCTCCTCCTACCAACGAAGGCTATTCCCTACCCGCTCCAAATCACACACAATCCACCGGTCCAGCCCTTTGCAGGCCCTGTGTTGCTCGTGAAAACAACACTGTTATCACTTTGTAAAGTGAAAAGGCGCGATGCAAAAGGCGCCTGCGAAGGATGAGGGAGGATGCGGTGTAAGACCTGCCCCGGCGGGTGCGGGCGGGTGCAGCGGGAGGCGACGGGCGGCCGCTCTCCTGCTCTGGGACACATCCCAAACAGAAATACCGACACGTCCTTGGCTCCGACCCGGCAGAAACGGAAAGACAAGGGGGGTACAGCGAGATGCAGGGCAGTCCCTTCACCCCCTGTGCTCCAGTGACGAGAAAAGGGCCCTGGATGCTCGCAGGAGCGCGCAGGAAGCGCTTTGGGCCAGCGCCAGCGCCCGGCTCGGAGCCGCCCTGCGCGCACCCGCCGCGCTGTTCGCCGCCCCGCAACGGCCGCCCCGGCCCGGGAGGCTCGGACCGACCCTCGGGGGGCCCATCGCGTCCCGCCGCCAGGGTTATCTCCCCCCGGCCGAGGCGCGGCTCCTGAAGCCGCCGCAGGTCCCGGGGCCGCGGCCGCTCCGCCGCCTAACGCGCAGCGGGGCGCCCCCACAGCCCCGCCCGCCCTCAGGGCAGGGTCCCTCGGCCAGCGGTGGATTCGCGTGAAGCGGAAAAAGGCCTCAGCAGCGATGCCGCCACCCCGTTCCCCACCCAGCCCCGAGGGTCGCCATGCCGCTGACGCCCCCTCAGCCGGCCCGAGGCGGAGGGCACAGCCCGCCGCAGCCCCCCGCGCCTCAGCCACCGCCCCGCCCGGCCCCTCACCTGCTCGGCCGGAGCCGGGTCCGCCGCTCGCCCCGCCCGAAGCACCGCGGGCGCCCCGCGGGGCCGGCACTGACCGGCGGAGGCACCGGCACCGGGGGCGGCGGCGCAGGCGCAGGTGCGGCTGCGGCACCGGGCCCGTCGCTGTGGCAACGCGGGGACAGCGCGGCCGCCCCGGCCCCGCCCGCACGGGCCCGCGCACGGGAGCGCGCTCGGGAGCGCGCACCTGGAGAGCGGGGAGGAGAGAAGGAGAATGGGGAGGGCACCGGGTGTGCGGGAATGTGGGAAAGGAGGGAGCGTGAATTCCCGGGAGAGGCTGTCGTGCTTTAAGCCCAGCTGGAAATTAAGCAGCACGCAACTTCCCCCGCTCTTCTCCCCCTACTTTTCCCCCTCGGTGGAGTGGAGAGGAGAATCAAAACTAAAACTTGTAGGTTGAGGTAACTGAGGTAACAGTTCAGTAATTGAAAATAAAGTGAAATAGAATAATAATGATAGGTAATAATGACAATAAAAAGGGAAAGGAAAAACACCCCAAACAAATGATGCACAGTGCAATTGCTCATGTCCAGCGGACTGATGTCAGACTGCTCCTCCCCAAACCCAGATCAGCCCCCTTTCGGGTAACTCCCCCAGTTTTGCCACTGGGCATTATGTTCTATGCTGTGGAACATCCCTTTGGCCAGTCCTGGTCATCTGTGCCAGCTTTGCTCCCTCCCAGTTTCTTTTGCAAATCTCCTCACTGGCAAAGCATGATACACAAAAAAAGAAAAAAAAGAGTTCTTGACTTAGGATGAACAGAACTTAACAAAACCCAAACCAGTGTGCTATCAACACCATTTTCATCCCAAATCCAGAACATAGCACTGCACAAGTAACTGAGAATAACTGAGCTCCCTCCAGCTGAAGTGAGGACAGAGATGCCCCAGGTGTGTCCGTGTGTCGGGAGCAGTGTGTGTGCACGTGTGTGTCGGTGTGAAGGATGAGGGGGGTGGAAACCCATCTGTGAGCAGAAGCTGTGATGTGTGCTCCAAAGGATCATGGCAATGTGTGCGTGGATGTGTGGGAAAAAGCCTGCCTGGAGTTTGGGGGCATGTTTGTGCTATTGGCACACGTGTGTGAGTTTCCCCTAAGCACAGCTGCAGCAGAGCCCCAGGAGAGCTGTGGGGTTGGAATTCCTGCAGTCTGTCCTGCTCTGCACATGCACCTTCACTCTGCACTGTCATTTCTGCATTAATATATGAATAAATGTGACCTTCAGATGCCCATCAGTAAGCTCTGGGAGTGCAGCCCTACGTGGTTGGATGTTCTCTGCATTTTCTCTAAAAATCAATGTTGAAGATGATGGCACATGGCACAGCCATTGGCCTGTGATTCTATCTCTGGCAGATGCACACAAGCATTTATGGATGCAGTGTCTTTTCTGTGTTTGTAATGGAAATAAAATACTTCATTATAAGGGGCTTCAAAATTAAGAGACAGAAACTTGGCTTTTTGAAGCAACCAATAGAAAAGGCCAATAAAGTTTCTAGAAGTGAGAGATAATTTTCTTTGTCAAAAGATTCACTATACACAGCACAGGGAAGAATTTCACATCTTCACCAAAACCAAATTCAGCATCAAGCTGCAAGCTGCTGGCTCTACCTACCTTCAAGGTGATTGTGTTGTGTGTGAGGACACAGAGGATGGATCTTTACACACTTTGCATCTTGCAGCTCCTAAAACCAGGGACAAGGAAGCACAACATAGCCTAGAGGGAAATATCTTTAAAAAAATTCATTAGTCCTTAGTCAAGGCTAAAACCAAGGGTGACCGATTTTAAATGGGTGTTTAGAAGTGAAAACAGGGAGATTTACCTCTGCTAGCAGCAGTGCAGGAAGACCCTTCCATTTTATCCATCCAGCTTTTTATATAAAACATGGACTCTTAATTTAGGATCCCATTAGGTGACAACATAATCTGGGAAAATGATGTAATCAGAACCTGTGCCAAAAGAGAAATGCATTTGCCATCTGAATCATCCTGGCAGGAAAGATAGAAGGATGTTAAATTCAATATGAATCCCTAATAACTGAACACAAATGAAGGAAAACCCTCATCTTTGCTGTGATTTATAGAACAGAAATAGAAACAGAATACAACAGAAATAGAACAGAAATATGTACCTGTACTCTACGTAAGGAAAACCTGTTGGAAACCAAGGGATAAAAATACATTCATTCAGAAATAAAACTGAAATAGCCCCTGAGTATTTTTTCCATGTGCTCCTCAGTTCTCAGAAGTTTCAGCCTGCAAATGTCACCCCAATTTGTCATCCTTTGAAAGGCTGCTCTGCCCCTCGCCAGGTGAGCAGCACTGCGCTGCCCCAGTTTCTTCCTGTTCAAAATGGAACGTGAGCATGGTAATTATGTGTCATTATATCTGCAAAATTCTTGAACAATCCTGAAGAGGGGAGTGCAGTATAATACAGTTACAGCCCAGCGACTGTAGCTGGAGGAAGTTCTGACTCCCATTGCAACCCCTAAACTTTGGAGATAGTCAAAAATTCAAATCCCCAATTCATCCAAGTGCAAACACCAGGCTCTCAGACACGAGCATTTTGTAGTAAAATCTCACAATGTTTGTGGTCCCCCAAAATCAGCGATCAGGAAAGCTTTGTCATGATTTGTAGTGGTCTGTAAAGCTTCTTGTTGGCTCTCTGCTTTTCAGTTGCCTCTCTCCTAATTTTTTCTTTTGCTTGCTGTGTTTTTTAAAAAGCAGAGGTTACAGGGAGAGCAGCAGAGCTGGAGGCAGGAAGGTTTAATCACCTCTCCTGTGTCGCTGCACACGGATGTTGTTTCTCTTTGCTGTGCATCTCTAATATCAACAAGCACAGCTGGCCTGGTTTTGATTCCGGTAATGCTGATCTAAATCCAGGCACCCTCCACCCTATAAAGCCAAATGAGTGACTATTAATTAGATCAGCGTGGCTGAGATGAGAATCCGGGATTAGCTTCCCATTCACCCCGTCGGGAGAGGAGCAGCACGCTGGAGTGGCTGTCCCTCCGTGAGAGCAGGAGCTCACAGCCGTGGGATGAGTTCCCTGCTCACGGCAGCACCGGGTGAGGGAGGGCAAGGGGAAGGGATTGTGCAGAACCTTTCCCAGAGCTTTGTGGGGAACAACAGCCAGGATGGAATGCAACCAAAAATACTGAAATCTGGTGGGTGATGTGGTCCCTCCCCATTTCAAAGGGGAAGATTTTAAAAATCAGAACCAAATATATCTGTGTGCGTGTAGAGAGAAAGAGACCTCTAACCGTGAATTTTATTTCATACCTCTGCTTCCAGACATCTCATTGGAGGAGCATCAATTAAAATCCTCCCTGCCTGATCCTGCTCAGTGGCACCATCCAAGCCAGCATTCCTCCCGCAGGGCTCTTCTTGAGCGCTGTCTTTGGTCCCTTTGCTGCACTTTACCAACGGCCTCTAAGATAATTAGCAGTCATTAGAAGAGAATTATTTTTTAACAAACTTCTCCCTGCGTGGGAGAGGGAGTGGAAAGCTCATTGAATAGCAGGAAAAGTCTGTACAGGGAGTGACGACAGGTCCTTTTATCGTCCTCTGCAAAACAGTGACAGTACCAAGGATTTATTTACAGAAGCTGGGAGGAATAAGGGAGATGCTGTCAGCTCCTTAAGGCAGAGACTGGTTTTAGTTATTGCTTCTCCTTTGTTTGCACAACAACACTTGGGCCGGGGGGCTCCTGGTACCAGAGGAAACCTCCTGCTGCAGAACAAGGAATATCTGATGGCAAGTGCTGAAACTGATGCCCAGGCGTCTCCTGAGGAGGAGAAAGCAGGTCAGGATCCAGGAGACGCCTAATCCAGCCTGACGTTTGGAGCTGGAGGAGCAGAAGGTGGAAGCTGCTGTGAGCTGCACCTCTGTGCATGGAGGGGGACACAGCACACAGATCCCTCCTGCAACTCAGCTGCAGCCTCGCCTCCCAGCAGGGAAATGGTGCAGAGCAGAGCGTGGCCAGCTGTGTCCCAGCCGTGTCCCAGCTGTGCCCCACTGGCCTGCATTGCCTTTGGGTCACGACTTTACAGCCGGCTGCTCAGGAGCACCAGCAGTTGTTTTTAGTAGGAGACAGCATCATCTGCAAATAGCTTTGCTCTGGCTCTGCCTTGCCTTGGCTCCCTCAGCAGCAGGCAGCCAGAAGGGTTTCGAATCCCAGGGATCAAATATTGCCCAGAAAGCTAATTTAGTGCAAGCTGCCCTTATCTCATCCATTAAACGTGCAAGTGAATTGACCTACTCCCGATCGTAAAACATTGCTACAATTGCTGGCTGGGCGAAGGCGTCAGCCCCTTATCTCCACTTTACCAACCAGACTCTTGGTAAATCCATTATTTTTCAGCATTAATTCATGAGGTGGCCATTAGCCAGAATTCTGTGACTGTACAAACAAGGGCAAAAGCAATTCCCACCTTTCAGTTATATCATGGGTCTTTCCCAGAAACCTGGGGTGAAAGGGTTCTCATTCCAATCAGAAAGGGTGTAATTAAGGCCCAGAACAGCTTTCAAAACGCTCTTCAACTAGACAGCTAAACTTAGACAATTAGTCCACAAAGGAAACAGGACGAGTTGCAAACAGCCTAGGAAATACGAGAAGAACAAACATTTTTTTTTTTCCCTCGGGCAAAAGAGAACCTGTGAAATCTACATTTTAGGACTTCCACAAAACCCTTCCAAAATTAAGAAATATAGCCTGAAGCCTACAAGCAATCAGGTTTAGATGTGTATGCTCAGGCTCTGCCTACTGTATTCTAGCAAGGATCATCAGGAAAAACCCCACTGACCTCAGTGTTCAGGGAACAAAACACACATCCCGACGCCTGCCGGTGTTGTCAGCCCCGCTGGATGTGCTGTAGCCATTACCGTGCATTAGCGCTCGTCACACACATTTACACACAAACCATCATTGCTGCCTTTCAGGTCAGCGATAAAGCCGCTCTGGAGAAGCAGATTCGCAGCGGGAGATGTACCCTTGGGCCAAAGAATCATTAAATTATCAGCATCAAGAAACCTACAGCAATGTGACTTGACAGCTGTGCAGTACGGTTGTACAATACTAGGCTGAGGCTGTTTACTCTGGATTTTTAAAACCTGGCCTACACTGAGGTTTTTTTCCCTTCTGAATAATCTCCCATCACTGCTGGGTCTGATCACCGTGCACAGCTCTGTGCTGCTACAGTTCTCCATCCCCTCCTCATAATAAGCAGTGCCCATGGGAAGAGAGCTTTCAATCTGGTTGGACAAAGAGTGGGAGGAATCATAGAAGTATTAAGGTTGGAAAATACCTAAATATAGGATTCCTTTTGCTGGGATTCAAGGCATGGAAATATTAAATAACCTGCCAGAACACACTGGGAAGCTGAGCTACATTGCCTGAGGGCCTGCCTCACATTTGAAGAGAGATGATCTCTATTCCTGTGGAACAGAGCTCGCTGACTGTTAGCTCGGGAAGTACAGATGCCTGTAATCTGTCTTTTAAAAAGGCCTTTTAATGACCAGGAAACAGCACAGAGATCTGAGCTTGCCTTATAAATCCAAACCACGTACTGCCTGTAAGCACAGCATTCCACCTCCCCACAACTCAGCTGCTCCGTGGTCTCTAGGTGAAGGAAAACGAAGGGAGTTTATTTTATCTTCTCTGATGGTGGCTGGTAATGACCTGCAAATTGGTGTCATGTGTGGCTTTTTAATTTTTTTTTTTTAAATTTTATTTTTTTGCAGACTGTAAAACAATTAGGCCTGGTCCCCAGTTAAGAGTTTTGCTTCTTGTGTCTGGGAGGGTTTTTGTGCTTGCTGCTGGGGAGCACTGGGTATCTGGGAGTTGTAAAGATGTCTGTGGTTTTATTGCTGCATTTTTACAAACCTCAGGTTTGTATTTTTATTATGATTGCTGCTGCGAGGACATGAAAAAAAAAATATCGTGTTTCTCTTTGAGATTACATTTCACTCTGTTGATCTTTCTCTTGACATTTCTGGGAGTTGGGGGATACTGGCAAAACACACAGGGTAAGCAATGGAGATCTCCTTCACCCCAAATCCTACCTTTGCCAAACTGGGGAGGCACAGGATGTTTTAATTTATTAATTCGACATAGACTTGGGCTGGTGAGAAGCAGTGCCTGAACAGAACAGGACTTGCTGTGATGCTAACAGCCCAAGACAGGGCCATTTCCCCTCTCCTGTTAGAGCTGCTGAATCTTTTCCCAGCCTTCTTTTTCGCTCAGCCAAACCTTATCTAAATAGTCTGTTCTTGGGGCAACAGACAAATTGCACAGCTGTTTAACTGTCACTGTTTCAGACCTGTTTTCAGACTGCAGGGTTGTATTTCAGATTGATTAAGCAAATGATACACAAAGAGGAAATCTCTCCCTTCCATCTCTTAGCTGAGACTAATGGTGAAGTTGAGATGCAGAGATGTGCTGGCATTTGGCTGCTGTAGACCTGTATCAATTCTCTGTTCTCACTAGTCAGGGGAATTCTAAAATCTTTTCATCTTGCCTTAAAGATACAGAATTGGTTTCCATCAGCTTGCTGAAAAAAAACCCCAAAAAGGAACATAGAAACCTGCGGACTTGAAACCCACGGTCAGTCTCAGCTCATATCTTTTTATTATGTTCACTTTCAAAGGACCCCAAAGAACTTGGCAGCTATTAAAGAGGTGGTGATAGAGCTGTAAATTACATGGCAGTGCCCTGGAAAAAGCCAGTTTCAGTATTTGGAAAGAAGAAAGCTGAAGTCAATTTACTGTATGAGCTGTTGCAAACACTCAGACTTTCTGATTGATAGGATGAAGATGGGAGCAACTTAGGACAGAAAAATTTTTGATGTTGGGAGTCATCCTGGATTATTTATTATCAGAGATGGTTCATTCCAGGCACTGATAATGACAGTACTGTAGTCACAAAGTCTCAGCCTTAAATAAACTATTTATGGGTACCATTAAAATGCTGTTGCTCATGTCCTCAACAGATTTGGCCAGGATGGATTCTGAGATAACATTGGGATGAGTGGCTGCTTGACAAATTGTCTGGAGCCTTTACAGGGTTCAGGGTGCTGGTTTTCCTTCTGCTCTGTGACCTTTAGCAAGGCAGTTCCCTTCTCTCTGCCCACCTCCTGCCTGGCTGGGACTGCCTCAGGCTGTACAAATCTGCAGCGCCTGGAACAGCAGGACAGGGATGTTGGTGGAGGCTTCTTGGCAGCAGAGGGATGCCAGCAGCAGATAATCACCAACTGGAGTCATCGGGTTTGCATAAACACAAAGCTGCTCCATCAGAGGCAGTCTGTGCCCTGAACAGACTCTCTGGGCATTCTGTGAGCCCCTGCTGACAGCAGATCTGTCCCTGGGGCAGGTTCCTCCCCGGGCCTCTGCACACGCTTGGGGCACGAACAGTGCCGGGCTCCGGGGAATGTTTGTGAATAAAACCAGAGGAGATATAAAGCTTTGTTTTTTGTTTTGTGTGTTTTTTTGACATGCAGGGTATGGTGGTTTGGCATCTGTCAGGCAAACAGATTAAGAACAGATGGGGAAAAATGTGAAACCCTGTTGATCTCCAAGGGATTATTTCAGAAACACGGGGAACAAACGCATGCTGGATTCTGGCCCCTGCTCTTACGTCCTTTCTGCAGGCGCTGCCCCAAACGTGTTTCGTGTTGGTGAACAGTTCTGCCCCTGTGCCTTGGGCACCTCCAGTCTGCCCCTTATGTGCTGCTCTCCCCTTCCAGCCCCCACCTCGGGCCTTACCTGGGCTGTACCACAGAGCTCCTTGGGGTTCCAGAATTCCCCTCCAAAGTGAGGGAGAAGGGCTGCACCCTGCCCTGAACCTGCAGGCACAGAGACCGTGACCCCTTCCTCTGTCCATGCTGGAGGTTCCCAGCTCTGACGGTTGGTTTATTGTCCCTCTTTAAAGCCAGCTCAGGTCACCGTCCCCGTCCCCGATCCCATCCCCGAGCGCTCCAGGGCCGGCCCCGCGCGCAGTTCCACCCGCAGCCAGCAGAGGGCCCCCGCCGCCCGCGCACAGCGCCTGCCCGGGAATGGGCCGGGAATAATTCGGGAATGGGTCGAGAATAATTCGGGAATAATTCAGGAATGGGTCGAGAATAACTCGGGAATAATTCAGGAATGGGTCGGGATCGGCCGCACACGGGCACCGGGACAGTGCGGGATGGACCCCGAGGAAAAGTTAAACCTCAGGGAAGAGCCGAAGCAGTGTGCAGCGACCTTGGAAGATGCTACATCCACTGCGTTATTTAAACTCATCCAAGTTACAATTAATCAGTGAGCACTTATCTCTCTAAATCCCCCCTTCTTTAGGGGCTGTGATCCATACACAGAAAATGGAGTCAGAATGGTTTGAAGCTACATACACCACGTCTGTGCCCAAGAAATGAGGCTGTGCTCAACCTCAGCTCCTGAATGGTGCTGTGGGAGATGCCCGTGGTGCCTGGATGAGACTGCGTTTTGGTCAACTGTCTACCTCCTTCCCTTCTGACTGTCCTCTATATTGGAGAGAAATATGGATTTTACCCCTGGCCCTCAAAGGAAATCTTGATCTTCAACAAGCCATTGAGCAAAATACCTGGAGCTGGAAAGGGAACACAGAGAAATGTACAGAGAAACATAACTAAGTCTTGGAGAAGGTACTGCTGCCTTTCACCACAAATGGGCCTCAATACAGCTCTCCTGAGGAATACCTGGATAACACGGAACCCTCCAGGCATGGAAGCAGCACTCTGTGGGCTGCGTGGTGCTGGAGCTGAGCCTGGACATGGCCTGTGGATTCTGCACTTCACCAGAAGCTTCCATGTCCACCTTGGCTCTTGCCAATATTGCAGGAATAACCACAGCAACAAGGACGGGGGTCCTTCACCTCCCACTGATCCCTGGCTGCCTGTAACTGGGATCAGCTGTAGGAGAGCATTCAGAAGGTCCCACTTGGCTCAACAATTAAAACTGTCTCCATCCCAGAATCAGCACAAGCCTAATCTCTGTGCAACGACCTCAGGGTTACATTTTCAGGAGTAGAACCAGTGCGTGTGGCAGCTGAAGTGCCTGGCTAACCAGGGGAAAGATGAGGTACAGCCAACATCCAGGTGGATCTTGGGTCATAACAGACCCCTCACTGGCTGTAAAAGTCCTACATGAGGCTTTAAAGATTTGTTAGCTGTAATTAAGCAGCTTTCTGGTTCCATCAGCTAGATGTAACAATCCCTCCTAGCCCATTAACAAAAGGAGCTGGCAAGCTTGGATTTGATGACTGACTGAACAATATGAAGAGGTGGTGATTTGCTGGCGATGTGTTAAAACAGGCAGCAAATCAGCTGGCAACCTGCACTGGACTGAAACAAAATCAAAGCAAGAGGCAGATGACTTTGAATGGGCTCCAAAGGTCACAGAGAAACAAGCAAAAACTGATAAAGTTCACAGGAAAACAGAGCGAGCAGAAGGAGCACTGCATCTTCTTGGCACCGGGAACAGTTGGCATCCAACTTGGAACGAATGCATTTGTGAGTTAAAAAAATACATTTATCTGGAGGGAAGCTGAAGGCATAAAACCCAAAATGAACTGGTGCATGTGAGCTTGGCTGTTCCAGCATGGGAGAGCGTGCAGGGACTGTGGTGCTGGCAAAGGCGGAGTTGCTGTGATGCTCCAGTGCCACAGGGATGGTGACACTGGGGGCAGAATCCAATGGTGGCTGTCCCCAGGATGGGTTCAAGAGGACTGTAACTGCACCCCATGGGTGCTTCACTCTGTCCCATCAGTCACAGGTCAGGAGAACAATGCAGATCCAGCATTAGAGCTCAGAGTCCGATGGTCCTTACATGAAGCAAGAGAGAACCATGCATGAGAAAGAGGCAAAAATGTCCCTTTGCATTGAGGATGCACCATAGTGGAAAAAAAAAAAGCCAGGCCAGTGCAAAGGAGCTCAGAACATTCCGAAGGTGGGATGCCTTAGAGCAGAGGAGGATGAGTGTTAGTTGGTAGTTTCCTAATTACAGGATCTGCTTTGCTATTTTAAGCCATGTTCCATGCAATATTGAAACACACAAGTTTTCATCTTTTGGCAGTTTGGTTGGTACAGCATCTAATTATCCCTGCAGCTTGGGGATGCTAGAAAATGCTTCTCAGACACCCAACAGAGATAAAATAGGTAGAAAATGTGCAAGCATTCCCTTCTCTCTTGGACTTTGGCAAGGGCAGAATCCAGCTCCCACAGTACCTCCTGTACATTTGTCTTAGTATTTGCATTAGGAAGCATCTGTAGGAGGCTTCGAGCAACCAAGCCTGGAGAAATGGGAAACACATAAGGGAATGGTTTATACCAGTTCTATAGTGCTGTGACATGAAGAGTTCAACTCAGTGTGAGTTGCAAACTTCCATTAGTTCCTGAGGGGCTGGAGTTCCTGAGGGCATCACCTTCCTGCAACCAGCAATCTTCAACCTGGACATCAGAAATACCTCACTCCACATTCCAAACCAGGATTTTCTGACTGCCCCCAGCTCATGGCATTGGGCTTTTGGGATTCATGGGAGAGACTTTCATGAAGATCCCAGCCTGAAGCTTCTTAGAAAGGAATGTCTGGGTTTTGTAATGCAAAAAAACCCCCCAACCCTATATTCTGCAAGCCCCTGCATGTCCCTGCCATGGGGTTTGGGGGGTTCATGGGAGGGAGGGATTGTATCGGTGCTGTCTGGTTTGGGTGGAGGAGTGGGTGGTGGATGATGCCATTTCCAATTCCTAGCAGGAATCTGGATGTGTCTGTGCTGGGAAATTGCAAAATAGAACATTGTGCTAATTAATGCCAAACAGGAGGAGTTTGAATATACATCATCAGGCTAACCTTTAGCAACCACTAGATGCCTTCCATCCATGAGTGTCTCATAAGGAATATTCATATTTATTATGTGGCAATGGAAATACATCTCAAGAGTGACCTGCCCAGTGCAACCATAATGCCCAGTCAGGACTGAATTGTCCAACGTGCACAGAATGAAACACCCTCCATTCATTCATGCTCTGGGAGTGCTGGTTTCACCACTGGCAGCCCTCTGCACTAACTAAAATACCTCTGAGCCAGTCCAACAAGGTTTTTTTCCAGGTTTGCTTCTCCACGGTGTAACCACAGATCGTGCTCTATGGAAAGCTTTGAATAGTCTAGAGTTACTGTAGGTTGCAGTGGTTGGATTTGATCCTAAAACAATGAAACAGAATGTGAAAGAGACACAGATGGCTGTCACCTCGGTGCCATTTGGAGTGGGCTTTGGTTTCCAGCCAGGCAGCCCCATGCCACAGTTATGCAAATAAAGGCAGCAGAGTTGGATGCAGGGGTACACTCGCCTCTGACAGGCTGTGGCATGAGGGATAAAATAGCAGAGGGATTTCAGAGAGGGCAAAAAGGTCACCACACCTGAAGGACAGAGGGTTTAAGGACACAAGGTCATCAGATCCTGACTTCACTTAAGGAAAAGGAGGCTTCTGGTGGTTCCTGAGGTACCTGGATACCGTGTGCTCTTTGCATGGAGAAGTCTGACAGCCCTTCCCTGTCCTTGTCCTGTGTGACATCAGCTCCTTGGGATGGGGACACTCACGTGGAGTTCAGCCCAACAACTGACAACAAAGAGGGGCAGACAAGGGAAGAGCCTGATGAAAGGAGGAATGGGAAGAAGCCATGGGAAAATAATTCAAATTGCCTTGACCGAGGGTGCGCTGCCAAGGTCTAGACCCTGAATTCAGTGTGGTGTAAGGGGATGTAAACAAAACTGCATCCTCTGACTCCAGGGCTGGATTTAGTCCTGTCATGAATTCCAAGAAGACACAAAAGGGTAAGATTGGGCTTTAGCCTCCCATTAAAAATGCTCTTCTCCAGCGAGACACTAGTAATAGAGCAGATATCTCTGATAATTAAACTACTAATCAAACCCTTTTAAAAACTGCCTGATGGTTCCCATCTCAATCTCCTGTGAGGATGGGGAGGCTCAGAAATTTAATACAATTCTGTGGTTGAGTTAAACATCAGGCAGGTTTCAGACTGTGCTTTACTAGAACCAGATGAATTTCTAAGCTCAAAATCCAGCATACAGAATGCTGATTAAGTTTGATCTGGTGACCATCTGTCCTTGTGTTTGTAGTATGAGTAGCTAAATGAAATTCTGGAAAAAAAAAGGGTTATCTTAAATACACACAGGATAAAGCAAATTGAAGAAAGCCCCTTTCACTGTTGCTATGTGAATCTTCTCAGCAAGAGGGGAAGATTAGGTTAGTCTCTGAAGTTACATATGTTCAAGTTCACTTTTTTGGACCCTCAGAAGCTGAGACATCAATATGTAACTTTTGCTTGTGAATTTTCATCTAACTGCACACTAAACCCAACTCAGCTGAGTTCTGTAGTGAGAAATGTTTCATGGTCACAGAAAGTCAGTATCTTGGAAGGTGTAAAATGATGCAGCTCAATGCAATTTCCCTCCCTTTCCAACTTGACTTGGGCCAGTAATCACCCCAAATTGCTCCCCCACTCCTTCATCCTTTAATCTATCTATATCTATTGATTTACCTATCTTTCTACTTGGATAGAGCAAGTGAAGACAATTAAATTATGAGTAATAGCTCAATAACCAACCAAAGTTCAGCTAAGAGCAGAGGTGATGCCTGCCAGACTTTTTTTTTTTCCCCCCAATCATAATGGAAATTTGCTGGAGAAAAGAGCAGTATGATAAATGATGGCATAACATAATGCCCTCCTTTGAAGAGAGCCAGCTGAGAGGCTGGGCCCATCTGCAGACTGAATAGGGAAGAAGAGAAAGTATTGGGAAATGCAGAAAAATAGCTCTGTGGGGATCACAAACACCAAAACAGACAGTGCCTGTCAGGCTTTCTAACGGAAATGGTTTCCAACATGCAAAGGCACCAGCTTGGATCCCCAAGCCCCATCTCCAGCCACTGGCTCCTTCGTGTGAAGCACCACAGGGAGCACAGAGCAGAAACAAATCCAGTCTGTGTCCTCTGCCAGCTTTCCCCTGCTGCCCAAGGGACTTTGCTCTTTGAAACGGAGGGTATCTGTTCTTTAAAAGGAGTTGTTCACATGTCAGCACGTCAGGCGGGGACCAACAGAGAGATGCTGAGGATGGCTGCAAGGCTTGGGCTGGGGCTCAGGACAGCTCTGCAAGAGGAGGCAGCTCAGAAGAAACCACCAGAAACCCGGCTGGCTGAGGTTTGGGGAGAGCCTTGGGTGGGGGAAGCTATCTGCTACCAGGGGAGCTGCCTGTTCCAGGTTATCCCACTGCTCACCCCGAGCCTGGCTGCTGGATCTCCTGCTAAATGGGAAAAGTCTGCAGCTGGGATGCTTTTCTGGGGGAAGAGAGAGCCACGAGAAGTCCCTTGTGGGGGGGCATGAAAGGAGATTGGCATGAAAAGCCAAGCAGATGTATTTGAAAGTCCATGTTTATTGTCTGGTCGGCTCTGGTGACTCCCTGCATCCCCAGGCACACGCTCCTGCCTGGGTTAATATTCACTTCAGGTGCTCATTGCCAATGGCTGGGAGGGAGGTCACACAGACAATACCTGTGCAAATGCATCTGGCTTTGATAAACCCTGCCATTAGTGTTCAAAGGCTCCAGCTGACACAAGAAAAGTCAAGCATTAGGAACCTTTCCACCTCAGACAACCCTAGGAAAAGAGCACATTGTTTGGACGTCACTGGGCTACATCTATGCTTTTTACGTGGCCTTTTTCTTTGCATTTTCATTTTCTTTGTGAAGTTTAAAGAGACGCTTGTTTTTCTTGCTAATTCTTTCCTCCCGGGTGCTGATAGGGATCTTTGTAACACGAGGCCAGCTGGAAGAAATTCAAACTGCTTTCTAAACCTTGTTATGATATGAGTGTGGGGCATAAGTCTTTGAAGCTGCTGGGCTCAGAAGAAGTTAAGGGCAATCAAACTCTTTCTGGAACAAATTTGGAGCCCCTACCTGTGAAAACATGAGCCACTAGCTGGTGTCACCCCATGCCAACCTCTAGGTAAAAGAAAACTGAAGTGGATGCTACTCCATTGGTGTTTCTGCATCCTGGGAGGATGAGAGCCTTGGGCACAGCCATGTCCTGGTGCAAGGGGGGCTGCAGCCTGGCTGTTCAAGCTAAACAGTCCAGTTTAAGTGGAGGTGTGAAGGTGCACTGATTTGTGCTTCACAACTCAAATTAAGACTTCTTTTAAATCAGTAGAAGGAGTAAGGGAATCCTCTCTCTGCCTTCTTGCTTCAAAAAAAGGTAAATATTTTCAAGTCACTCACTGAAAGCAGAATCTGTTGCTGGCAAACGTGTGAGGCAAGTCAAGGCCTTCCACTCTCTCCTTCCCAGCTCTTTCTGCAGCCTGGGTTGAAAATGCCCATGGAACAGGGCTCTGTCAGCCCCATGGATACCCTTCCATATGGCACATGTTGGTTATCAGCACCTTGGCAGAAATAAAGGAGGCACAAAAAGAGAGAAGCCCTCTAGGGAAGAGATATTCAGCCTATTCAGCCTAATGTTTATATTACTGATTCAGTTCTAGTGTAGGCGAAAAAATTAAAAAGGAAATAAAGGCTTTCCTCAAAGCCAGACTTTCAGAAAAGCCCAGTGGTTTATGCAGTGCTGGCCCTGTTTGAAAATCTGGCTTCAGTCATGGCTACTGAGCCCTTACAAGTTCCTTCAGAGAAGAGACTTGATGGGACTCAGGCATGGTGGGAGGCTGAGAAGCCCTCATGAAAGACATTTGTAATGTGTGGGGCCTTGGAAGCAACATGAAGAGACAGCCAAAGAGCCCTGAGGAGCTGGAGAGGAAGAAGCTGCACATGGTCTCTAAGAATCCAGGTCTGCTGGGCTTCTCCTCCCTCCTCTCCTTCCCTTTGTAGCTGTTTCCTGCACACACAGTTTCTATAGGCATTTCCTGGGAAGGCTGCACAGTCAAAGTTGCATTCAAAAAAAATTTTTTGTGTGTGTTTTTTTTTCAAACCACACTTTTCAGAGTTAGAGTGTGTGTGTGGAGCAGAGAAGTATAACATGAATGCAACTTTATCTGCTCGGACAAAGCATAAGCAAGTTACAGCCAACTCTAACAGACTCTACATCAAATCACACAATCTCTCAAAACACACAGTGGCAAAAGCAGCACGCTGCCTGCCTGGAGGCAGCCCACTCCAGCTTTCCAGGGCTCTGCTCCATCATTCTCTCCTTTCCCCAGGGTGCAAAGCAAAGCCAGTACCCTTTGGCCACCTCCTGGCCCTGGGTGCTGTGAGAGCACTGCTGCTGTCATCACCCTGTGCTTCCATGTCCCTCCTCTCTCCATCCACCTGCTTGCTCCTGCCTTTTCCATGATGCCAGGAGTGTTTTGGAGCAGGAATGCTGTGTTTATGTGACTGTGTAGCAGTTTTTGTAAAGGGGCCCAGTTTCCTGGCTGAGGGCTCTGAGCCTTCCAGTATCCACATCTCATTGGACATCACAATTCCCTGCCTTGGAGGAGATAGTGTGGAGCCATTTTCCCTCTTCTTTGGCTACAGGGAGGCTTGGTAACAACCTCCAGTATTCACCCTTCTATGCCTGCAGTGTCTGTGGCAAAGCCCTGAGAAGGGCTCTCTTCGTGGGAAGGTTTTAGGATAAACATACACAGCTCTGAGGAATGAGAAATCCTTGCTCCTGCCCCACAGGATGGGGAAGCACTGGAACACCATCACCAGGGACATCTAATTGCTACAAATAATGGCAGCTGCAAATGGAGAAATCAGACAAACAGCTTTGGCTCTGCCTGGTTTCTCTTGGCTCCACAGATCAACAAAACCAGGGTGATACCTGACAATTCTAGTGCCAAGGTAGGGCAGGCAGGCTTGGAAAAGAAAAAGATCCCTCTTGACATCTCCTGTATGCATAATGTTTTATGAGGGTCAGGCACAAGATCTGAAGTCCATGATGACCCCAACACAAGAACTGATGCCAGGTTGGCCCAAAGGATGCAGCTGAGAACTGCCAGCTAATTATTTAATTAGTAATTTTAAATAACTGACTCAGTCAAGGATGATCACACCCAGCTGTGACACCTGTCATTGAAACGACACAGAGAAGAGGATGAATATCCCCAGATAAAATCCAGGGAAGGCACTCCTGCTGCTCTCCCTGATTGAGCCTCTCAAGACAAGTAAAAACACAGAGCAGCAGCCCAGGTTGAAACACCCATGAGCAATTAAAGCAGAGGGAGAGTCCTGACAAGAACATTGGCAGATGAACGTGTCCTAAGAACACCCAGGAACCACTGAGGACAGAATCACCCTGTCCTGAGCTATGCTTCACATCCATCTCCCCCAAAATCACACCATGCTGAGTGGTGCTCAGCCCCACGTGGGCTGTAACCCAACCCTTCCTCCCCATTCCACAGCAAGCGAGTGCCCAGTGAGTCCCATTGCTCAACTCCATCAAAACCCAAGAATATGGAGCATCAGGAATATGGAGCAGCCTCAAAACTGCCACCCTCAAAACCCAAAGTACAGAGTGTGTTTCAGAATAAAAGCAGTTTGAGCAATGTCAGCTCTGCCTGACATTTTTTTTTTCTATGGAAAATTGTTACTTTAATGTGAGTCATGGGAGTAATTAAGGGATAAATAGCAGCACTGCAGTTCATCAACACGCTGGTGCCATTGCAAAAGCAAAGGGAAGTGTACACATTCCTACAGAGACACAAATCCAGCCAGGGAGCTGGCAAAATAACTGCTCCCATCTTTTGGGCTTTGGCAGTCTCCTCTGGGCTTAGGCTGGTGTCGATCAGGAATAGCCCCGCTGACGTGATTTACCAGAGAATCTGGGAGGTTGGTTCCATTTAAGTCAGGACACACAAGAAAGGGACCAGTGCAGGAACACAGCCTCATAAAATGGGGCAGGCTCAGATGGCTGCTGTTTGTTAAAACTTGACAGCAAAAGAAAAACATATTGCACCTTTGCTGATTTTTCTTTCTATTTTTTTCTTCTCTTTCCTTTAGGATATGCTGAACAAAAGGAAGAGCTTGCAGATGTTCCCTGTAAAAGCACTGACTGAATGGTAAATGTGACAGTGGCTTTCTAGCCCTCCCCTGTGGGATCACCAGGGCTGCAAATCAGGCCAGCATGGGTAGAATTTGGAGGTGGAATGGCTGCAGGATGGGCCATTGAATCTTGCCAGGTGTAAGAGGGAATCTCCATCCTGGCCATTTGTGTCCAGAAAAGCATTTATCAGAATCCCTTGGTGCTTCTGGACACATCTCTGTGGCACAAAGGAGCTCCACCAGGGCATGGTCATTCAAACGGCTCCAGGCTGGCAGTGCTCAGCAGCCTAGACTGCCCTGTAGAAGATTCCCTGCAGCCTCATTCCTTCTGCCCAGCAAGATCCAGCACCACCAGCCCCTCAGGGCTTCTGGGGATGGGGAACTGGCAGCCGCTTTGGAGGGGGATCTGAGGAAAGACTTGAAGAGCACTGAGTGCCAGGAGTGCTCTGCATTTGCACCTGTCCATGTGGAAAGATGATTTCTCAGCTGAAATCCATACTGTGGCCCTTTCCTCTCTATTCCTTTCTCCTTAGTATTTGCAGATGATTTCAAGCAACTCAGTTTTCCATTCTCTAATGAGCAATTTAAATGCTAAAGGGCAGTGCCTCTGTTGAAGGCAACAGAAGCCAAGGGAGCTGTGACAGTTTATGCCAGCTGAAGCTTTGCCTTTAAGTAAATGTTTTAACTTTCCACTAAGGAGGCTAAAATAAGCCATAGCATGAAACATTAAGAGCAAAGAATGAACTCTGGAGACCAGAGGGATTTGGGAAATGAAATGAGATCCATCTTGCTGGCACATTTCCCCCTCCTTGTCTATTTTTGGAATTTAAAAAATTCCCCCAGATTTGTCTTTTACAAACCAGCCTTTTGTTGGGTGAGCAGCACTGAGCAGCATCCCGATTCACAGAGAGCAGGTGAGCTCTGGCAAGGCAGGATGCAAAATCCAGAGCTGGAAACTATTAATATCTTTTACTGCTGGAGAACCGAAGAGCTTGGCACAGGTGCTGTTTGTTTTCTTTAAAGGGCTTTTCAGCTGTGCAACGTGCAAACAAAGAGCAGAGGAACGAGATTTCTAGTTGGGGAGCAGAGCAAGTCGTGATGAACCCAGCTCTTCCCCAGGGCACTATGATCCCTGCCAGGACTGAGGAGGATTTCAGGGATTACAGATAGGTTTGGCCATGCAAGGTGTGTTCACACAGCTGAGTGGGAGGCAGCCTGGCTCTGCTCAGCAGACAGGCTCAGGAAACCTGGGCTCTGACTCCTGCCTGTGGGATTAGCTTTTGAGGGGACCCCAGGCTGTCACTTAAAGCCCAATTCTCCTGCTGGCTTGCAACCACACTTTCCACTGACTTTAAATGGAGCGGGGGATCTCTGTTGCTTATGAAAAATGAGCTTCCAAACACTTCACTCTCTCCATGTTTAAAACAAGGAGAATATTTTGAGATCAGTGGATAAGAACACCTGGGAGCGCTAATACCTGTGTGCCCTGCCAAGATACTGGGAGATTAAGCAAATACTTTGAGGGCTGTAAGATCTTATGAGGCGGGTATGGGGCTGTTTAGTATATCAGGGATATATTTTTCTCCCTCCTTTCATTTTTTCCACAAATGGAAGAACTCAGGCAGAGAGGGGGGCTACTGAGACTCATGAAGGGAGTCTAAACTGAAAACAAAGAGCACCCTAATGGCACCCTAAGACTTGGCCTGAATATCACCAAAGAAGACATAGCTCAAAAATAAATAATTTTTGGGGGATGCTGGCTGCACGGGCTATTATTCCAAACAGGATGTTATGAAGCTGATATGGGTTTAGAAAAGATTTTCCCTGTAGTGGGAGACTCCATCCCCTCAGTTTGGGGCAGTATACATTCAGAAAGACAATAGACTGGAGTGTGTGCAAAGAGAATAAAAATGAATGATAAAGAGGTTTTGAAAACATGACCTGCAAAAAAAAGGTGGAAGGAAGGGAATTTGTTTAGTCTAGAAGAGAGAAGAATGAGTGGAACATGATAATGATCTTCCAATATTTGCAAAAGGGATAGGAGCTGTTCTCCAGAACCTTGGGAAGGGCAAGAAGAAATCAGCCTAATTTATTGCCAGGAAGTTTTAGACAGTACTGTAGGTAAAGCCAACTAAAGAGAAAAGCTCCAGGATGGGCTGCCTAGGGAAATGGGAAATGTCCATCATGAGAAATTTTTAAGGAGAGACTGTAGCAATTCAGATATAAACTCAGGTACTTTACAAAACAAATCGTGGTGTTTGCAGAGACAAGAATACCCCAGCGTGGGCAGACAGTTGCTTACAAAAAAGTGTTTTGAAAGTCACCCAGGTGTAACAGCACCGAATAGCAGTTGATTCATTCAAAATTAAGTAAGTATAGCTGGTGTGGGAGTAACAAACAGCATTTTTGTTTCCAAAATTGCTTTTAGACCTCATCTCTAAAGAATAAGTAGTTTCTTAAAAAGCACTAATGACAAAGGAAATTACAGAAAAAGGTGACTGGTCCTGACCTCAACAGGAGAGTGTTACAGCACCTGGAGGGCTTTCAAAGCTGGCAGATCACAGTATAAATAATCTAATACAGACTCTGACTCAGGTTATGCAGCCTTAAGAGGATGCACCTTTATCTCTGTCTACTTTTCCTCTCACCTTCTTGCCTGAAGAGTAAAAATAGCAATGTTATATATAATTTTACACTCCTAATCACTGGCCCAAGTGCAGCTCTTGCAGCCCTGTCTCCCTGCAGCATGGAAATCAATCCTGCTGTACTGCATGATGGAGAAAGTTCATGATCTACTCCCCTGCAAGGCACAGCCTCCTCCCAGGCAGGATATGGAAATGCTGGAAGGGCAGGAATGCAGCACATACAGGGCTCATGGCCACAGGGACGGTGCTGGTAGTGGAGGCTACTCACTCACCAGCCCAGGCAGAAACCTGCAGGCATCTCCTGACAAACACCCCAAGCCCAGCTCTTCTTGCAATACCTGATCTCTAATTAAAGGCAAAACATCCTTTCCCAAAAGGCTGAGCCTTGAATCTTGTGAGTGCTGCTGGGTGTTTGGAAATGAGAAGATTTGCAGGGAGTGCTGTTCTCTGATCCTCTCAAAAGAGAATCTTCAGTGTCCTGATGGGAAGAAGCAGCAGCATATCGGCTGAGAGGAGACCACAGGCTGATAATATTTAGGTGAAAACCCATACCCAGTTATGTTATTCCTCTAAAATCTCCTCCAGGGTTGTTTTTTGAACAGCACCTGGACAAATTCGGCTAGAGGACGATAGCACAGGCCAAAGACTGACTCAAAACCACCTACTCATTTTAGGGTATTAATTGGTCTGAAAGAATTGGATGCTCCAAAGGTGAGAGCTGGTTGTGTGGCACTGCTGCGTAACAAACCTTCTGGAAGCTCTGGATAAGAATGATGATAATAATTCCTATTTTACAGACACAGCCTTGCTCTCTTCTGCAAGGGCAAGGCCAGGCACAGCCAGCTTCTTTGTGAGCCCAGAGATCTGCTCCACACCAGTGGGAATTAGGATGTTCCCAGGGTGGGATTTGCAGTTGCCTGACAGCAACACATCTGTGCAGGGCTGGGGGAATTTGATGCAAGCACTACCCTGCTTCATTCCCTGGAGACTGCCTGGCTGCTCTGATTTGCTTGCCAGAAGGGCTCTTGTGTCTGAGCCTCGCTGCAGGGATGCCCTGCGTTAGTTCCTCTTCCCTTTTTTTTCTTTTTTCTTTGCCTAGGAAACCTCTGGTTAGGCAGGACTGAGCGTCCTTGAAAGCACCAGTTCTAACAAACAACCAGGGGCAGATCTCAGGCAAACGCTGCGCGAGTCACAGGTCACAGCTGGAAGTGGTTTTAGGGGAAATTCAAAATTACTGTCAAAAGCACTTCTCTCTCATTTTAATTGTAATTGGTTAATCTCATTTTATTTGCCTTGCGGCTATGGCTGTGAAGCTCAGGAAACTCTCAGGGCCCCTGCTCTGCTCTCAGTTACCCTGGGAGCAATTCTGAAGATTTCAGCAGAGTTACTTTGGGTTTATCCCTTGTGCCACCGAGACCAGAGGCCATTGCTCTGAAAAGTCCTTGGCAAAGGGAGGAATGAATGTGGCAGGCGGCTGTTCCTTTTCCAGAAATGAAACCAGACAAATGTTATTCACTGATTTAACCTTCCATGTGGCCCCTCTGCTGAGCTGCCAGTGCAAGGAGCGATGGTTTTGTGTGTGTCAGCCTCCTCGTCCTCTCTGGAGTTGGAGGAGAGGAGGGATGGGCAGGGCTGCAGCTGGGAAGGTGTGAACACAAAGCCAGGACAGCATCAGCTGAGAATACACTCCACGAAACAGAAAGCCAGCAGGAGCAGTCTGCTCCCGTAGGCATGGAATGCACCATGCACAGAGCCACGGGCAAGCTCTCTGCTAAGAGGTTAAACCTCTCCCTGCAGTACACCCAGGGCATTGTCAATCCAGTGGAATCCCATCAAACCGCAGAGAAAACAAACCCCTCGGGATGAGCAGGACGCTGCTGGAAACACGGGATGCGTTAACGAGCCGGCAGTGCCTGGTGAGGAGTTTGGCACAGCCCCCAGTGAACACATCAAGCAGGGTGTCCAAGGCCTCTGCCTCCCCAGCCTCTCCTCAGCACACGTGTGCAGTCGCATGGAATTTGCTGCTTTGACTTGCAGGCAAAGTCAAAAAGCTGTCGAACAGCGATCGCATCTAACACCACTCATCATCACCATCAATTGTTCTCCAAATGAAACAGGCCACGTCGCCAAGCAAAATGCTTGGGAAGATATTTTTCCACTGGACATGCATCCAAAATAAATACAGGAAAATCTCCTTCTCCAAGCACTTTTCCTGATTACTTTTCATTTGAATCATTAGTAAACCCGAGATACACACACAATAGCACAAGACTGATGAAAACCCACTTCAACATAGTGCCCCATTTTTTCTTCCCAGAGATTAATCCTCTTTGTTATTCTCAGTGTATGAGAAAAACATTCCTCCAGCCTATCCAAAGCCAAAAAAAGATGTGCACATCTTCACATGTGCATCCCTTGTTACATGGATGCTTTTTGCAGCTGGTCATTTCAGCCCTGAAGAATGCTCTGGTGGGTTCTTGCCACGGTATGTATGAGCCCACATTTATTAATTAAGTAAATTAAGCAGGTGTTAAGTCTGTCAGCTCTGACATGCTATGTTGAGATGAGATCCTGTTGCTGCAGCTTTGGGATTTTGCTTCAAGGGAACACCAAGGTCCACCTCTGTGACTAAATCCCATCCCAGACAGATTCCAAGTTTACTGCCCTGGTTTACAATGAATAGGGGCACGGAAGAAACCCCGTAACTCTGTGAGGGCTGAGAACAAAATTACCACCTGCACTGAGATCTGCCACCAGGGCAGAAGTACAAGGAAAGGAGACCTTGGAACAACAGCCATGACTTTCCCCCACTGCCTGTGTCCAGGAGCTCTTAGCACTCATCCCTTCACTGGACTGATCAGTGTCACTTCAGGAAGGGCCCTCCAGACCCTTGGAGCAAGATGTGCTCATCAAGGCTGGAGCTTAGTTCTGTCAAGGTCTGAATCCAAACCACACAGAGCCTCTTAACTTCAGTGGGTCCCACCCAAATGGCCCAGGTTCACTCAAACCTCAAACTGAGACCCGTCCCAGGCTCTGTGCACAAGACCTTCTCTCTTTTTCTCTTTGTCCAAATCCCTGCCTGCAGCGGATGTCCTGGAGAACCTGGCTTGCAGCTGGAGACCATAATGAAACTTATGGAATGTTCACTCAACTCCAGTAACCCAGAGATGGGAAAAGCAAATTACAGGCCTCTAGTCCTTGGCTTTTGTGTGCTGGCATTGCCTTTGAATGTGCTAAATGCTGTGGACAAGGAATGTTCTGGTTTGCAAGAAAGCAGGTTTCCTGCCAACTGTTTTACTTGGTGGATTTTCTAATGGATCAGTACCCACCTCTGCTCCTGTCTCCACTTCAGTGTGACAGGAGAGATCACAAGAAATGGATGCACTGACTATGGTACAAGCAGATGGGACTCTGAGGATTTTCCAGGCTCCATCCCATACCTGGCATACCTGACACCGGGCTGGAGGTGACTACATCTAAATGGAAGCCCTTCCTTTCAATCTATCCTGACCTCTGCATGCAGTTGAGCCCCTCTGCTTTTTGCAGTGAAGGTGGGAGCGTTAAGACACGAAACATGCCAGAAGCTGAAGCTAGGATTGTACCACTGCTTAGAGAATCAGCATTTCCAGCACCTCTAGTCTTAATTCTTAATGTAATTTACCTTGCCCTGCTTTGGATTGCTTCCTTGGCTTATTTCTGACAAGGCCTCTGCCTGGCTGTGAGAGCAGCTCGGGCCCTCCTGCAGCTCACTGCTGTGCTCGTTCCTGAGATGATTTGGAGCTGGTGGCCTGGCAGGCACATGTGCTGCAGTGTCACAGCTTGGGAGGTACCAAACCAGAGCACTGTGCCAAAGGGAATGTGCTGTCTGGAATGCTCTGTATGTGCTGGAAGTGCCCAGAGCAAACATGGTTTGTCCCCTGCAAAGGCACTGCCTGAAAAGAGAAGCCCTCTCTCTCAGCCATCTGGATTCCTGTTCTGATGAGCAGCAACTCAGCATTGAGAGTCCTGGCAGAGCTCTATTTCACACAGCATGGCTGCCTCAGGGCTGTGCCAAGCCTGTGCCCCTGCTCACCCTGGCCAGCCCGAGCTTTGGAGATCTCTGGCCTCACTTACTGCTCCTCCTTTTCTGTCCTGTGCCTACAGTTACAGGGATTGTAGCTGTAGGAACTGGTCATACCTACAAAGCAGGAGATGGAGGGAGGAGAGGGCTGGAGCTGAATTGTGCTGCTTCATTAGTGCTGACATCCCAAAAAACTGGAGCTTTGGAACAAATCTGACTTTGTGTTTCCTACTTCTTCCCACCCCCAACCCACTGCATTATTTCTCACAGAACAAAAATCCTGTCTCTTGCCCAGCTCTACCACCAGAACACTAATCCTTTGGCTGTGGTGTTGGATTAAGTCTTGGACCCTGAGAAAGCACTTCTAAGGCACAGTGAAGATTTTATTTGTTGGGGTCTAACCCATGTGCAGCTCCCAGCTGCCATGGTTGTGAAATTGTGCCTTTTCTTTTGCTTTTAAGCAGCCCAGATGAAGCAAGGAAAGGAGAGCTGTTCTAAGACACTATTCCTAATGGTCTGAAAAGAAACACAGTATTTTTCTTGGCTTGTAAAGGAAAATGGTTACCTTGATTGCAACTTGGTTCTAACACACATTTCAGACAGTAATGAAGACTGCAGATATGAGACTTGTACAGGCTCTGTTACACAAACCTTCAGAGAGTTTTTTTTTCCCTTTTCCTTTCCATTCTATACCCAAAACTCTGCCTGGTATAGCTAAGGACCTCCAATGGCTTTTTGGGAAAAGGAGCTTTATCTCAGGTGCTAAAGTTGGGAGCCACTGTTTATTCTTTGCCATACTGACAAAAGGCTAATGAAACAGAGCTGGCATTTCATCAAGGACAGCACTGAAAATTAGGGACAGAGATGCCATTAAAAATAACCAGATGCATGTGCTTCTACCCCTGACACACCGGTCTTGAAATCTCTCCCTTTTGGGTTGTACAGCTTCCAAGGAATAGCAGGAAATTACAATTGTTACACTGGCCAGAGAATGGATTTAATTTGTACTGTTTTATCCTCCCCGTTGGAAACTATCCTCTCTTTTCTTCCAAACCAGCTAGAAAGAAAAGAAAAAATTCAGCAAACCCACCACATTTCTGTGTGAAGCCTTCCATGCATTTGGATCACAGCCTACTTTGAGGTGTGCTTGCTTCCTCTATCAAAGGTATGGACTGTTTCCCTTCTTCAGGATTTATTGTGACACATGCATATAGGACATTCTACAGACAAATTTATGGGTGTTTACTTAAAGACAGTTTGAAATCCAATGGTTGGTGAGTTCAGGTGGTACACCAAGCTGATGCTAGGGGTGTTGGTGGCCAGGCACTACAGAAAAAGCTGTTTCTCGGGGTGTTAAAGAGCTGGTTAAAGTGGTTGTGCACATGCCAGGGCAAAATCTGATGATTAAAGTGGCTGCAAGAGGAAAAATGACTTTTTGGATGCAGAGGAAGGAAGAAGCTGCAGTACAAGTAACACGTCAAACTGTCCAAACAGAGGCTGCAGAGCCTTGGCTGGTTTGGATTAGTTCAGCAAGCATCAGACTCTTACTAAGACAACCACATTGTGCAAGCTCAGAGAAGGAGCTGGGCAAGTTATAAGCATGTACACAATGGTGAGGTTGCTTCAGCTGAAGGGTAATTACTCATTGAGCAATCATAATCCAAGTCATTTGATCTCATGTCTGTAAAAAAGAGAGGTTTGCATTCATCTAAGCCACCTGTTTTCCTTAAGTGGGTACAACTCTGGGCTACACAGGTGGAAACAGCCTTTGGAAGGACAGGTTTCTGGCCTGGATAGATGACAAAGAGTTGCAGATTTATGAGGGATGAGCAATGATAGACAATTTTTTTAAAAAAAGATGAATTTTGTACTCTTGTGACATCAGAGTGGGAATATATTTGGCTCTGTTAAGGCTGGAGAGATGATTGCAGTGACTGAGTTACACAGGCTTAATGAATGACTGCTCATCAATTGAGCTGTGGTAGCTGCCTGTGCCATTGGACACACACATTGTGTTAGCTCATGGCTGATTTGAGGCACAGTGAGGCATAATGTGGCCATCCAGAGCACAAACTGGCCCGAGCCCATAGCCTAAAACCCCTCTGCTTTTTGAAAAGTACCTGGTCATGTTAATTGGCCCAGTGGGATGGCTTTAACAGCTCATGTGGCTCCAGAGCACAGGGATCCCCAAGGTCACAGGAGGACTGAGGGTGGTTCTGAACTTTGAGATGTGTGGTCCTGTTCCAGCCAGGCTCTGCACCCCTATGGACAGCACAGCCCCAAGATCTGCACCAGAAGTGGTTTGTTACTGACTCAGGAGGGAGGAATCACAGGAATGTGTTAACAGCACAAACCTGGGAGGTCTAAAGGAGGTCAGGGAGGAGAACAGCAGCTCTGCAGCAAGGCCATGGGAAAGCACTGGAGCTGTTCTCCTCCAGTGCTCCAGCCCTGAGGTGATCTGGCTGGAAGCAGATGAAAGGTGGCTGGTGAGGCACGGTGAATCACTCCTGTTGGGAGCCTTCCCTCATTCAGCAGGGCCTGTAGCCAAGAGCTGAAGTGACTCACGATAGCAGCATGGGCAGAGCATGGCACAGCTCTGATCAATGCCTGTCATGGTGCCAGGCCTTGTCAGGTCCAACATCACCCCTGGGGCAGGAGAACTGCAGCAGCATTCTTGGTGGGGCTGCCATTGCCAATGCTGTTGAGACTTTCTGGCTATCTTTTCTGCCTCCTAAAGCTTAATTTTCTCTTCCTTAGAGAGAAGCAGGAGCTTCCAGAAAACCTTCCTCTAGCTGCCTTCAGCCCTACCCTGCCAATGCAGAGTGTTGAAGGAGGGAGAATGTAGAAGGGAGAGGAGAGCAAGACTGAGAAAGTGAAGCAAAAGAAGGAGCAAGACTGACAGGGGAGAGCACAGGGGGCAGGGGGGCCAGGCTGCTGGGTTGGGGTCCATGGCACTGCCACTCAGCCCTGGAATCAGATGGGGATGCAGAAAGGAGTGAGAGGATGGCTGGGGAGGGAGAGGAGAGCAGACATCCAGCAGCGGGGACGAGCAGGGACATGGCTGTGGCTACGAGGCATTGGAGTCTGATCAGGCGATCAAGAGTGGCTAAGCTGTGCCCAGAGTTTCTCCTCCTCCAGGTGCCAAGCACACAGGGCCACCACGAGGGGATGCAAGCACAGATGGGGGCTTGGCTGCAGTTTGTGCGATCCCTCCTGGGGGCTCCTGGCTTGACAAGGCCTGCAAAAGTGCTCAGCAATTCCTTACACCTTTATAGTGGGCTGGACAAAATTTACAGCAAAGAAAAAGAGGCTCAGGAAAAGCTGTTTGCATGGTAGGTCCACAGAAAGAACACTTAATCCTGAGCTTTGCTACCTGTCACAGTGCATTACACTCCCCTGAAGCTGACCCCCACCGTGCAGCAGAGCCGCTTCCCCCAGCAGCAGGGCTGCAGTCACAGATCTCTGTTTGTGTTCAGGAGGGCTCTTTCCAAGGCATCAGACAAATGAGGAGCTCTGGGAGGTGGGGCTGAGAGTAGGCAACTGTCAAACCCTTTTATAGAAGGCCCCACAGGAATTTGTTTTCCTCCTATTTTTAAGTTGAAAAGGATCGAGTTTCACTGCAGGAAATAGTTCTTCTCCTCCTCCCTCCCACACACCTTTAATTTTTTTCTACAGCATGTTGGAAGAGCAGGCTGCTGTCTGCCTCAGGTTTCCAAGAATCAGGCAAACTGGAAGCAAAGCACTTGTCATCTGCAGCCAAGGAAGCAAAGGGAGAGAGGCTGGAGAAGAGGTGCTCCTGTCTGCAAATGTTCCGAGCCTCAGGGTGTCTTTATTGGTGAGATACACCCTTCCCCATCCCTTTTGATCAGGCTGAGATTGTGATCATTTCAGAAGAGGTTTCTGTGAAGTCCCTAGGGAAAAACGATGCCCATATTCATTGAAGCTGCCGGGCTTCTTGCCCAGTAGAACAGTGTCACAGGAAGATCTTGGGGAGGGGGTGCAATAGCCCACCCTCAAGGAATCTCTTCTGCATTGTATCGCTTGCAGGGGTGAACATTTGCAACAGCACTCAAACACAGGCCTAACTCTGCATTCCTCTTAGAAACAAACACATCCAGTCTTAAAATCTCCACGTGCCCAGCCTCTGCTAAGATCACAGCACAGATCCTGGACACTGATAAACCTGCACCATTTGCAGATGCAAAATGTGCATCCATGCATGGGGGCTCTGGGGAAGATGCACTTAAGCCACCAGACTCAAACCTGCAGTTTGACTCCCAGCCTGTCCCCGAGGATCGAGAGCAGGGGTCTGGTTCATGAACAGCCTGATGGACACCTTTTGATCCTCAGCATTCACAGCCCAGTGATTGCTCACCCACTCCTTCCCCCATTCTGCTGATACTGATCGATTTTGCTCACCAGGCACACCCACCCTTCCCTCACCTGCTCCAGCTCATTTCTCCTGTTTCCCTTCAGTGACAGTACAGACAATGCCTCCTTTATAGGTGCTTCCACATGCCTGGTGGAAAACCTATCGAGACCAGCACAGTTACATCAATGATCTCCTGTTTATTATTCCTCTTGGCAGGGGATTTGCCATTAACTCTCTAGCACAGGCAATGTTTTCCATTCATCTTGTCTCAGCCAGTTGTTTGCAGCGGGGGGCTTCAGAAGAGACAAAGCTACAATTGATGGGAAACATAAGGCCAGGCTGCTGCCAAAAGGGGGTTTCCTCAGGGATATCCATTAGAAATACTTATTACAGTCTCTTTCAACAGTAGTTGTGCACACCTGTTAAAAAAGCTTTGCCTTTGGACCTGTCTTTCTGATGACCTTTGTTGGCCACCTGTTACTCAAACACTTTTTAAGTTCACATCCTTCCAGCGCAATCAGTACTGGGTAAATAATTCCTTCTCACTCCACTGAGGCCAGTGACTTTCTCTAAGAGTGTGCCAGAGGGCTGTGGCAGAGCAGGACAATCCCTCAAATCTCAGGGTCTGATACGTGTTTCTGGCCTGCACAGTGATGTTAGTGTGGTTTCAAGTAAAGTCTGTCAGAGACTCATCTGCAGTCCTGCTTCAAGAAAATTTAAGTAGATGTCTGCTCTCCTCAATTCTGTCAGAAGGGTGCAGAATAACCAATTACATGCATTTCCCAGGCATCACAAAATACAAAAGGGCACTTCAAATCTAAAAATCTAACTAAATTCTTGGGTTTTGCTCTGGTACAGAGATTCAGAAACACCCTCTCCACTCATGCTAACACTCTTTTGGCAAACATGGCCACTACCCTAGAGCTAGGTGTGTTCCATGGACATAAAACTTGAATGGAGCTGAATCTTTCAGTTTTCAAAAAGTCAAATGTCACAATGAGAGTTGCAGTAGTAAAGTTGCTGATGTAACCAGCCCTCTGCAAAATACTTTGGACTAGAAGGTTTCTGCTGTTATTAGAGCCACAATGCTTTTCCTTTTCAGTCACAAAGGGGCAAATAGGATGCTTTGTTCTGAAGTGTATATGGTGAAACTTGGAGCCATGAAAACTGAGCAAGACACACAGGACAAACTAAGGAGATCAGATTTGAGTTTGCAAAACAAACCCAGCTGGCAGAGGGAAGATGTGGATTAGGGCAGACAAAGAGTGAGAGTTCAGCTGAGGAACAGACCACAGCTATCCTGGAGGAAGAAAGAACTTTTCCAGCCCTCCCTTCCCAACACTTTCACTGCAAAGCCTCACAGATTTTGACCTAGAACTGCCCTCTTCCTCCTCCACTCCTGCATGGACTGGCTGTCCGGGACATTATCTCAGCACTGCCCAGATCCCATCGGGTTCTCTCTGCCTGCATCTCCCAGGCTCTGGTAACAGATACCTCTGAGTCAGAAGATGAAACCACCACGTTGTGGTTATTTCAGTTCCTTCCCTTTTGTTCACCTTTAGGAGTCCGTAGTGGCTCCTGGAAACAAATCACCCAGCCTAAATGCCGAGATTGTCCCAAGGAGAGATGTCCAGGCTTGGCTCACAGCACTGTCCAACCCTAAGCACAATTTATTTCTCTTGCAGGAAAAGGTAGGCAGTGAGGGGCTAGATCCTCTCTCCAGTTCAACCTTCAGAACATCCACACAGTTCAGTGTTGCTTGAACGAAATGCCAGCCTTGCAGGAGGAATGGGATCCCTATGGGATTTGTCCAGGCACTTTGGAGCAATTCAGAAGGTTACCACCATGAGCAAGAACATACCTGTAAAAGCCATGGGCAGAAAAATGGGCTTTTGTGTGCCTGCGTGCGTGCAATAGGTTCACACTGATAATGCTGTCTGGATTTGCAACTGTCTAGACAATGGGAAAATTAGCATCATGAAACTGGATAGTTTTGTGAAATGCCCAGCCAAATAATCTGGGAAATATTTTTGTAATGGTTCTCCTCAGAGGGAGATATGAGCCTGTCCATTAGAGATGCAGCTCTTTTGTCTCGCATTCTGGTGAGGGATGCAGGGGTTTTACTGAGCCTGCTGAGCCTCATCCGCCGTGGTTTCCAGCCAGACACCGGTGCTACTGTGGAGGAAAATAAGCCCACAGCACAACCACGGCAAATGAGCTTTCTGTAGGCTGGAGCTGCTGCTTTTCTGGCACAGAAGGGGAATTTCATCCTAAGAGCTGGAGGCTAGGACTGTATCAACAGTGGTTTACCTCTGGAGACAAACAACTAGAAGCCAGTGTCTCCCCAGCCTGTTTTACAGCCTGCAGTCAAGTCCAAAGGGTTTCTAGGCTGCAGGGTAAGAGCTCACAGAGAGCAAACAAAACTCATTCTGAGCCTCTTGCCTGGAGCCCCAGGAGCACAGGGCTTAGGGATGCACAGGGATCTCTCCTCCTCTCACCCTGGACAAGATGCAGCAGCCAGAATTATGCTCACAGCTGAGCAGAAAAGTGCTTTGTCTCCATGGCCACCCTTCCACAGAGCTGTAAGACCCAATACAGTGGGACACCTGATGCAGAGCAGCACTGTAAGAAACAACCTGGATGCAGAAGCTAGGCCAGAAGCAAAACAGGTAAATACAGTCTAGTGCCCAGCTGGTTTGCAATACTTGGGGTGAGCTCAGTGTTGTACTTTGATTAGCCCTATCTCCTCAGGATTTTAAAGAGAAAGACAGTTTTGCTCTTGAGATAGTGCAGAAGCAGTTCAGAGAAATAAAAGCCTCTGTTCCCCCATTTTATGTCAGAGGGAGATACTAATTAATACCCTTCATATCCTATAGAAAGAATTTCCTACCTATGACAAAATAACACCACCATAAAGTTAATGTTTTTGTGCTGCAGATTCTGTTGTTTGACTTTCCTGAGCTATTTCCTTGCCCCCATTCATCACAACCCTGACTGGATAATTCCACACCCCCCCTCCAGTTTTTGTAGAAGTAATCTTTTGAGTTTTGTGAAGTTGATCTTGGCTCATGGCACACATCCCACATCTGTTTTCCTAGGCCTTACCGTTTGACTCAGAATGATTGCATTTTAACTTATCCCCCCACTGCTACCGGCAAGTGTAAAACCCAAACTAAGCCCTCCCACCACCCCCAGGGCATACCTGATGTCTGGGGAGGCACATGTCCCCTCACCTCCTGGTACTGAATAGTGAGAGGTTACTGGAAGAATGCTGACTGCTTATTTATTATTCTTGAAGATGATACGGTGTGAACTGACAGCATAGGTTAAATACAATTATTCTGTATGAGTGAGTTTGCAAAGCTCTCCTTTTGGTTCTTATCCAAGATCCTTAAAAGCACATCATTAAAGATAAGCATGCACACAGAGCAGTGGGATGTGACACGTCCTTTAGCTTGTCATGTTGGTTATGCTACATTTTGAAATCAAAAGAGAGAGAAACTGCCCATCCCTGTTCTTGAGCAAACTGCCACGCACTTCCAGGAGACTTTGGACCAAAGACCTCACTGCTGCATGTCCAAGGGGACTTGGCAGAACCATCCCCAGGTACTGCACGATACAAACCTTCAGGTGGAAAATACTTGCTTAAAAGCTTGGTCTCTCAAGATTCAAACTATCCCACAATGAAACTTCTAAAACTCCTCATTCTCTTTGAAACCATAAGCTCTTGGCTTCTTAGCACCTTGCTGAATTTCAACAGGGGTGATTGGAAGAGAAAAATGCTGAGTTCAGTAAGACAATATGTACATTTGAGATAGGATATGGTCAGGAAAGAGCACATCTGTTGGGCATGCAGTCAGAAAATCTCTCCTGGACCTCTGCTGATTCATGACCTTCAGTTAAATTTGGTTAGATATGTCTGGGCTGGATATGCTGCCTACCATTCTGCATCTGGTAATGGAGTTAATAAATACTTCTTTCAGCATCATCTTTCCTGTGGTATTTTGCTCGGTCCAATTCTGCTACTAGGCAGAACACAGAAATGCTGGAATCTGCCAGTTAGAGGGGAGGGGTTTATCCCAAGTGCAAAACAGTAAATCTAACAGGAAACATGAAGGCCACGGGTTAACAGCAATACCATGCCAGAATATCCCCCTTTCCCAACTCGGAGCACTGCAGAGCTCTGACCATCTTTGCTTGATTAGTTCAAAAGTAGGATGGCTACAGAGCTGAAATGGTGAAATATCAAAAATAAAAAGAACTGAGGAGATATTTTCAATGCTGCTAGTTGGTAATTATTCTGAAGAATGAACAATAAGGGAAATAACTTTCACAGGGGCACATCACTATGATTTGGAAAAGAGGTAAAATTTTAAAACTCCTGCACAGCTCTCTGGTTGCAATTAGGAAATGTTAGCTCAGTCAGGCATGGAGTCCTTCCTTGCCAATGTCCAAGTCTTGTTTTGCATTTCCTCAGGTCAGTGTCCCACCACAGGTACCATTTCACCTTTCACACAGTCAACCCAATTTCCAGGTGACCCCTGCAATCCATCACAACCATTTGGGATTACCAGAAGCAGATACACAGAAGAAATTCATGTGATCCAAACAGCTACAGAAAAGGTTTAACCTGCTAACCCTGTGCTGGTATTAGGGCACACAAGTGCCCAAATGGTGGTACAACCACCGAGCACAAAGCAACATCACAGGCTGAAAGCTGCAGAGCTGCAGTGGTAGAAACGTGCTGGTGCAGCAAACACAGTCCTGTTCTTTGCACTAGCCCAGAGGTTGCACAGTTTCCCTCCAGCACTGTACACGGTATCCCTCCCACATGCTGAAGGTGCGATAAATCCCAACTGTTCTGCAAGCATCACTCAAGTGTTGATGACTAGACCAAGAGAACTCAAACAAAGCCACCCCACGAGTCATACTCATCTATCCACTGCCTCACCCCTTTTTTGCTTCAGAGGAGGACATGACTAAGAATGGATACATCAGTGCAGTCACAGGATCATCCAAAGCCACGTCCTCACACGCTGTTGCCACGTGTCACATCAGGGCACAAACCTCCCCCTTGAACACAAGTAATAAGGGCCTGTGTGTTTTGGAGCAAGGGGAATGTGGATGAGGTTCTTCCTTTGCTGACACACCACAGTGCTAAGCTGCTGTGGCAGGCACCAGAAGGAACAAATGTAAAGTCAAAGGCATTACAATCTGAGGAAGGGCTGGAGAAACCCAAACTGAGATGTCATAAAAACATAAGCCAGAACTCATTACTTTTGTAACCAAAAAGAAACTATCAATATGCCAGTGTCTACCATAAATAGCTATAGTTGATGGTCTGAGTTTATAAAACGTTGAATGACTTACCATGTGTTGCACTGGATGGTTTTGGTCGGAAGTCCACAAAGGATCTGTTAGACAGCGATTTCTCCTGTTGAGACAAAAACTCAGAGGTAAAATCTGCCTTGCCAAGCCCTGAAGATAAGCACAAAGACACATTGTTTTAAATCACAGGAGAGCAGAGTGTGCTGGAACAAAGCAAATACAGACTCTTGGGGTGTTTAGACTACAGCCTGTCTGCCTTTTTCCAAGTTGGGTTGAATGAAAAAGCAATTTACAGCGAGTTCAGGATTACTGCAGTCATGCCAGAGAGTCCCAGCTGCACGGTGCATTGTCTCAGCTGGGACAGCAGCTCATTTACAGGTAAAGCTTCCAGGTGTTTACAAGGCAGTGTGGTAGCAAGGAGCTGGCTCACAACAACTGGCCCTGATCCTGTTTTCCCTCATCTCCTTTGTGGAGGTCCCACTGCATTTTCTGCCTTTATCCAGTACAGCTTTATCCCTCAAGATGTGGTGGGGATGGGCACGGTCAGCAGGAGATATTCCAGGTTTTCCTTTCTCTGCCAGGGATTTGCTTAGTTCCCGTGCCCTGAGCACCTTATTCACCATAGAAGAAGGTCTAATATCCAGGTTTTAAACTTGTAATTCCCTGGGCTGGAATTGATCAGTGGAGGCATGTAAGAAGTATAGAAAAACAATTAAGACACTACAGATTCTCCATGCTGATTACCAAACAGATTAATCCTGTTGACCTCTGTGGGATGGGTGCGTTGCCTTTGTCACAGAGGACTCCAAAGCAGGTCCAGTTTGAAGAAGGGGAGATCCAAGGTTGGCCATGAAGCTGGGAAAATGGAATATGGCACAAACTTTCTCACTGTGCACAGTGATGGAGGTAAACGGAGACTCTCAAGAATTAGGCTGAATTCTCTTTTCCCAAGGATTTTGATCACTCTGGGACATATCCTCAGGATATTTGCCATGCTTATTGAAACAAACATAGGGAAGCTGCTTGAGGCAGGACCCACAACTTCCCAGCTCCTGAAGGTCTCACCCCAGCAGTCTGGGTTGAGGTCTCTCCCCAGCAGTTTGCTCCAGGAGGGGAGCACACAGCAGTCGCTTTGTGTGACATGGAGGGCTGAGGAAATTTGAAAGACAAATTATTCAAAATAAAAAGCAGTGCAAAAACAGATTAGGAAACTACTGTGTCGTGACTATTAATGAAGCGATAGAAAATATCAATCACTCCCTGGACTCTGAAGCTTGCTGTGAGAGAAGAATTAGGAGATTTTATGTTCCAAGTACCAGGAAACCACAGGGCCCTGGTGCCTAGTTTTCAAAAGAACACTGAATCACAGGGAGGAAAGCAGACTGCTGCAAAGAGCCAAGGGCAGAGTTTAAAAATAGCAGCTTTCAGTTTTGCTGCTTTTTTCTTCTTCTTAAGTGCCTGGATATAGGATCATGTCAGAGGGTGGATAAAGAGAGCAGACCAGCCCCTGTGGAGAGAGAAGTGTTCCTGAATGAAGTACTGCCAGTCGGGGGTTGTGGGCTGCTCATTTTGCACTCCAGCTCTCCCCCTCAAAGGAACCAGTCTCTCCTGACCCTCCTGTCTGCCCAGCACCAGAGAAGGGCACTGGCGGGGTGGGGACTGGAGAGCTTTTCAAGCCCATCAAAGTGTGCAGAAGCCAGTGCAAATGAGCAAAGCCAGGGGCTGAATGTGTGATCCAGCCAGAACCTTCTCCTTCTGGACACATGCAGGGCCAATTTCTCATGGCATTAAGCACACATTTAAAATGCTGTGCAAGGAATGGGATTTACTGAGATGTTTGTGCTGATGCTCTGGGTCTGTGGGCAGGGAGAAACCATGCCTGGCTGCTGTACAGTGGCAAATGTGCTAAACCAAGACAAAAGATGTCTGACTTCTGATACTGCTCAAATTTCTCCAGCCCTTAGACTCTGCACTATGCATCTCTTGAAAGACCACTAGGCCAAAGCAACAGCAGCCACGTGGAGAAGTTGAGTGTTGGTACTCTAGACAGGAAAAGGAGACAGAGAAGAGTCTCCTGAAATGGACAGTAAAGTTTTAAGTCATGCAGTTTAATGCAGAAATGAGCAGGGTCTGTGGAAAGAAACAAAATCTCATCCAAACAGATTGAAAACCAGATATGTCCTTAGGTAGCTGATCTTAAAAGACAAAACTCCGTGCTTGCAGAGAGGCAGGATGCCCCTGTGGGCCTTTGCCTTGTCTGTGAAAAGAGAAGAAAGGCACAGCTGATGCTCTGGATAAGGCTGTCTGCGTCTGCCTCTCCAGGGAAGTCTGCTGTGTCTTATGACTCACTGCTCAGAGGATGCTCTCAAATCTATAGAGGAATAATTCGTGTAATAAGGGCAGCAAGTGCAGGGAGCCACATAAAATCCCTTTTCCCAATTAAGCAAGCAGAAACACAAACCCTTTCCCCCAGCTTTCTCAGGGACAAAACAAGCAAGTTTTTCACTGCAATAAGCTATGATTGAAATGGAAGGTGGGGGAAGAGAAATACTGACTCTGTCACTTGGTTAATAGGAGTACACAAATCACTTAAACTGCTACCAGCACACTGTGAGATTGAATCATTGCAAGTTCAATTTCTCCTGTCACCAGCAAGGACTTCCAGGCTCTAGTGTGGACAACAAACAACATTCACAAAGAACTGACTACAGTTCAAAAGCAAAAACCTCGTACGGATAATTATGCTAACCAAATCCTAAAGGAACATTTTAACTTTACAAATATGCAGAAAAATCTCAAACATCTGGAATCCAAAGTATTTCCTTGTAAAGGAGTTTCCACTGGAATGTCATCTGTTCTTGCTGTTGTTTGAGATATGCTGCTGACACAACCAACCGGACCCCAGTGACCTGCATGGCACAGAGCTCTTCATTCCTGTGGCTCATAAAAGAACCCAGTAGTGCCAATGTAATTGCCATGTCACATGCACAGATTGTTAAGCAGAAAACCTCCTGCTTTCACGGAGATCAGGAGACCCACGTGTCCTGGAGATGCTCCAAGAGACACCCAAATTTACCTGCTCTTGCTGTCCTTCAAAAGAACCAAGCCAGGATGTATCAGGAGCAAATCCAGTGGTGCAGTGTCCTGCCCTCTGAGCTTTCATTATGTGGGCAAATCTTCAAAGCACAAACTCAGATCCAGTTCATCCATTCCCTCAGCCTTGCAGGTACAAAAAGCTCCTTCAGTCCAGCTGGCCTGGGATTTTCCCTTGCTCAGCTTTCAGTGGAGATCAGTGTGACTGCTGACAAAAGCAGTGTAGAAATGCCCTCTAATGCAGCCCTAATGGTAGAAGAGCTCTCACCAAATGCCACTCCAGGGACTTTCCTGTAGTTTCTGCACCTATGAAAGACTGACTGGGACGTGGCAAAACTGTCATCCCAGTACAGGGAGGCAATTCAGAACAGGAGCAGGACTCCATACAATATTCCCCTCTTTTAAATGTAGATATTGCAGCAGATGAGAAAAACAGGTGGCTTTTCCTCTGAGAATATATACCAGGGAGCATTCTAAGAAGCAGGGCCAAGATGAATTAACCTGATCAGCTACAGTAAACTTACTGTAAAGTACAGGAAACACGAAGCACTGCATTTTCTCATTTGTGGCTTGGAAGACAAATTTGCCTTTGAGCTTCTTTTGGAGTGTTGTAGGAGAGGGCTCAAAGCAACATGCTGTTGCATCTTCCTCTACCATTGCACCCTACCAGCACAGACCTCTGGACTTCCTTGTACTTTTTAGCCCTCAGCAGTTGTGAAGTACCAACAAATACACATACTCAAGCCTGGGGAGTTCTCTGTTTTTCATCTGGAAGATTTCAAAAGGTTTCACAAGGGCCAAAATGAAAAGGCATTTGGATGTTTCCTAGACAAAACCTTGTTGTTTCCATTCTGCAGGAAGAGCTGACACTTTAAAGGACAACCAACCACAGACATTGAGAAATGGTGCAAGACATCTTTGAGTTTGTCCTTGCCAATGCTTTGACCTCACCACAGCGACCAGACAGATCTTGCTGAAAAGTTCTCAATACTTGGAAAAATAGTGGCACCACTCTACCATCTCTCATCCAAAGCAGTGCATGAACACATTGTGGAACACATTGTGGAACAATTCTGGCCCTTGGCTGCATTTTGGGGCTATAAACACAGACAGCAGTGCAGGGGGCACAGGAGAAGAGCAGAGGAAAGCTGCTGGTAATGATGGATAGTACTTTTAACAGAGTTCAGTTTGGCTGTCCAAGGAACAAGCCAGGCACAGGGAACACTGCATCATGCTCGTGTTTCCCAGGTACGCCCTGGACTGAAATCCTGATGGATTTCTGTATCCCTTAGTGCTGGCTGCAGAGTAGAGCGTCCTTGGAGTTTGAGAGACCAGCAATATAAAGCTATTCCTGAGAGAATGACACTGTTAAGATACATTCTGATACAGCAGCAAAACCCAGAGTCTCTGGAAATGTAAGAGTTTTCTGAGTGTTATGTCCCTTTATGAAGGGGATGTGGCTGTGAACACGCACTTTGTTATCATAACAAAAAAAAAAAGCCACCAGCACCTCCTGACACCCCCAGTGCAAGCATTTGTGGTAACCCAGTAATCTGTAAGCAATTAGGGCATGGTGTTGTATGTTTAGAAATCCTTGGGCAGAAAGGATAAAGGTCGTCAAAGGAAGTGGCACTTGTATCTTCCTTACAACTTCTCTGTGTAATTGCATTACAACCGAGGGCTAATCTGAAGTAGCCTGAGTGTTCTAATCAGGGATCCTCCATAAAAAATTCCTACTGAAGTTACAGGTTTTTCTAGGAGTTCAGGTTGGATCAGACTCCTGATACCAAACTGCCAGCTCTCTAGCACCTTCTGTGACAAATACAAAGAAAAATGAAAGAACTAAACAGCTCAAATTTCCTTTCTCTGCATAGAGAACCTTACCTAAGACATTTAAAATACCTTTATCAAACAAAACTCCAGTGGAACCTTGTTAAGAATAAATTTGCATTGAGAGCAAAGACATGGATGTCCAGCAATGAAAATCAGTTCAGGCATGTTTTGACACAGGAGAACTCTCACATCCCAGCCTGGTCCCAGAATAACAAGTGGCAAAATCCTTTTTGTAATAGGGCCAGTGTTTAGGATCATAATAATGCCAGCAGACACTTGACCTGGCTGTCTTGCCAGCTCCCAGGTTCATGTTTTCCTCCTTTGTTCATTAGGTATTTGAAGAAACAATATCTAGTTCCTTGCCTGTTTTCAATGAAAAAAAAAATATCCCCTTGAGAAGATTTCTGTTCTCTTCCCAGTTACACTTCCAGATAATTTCTGCCTTTGCATTTCTAGTTCTGTGCAAATCCAGGTCAATTCTGAAAATAAACCCCTACCATTTAAAAAAATCTTCCACTCTGATTTTAGACGGAATTTTGAACATTTCCAAAGAAATTCTTATGATTGGCCATGGAGATCATACAAATCATCCCATTTCTGGCACTGGATTGGATGAGAAGCTGAAGCAGAAATTTGCCAGGTGATATAAACTGTGTTTTCCACATATTCATGCATTCAGATTAGTTCTCTGCTAATAACAACTCAGCAGCAGTAAAACTGGCTATAAAACTCCATCATCAGGTATTCTGGAAGCCAAATCTCTGAGGTCTTAAAATGACTGCCTATTGCCCAGGCCTACGGAGCAAGACCAAATGACTGCAAGGAGCTCACTTCATTATTCCTGCACTAGATGAGCTGGACCAGCATTAAGGCCCCAGTGTCAGGCATTGCAAGGCAGCCCTTGCCCTTGGGAGTTTGAGATCTAAACCAGACAAAGCAGAGAATAGTCCTGAAGTGCCTTTTCCTAGGCTGGAATATTTCAGATGAATAAAGCTGCAGGTTTTGGCATGCAGTATCCAGCTCTGAACAATTTGCTTTGTATCCAGGCTGCTTAAAAGATACCAGGGTGAATTCTTCCCATTGATTTTATTTTTGGGAAGTGTCCCAGGTCTTTGATTTAACTCCATTTTTTGATTGCACATTATAACTCTGCCAAACAAATATCCATCCAAAGGAACAGCACTACCTCTAGCAGATCCTTTGGGACCTACACTAATGTCAGTGCAGCTCAGGCACCTTTTGTTCTTGTTTCTCCTCCAGGACCACGTGGCCACCGCGATCCAGATGGGAAACAACACTTTATGTGCACTCAGGAGCAGGGCTGGGGTACCACAATTTTGACATGTCAACACAGCCCACGCCTGTACTCCTGTCAGGGCTGGAGCCCCAGGAGCTTCCCCCAGGAATACAAAACAGTTTCTCATGTCTCATTTCTGCCCCAGTTTTACAGAGGAATTTTCCTGCTGCACTTCAGCTGGAACAATATTTTAAGCAAATAGTGATGACTAGAGAGGCAAGTTAAGGGAAGGCATCTAGTAGCTGGAAATCAGGTCCATTACACAGTATTAAATATTAAGCTCAGTGTTGTAAGCCAGACAATTGCATACTGAATTAATAATGTTATTTATTCCATTTAGTGGGTTATGGAGGATACTTAATCATCGTGGCATTTTAAATCAGAGCTGGCATCAACAGCTCAGCTCTAAGAGTATTATATGGAGACACAGAGATGGAGGTGAAGAGAGTGTGAATGTGTGAAATACAGCAGGTTTGGTAATAATAAAGTTATATGGCCTTGATTGTTCATTTGGATGCTAATGCTCCAGCAACGCCTAAGAAAGCACAAGCAAGTCCTCAAAGATAAGCTTGAGCTGGAGCTTCTATAATATCTGCAGGAACTTAACTTTTCTTTTTTTAACAGTTACAAATTTTCAAGCAAACCCCAAAAGTATCTGCTCAGTCAAAACATGAAAATGTCATGGGAAATTCTGAAGCTTTTTTTTTTCTTGGAAAAGCGTAGATAAAATAATAAAAATATCTGAAGATGAAAAAATGTATTGATACAGCTGTCTGAAAGCAGTATTGATTTTGTTTTTTTAAACCCAGAGTGGTCAATTATTTTTCCAGATGTCAACATTGAAAATCAAAGAAATTTTTGCAGGAAGTTTCAAGCAGTAGGAATCTTACCTTTTGAAATATAGGGATTAAAATATTTAAAAGGTCCAAGGTATCTCCCCTCTCATTATTCTTTCATTTTTTACTTCCTAATTTTGGGCTCTCTGATTGCCATCTTTTTTAGTCATATGAAGAAATGGCTCCCCAGGCATTATGGAAGAATCTGCATTTTTCCCAATCACTCAGCAGGAACACCCTATCACTCCTTAGGCACATTTCTCAACCTTAATCACCTCCAACTGCTATGGGTTCTAAAATTCAGTCTACTGGAGAAAGAAATAACTGCTCTGCCATTTCCTGCAGTTCTGATTTTCACGCCTTTCATGGAACAATTTCATTGACTTCACAGGAGCCTATCTGGATTTACACCTGTGCAAAAACGAGGCAAGAAAACCTGACCCTTGGTGTGGAATATCAGGTTCATAAATGCCTTCTGTATCTCCAAGAATCTCCCCTTTTACAAAGGTGAACAGCTGTTGCTATAAATCAGACAGTCTGAACCAGCCATTAGAACTTCATCCAGATGATCCGTTTAAAATATACAAAGGCAACGTTTTGGAAATAAAAATCTACCCTCATGTCCTGGGGGACACCTTCTGTTAGAGAAAAATCTCATAATTCAAGGCTAAAATTAGTTCACTTTAATGCTGTTTCAGGAGAGCCATGATACTCAAGAGTCACATCGCCTTGCAAAGGCCTGTTAGATGACTTAAGGGATTCCAAACATCTGGTAATTTGGTAAATACCGCATTGGAGACATCTAACATCTTTTTCAACTTCTCTGTGGGTGTAGCTCTTTGCTGTTAGCTGGAATGGCTGTATCTGCTTCAGCTCCCATCAACCATTTTCTGTTTGCATAGGAAACACTTGCTAAAGTGTGGAAACAGCTGGCAGAGTTGGCTGTGTATGAACAAAACATGCTCTTGTTTCTGACCACAGACTGGCCTTTAAGTTCCAGCTGTGATTGCCAAGGGCTCTTCTTGGCTTTTTGGATGAGACCAGGTCACCCAAGACGTACAAGCTGCCTGTGTTAGGGGGTGGCTCTTGGAGCATAATGCCCACTGTCAGCAGGGATAAAGCTTTGTGTAGGTAGAGGGGAGCAGGATGAGCAGCCCCATTTAGTAACTGGGGAGCTGAGGCATAAGAAGATTAAATTATTGGCCTCTGGACATTTACAGTGAGACACAGAGAGACTGATGTATCTTTTTCTGACAGAAATACTGACATGCAAGTGTTTTCTACACAGCACTCAGCAAGCAGGACAGGCTGCTGGAGACAGTGCTCATACAGGTAGACAGTCACACAGAGTAACAAGCTCAGCTCCTTTCACTCAATTCCTTATGCTCTTCTGAGACCATGAAAAGGAACTTTATGATATGCTGGAAGGGATGAAGTCTTAACTATCAAAAACTAGACTGAAGTAACTGAGAACCTGCATTATTTTCTCTTCGATGTATACTTATGTAAATTCAAATAAATATGCTTAAATGTAACTGGTCTTCAATTCTAGCAGAGCTTATTAAATCTATTTATGCGAGACAAGCTAGGCTCCATGGAATGCCAGGAACTCCCCTGACATTTGCCTTCCTACTTAATGTGATATTCTATGATTACACATACCAGAGCCTTTCATTCAGGCATTTTAATTTACAAATACTTTTTACATTTCTTAACGCCCCTGTGGACAGGCATTAAGAGTCCACTTTATTCAGGAGCAATCAGTGGAAGTGCAGCAGGGCAGCCCGTTTTGCTCCAGATCACGCACTGAAATACCAGCAGAGTTTGGAAAAAACTCCTTCCATGTCACTCAGAAACACCATTTCCATTAGGAGCAGGCACATTCTCTTAATGCTGGGCCAAACACTGCGAGCAGAGAAAGCTTAGTGGCAGGCAGGCCATAGGAAGGAGATCAAAATTAACGTCCCCAAAGCAGCCACAGTGAGGGCAGTGATCACCCCCTCCTTTGCCAAGGTCACTCACCAAGCAAGTGCTGCTCTCCATGGTGTAAATCTGTCAGACATCTCCTCCATGTCTCCATCCAGAGCCAAGTTCCCTGCTAAAGGAAAAGAAGGTATTACTAAATGGCATCAACTCACTCTTCCTACAGCAATCTGCACATGTCAATATAATCCTGGCTTCTCAGAGAGGACTGGCAACTCACTGCTCAGGCTCATCTTCTCTTGTTGGCTCTTTTATTTCTGGAGTTTTTAATGCCCTTTAATGATTAATTGCTTCTCTCACAGTCTCCAAGATAAGGTCTGGATAAGCCCAGTCTTCAGGGCTGGCAGAGCTGAGAGAAGCCTGCTCAGCCTGGTAAGTACCAAGGAGCACAGGTCCCAGTGGGACTCCTACCAGAGCCCATAGGACACCAACTCCTCTTCTACTGGCCCTCCACATAGCCTCCATCACCCCCTAAACACTCAGCAACGCTTCAGCTATTACTTGCAGTCCTTAAAATCAATACCTAAGAAAAGACTCCCCTTCAAACCCATTTTCAAACAAAGAACACCCAGCCAAGTACCTTCCTTTCTTCATGTTCTCTTTGTACGTGGAGTGTAATTATGCACACAAAGAAGCCTCTGCCCTGCCTGAGCTCAGAGAGCACCTCCAGCTTTGCACCAGAGTTACCCAAGAGAGGGGAATCAAGAGGCCCCCTCTTGAGAGGTCAAATGAGCTCCATCTGTGCTGCTTTAGGGCAACAGAGCACCCACAGCCCCCAGGTATTAGAAACAAATCACCTACCTTGCCTTTGCTTGGGCTTTATAGTGAGAGGGTGACCTGGATGCAGAAATGCGAGAAAATAAAACCCAAGGTGCAATTTGCATCTGTAGGAGGAGATCTGGGCTGCAGCACGGAGATAAACAGCCCTGGGGATAGCTTGGACTGAATCCTGCACCAGCATTTTTGTTTGCAGGCCTGTTCCTTGCAATGTTTTAGAAGGATAAACCCAAAACTGCCATCCCTCCATGTAAATAAAGGGATTTGTCATAAAGCTAACAGATCCTGCTCTGAAGTAGTTCCCCAGAATATGAAGTGACAATGAGGTGCCTAAGAAAATAACTTTCCCACTCCCTGGGAAAAGCCATTTCTAGGATGGTAACTTTCCAGCTGTGATCAATATGGGCTTCCAGAGAAAACAGGGGCCTGAAAGACTCTGTGGATGGTCTGCACAAGGAGAACAAAGGCAACCAATAAAACTGAGGTATTTGTAAAAGATCTGTGTCTTACCCCCAATTATCAGCTTAAAGGTGAGTCCTTGGAATGGTTACAGCCAGCCTGTTGCTGTGTGGGAATCTCATACACATCTGGCAGACAGGGAACTGCAAACTGGTGCTTTGCAGCCTTTGCCCACCCAGGAGATCATCCAGAGAGGTCGGGTCCATCGTACACCCCCACAAACTCTTCAGGTGCTATTCTCTGGCTGCCTCATTGCTGCAAAAGGTGACCGAGATTTTTTGTTCCAATGCTTTTACAGTTATATTGTGCCCAAAAGGTTGAAGCAGAGAAACGTGAGCTTGTGGCCTCCAAAACCCTGGGGCTCCACCAGAGTTTTGCAGCTCATTTACACTGAGTCAGAATGTGCTGCCAGGTTTGAACCCCCACTGCTTTCCTCTGCTACCCTTCTGGACACACAGATTTCTCCTACAATTTCCCCCATCCTTTCCCATGGGCTTGTGAGAACAAAGAAGTTCATGTTTGACAATTACTCCACGCAGAATCATTAGGTGTGATCACAGAACTCAGTGATGGAAACCATTTACCTCATGGGTCAGTCCCACTTTCCTGGCCCAGCCTGCCTCCTCCCTCCCTTGCTGACTGTGGCAAGTTGGGCAGAAAGCGACTGACAGTTTTTAAGAGCTGTATTCTCACAAAACCAAAGTTATGATGGACAGAGAGCAAGCAGGGTCATTTCATAAGAATACAGTGACAGCTCTTCGCCCCTTGTGTCACTGCATGGACTCCAGGGCAATTGCAGCAGCACTGAACATGGATTCATCCATCCAGGGGAAAACAAAGCTTCCTTCAAACCCTCTTTTATTTACTCCAGTCAGCTGTGCCGAGTGTATCGATTCAATCAGCTATTTCCTTAACCATAAAACCAGATGTGTGCCGTCACGGCCCATCTATGGGGACTGAGTCCATGCCATTTAGAAATGCAGAATAAAAATTTTAAAAAATCCCAAGAAAGCTGAGATATGTTGATGTTTGGAGCTCTCAGTTTCCTAGGTAAATTGCTTTCTTTTGAGTCACATTTATTTTTGTTACCTCCAAAGAAATGCTGTTTTAGCCGCATTTCTTGGAAACAGTGTTGAGATCTAATGGGTTGTTACTGATGTGAATTCTCAGGGTGGAGAATAGAGGGAATGTAATATTATCTTTGCTTCTGGGCATCAGCAACTTCTGCAAGCAATGTGGTGCAGTGCATACCATTCCCTGCTAAGACAATTAATTACCATGATGCCTAATGAGAAGAGCTGTTCAGTTTTAAAAAAACCCCAGCATTGGAACCCTCTGGACTTAGTTTAGCTCTGGACATCTGGGTAGATGTGTGAATTAGGGAGGCCACATTGCTCAGTTTTCCTCTGTTTCTTCTCAGGCCATGTTCTGTTGTTTTCCTCTGTACTTCTTATGGACACTACAGCTGAGGCAGGTCACTTGTGAAGAGTCACCAAGGAAATGTGGTTTGGCTTCGTTCTGCTTTTGTGTACTGGGTACCAGGTCAGCTATTTCCCAAATGAGTCTGAGGAGTGGAGGAAAGGATCCCCATGGAATGTGTGAAGGAATTATCCATCTGCTGGGTCTTTCCTTCACCCCAAAGGATGCTGCAGGTGATGCAGGTGGGGTGCACACAGCCACAGTCCCACAGCCTGCAGCTCCTGCCCTTGCTGGGATGGAGGCACAGAGTAAGCAAACATCTGCACTGGGGAGACCATGGCCCAGCTGAGCCTGCAGCTACAGAGAGGAGCCTTTGTGCAGGAACAGGCTGGGATTTGCTGGCTGGAGGGTTCTTTCAGCAATGCAGCTGTAATATGCTACATGCCAGATTGTAGACATTCCTGGGGCAGCTTTCCAGAACGTGAATAAACTCAGGATATATGGATAAACCCAGCACACAGTGTGGGCTCTGCAAGGCCTGGAGGTAGCATGGCATTGCCTTAGCACATGTACAGCCTGAAGGGATTTCTTCAAGCCCAGATGTCCCTCTCAGTTCCAGGATCCACATGTGCTGATCAATTCTTGCTCTGTACTGGAGAAATTGTCTCAGAATGTCATACCTCCCCAGTGCACAAAGACTCATTCTGATTGCACTGTCCCTTGGCTGCCCATGCAACTTTACACAGCTCTGAAACACCACAAATATGAGCAGGGGGGCAATGGGAACATGAGAGAGGGCTGTGCTACTCAGGGAAGCCTGTGTAGGATGCAGAGTGCATGAGTTGGTCCATCCTGGGGTCCTAGCCACAAGGGTAAGAGTCACAAGTGATTCACTGCATAGAGAAATGTTACTTTAGAAAATGAATGATTCAAATTCAGGAATTACTGAATAGCATTCAGGCAAGCCATATCCTAATGCCTACCTAAACAGCATCTGTCCTGTGACATTTAGCATTGCCTGGGAAAAAAAAAAAAGAAAGAAGGGAAATATGGCAGCAGAGACAACAAACACTTAAGAAAGACAAAGTGTAAATGCATCTCCAACAGCTGAGTACTCTCAGTCTCTAGGGAAATGTGCCTGCCCTGTAGATGTGGTTTCCTCTGGTGCAAGACCCCTCAAAAGAGTCAGTGGGGTCTTTCTGTTCATACAATCATAATGCCTTCATGTAATTGAGCACCACTAATTAAAACCAAAAGGAAGGGAATGTTTTCCAAAAATGTCTTGCTATTTTTACTCGCCTTAAGAGAGTTTTCTGACGTCTGAAGAGTGGAGCTCTCTGTGGGCACGGGCACACACATACATGAATCTAGAGATAGCTTGTGCCCCTGTCATAACTGTCATAGATGTAGAGAGAAATAAGTCAAGAGGAACAACAAACTCTGGGAAGTCATAGAGCCAAATGTTGGGTTTGAAAACAGGAAAATGTCTCATGTACTGTTCTGCTCCTGACCTGTACCTTACACTGTACTACTTTGTGTGTTGTTCTTTCTCTTCCCCAGAGAAGACAGAAACCAGACCTTAAAACATTCACAACGAATTTTCAAATCAATAATATGTGAGACTTTGTCTAAAAGGTAAAGTTGTTGTAAAAATCAATGTCAGAGAGAGCGCTTTGCCAATTCAATTATACTTGTACCTCTCAAACTGACACCAAAAGGGAAAAAAAAGAAAAAGAAAAAGATATGGGCTTATTTCAAGCCCAATAAACGTTCCTTGGACTAACATCCCAATTTTGTAAATATTCTCAGGGCTTCTTATGCCAGGTTCCCTCAAGGGGTCATAATTACCTCTAAATAGGGTTACCTTGTTTCAGAATCAATCTAATGTCAAGCAGTGTTTCTGCTTGTGTCCACAATTTTCAAATAATGTTGTATCCATTAAATAGCATGAAGGCTTCCCAGAAATGGGAACCATACGTCAAAATTTAAACACAAATAAGTGTGATTAGACATGGCAGCTGTCTAGAAAATATTCAGCTATTTCACTGAGTTTTGGGCAAAATGTGAATGATTGTACCTATTCCAGTAAATGCAGAACCAGAAAGGCTCCCACATTACCCTCTGCTTCTCAAGGCAAATTTCATTTTAAGATTGACCCCAAAGCAAAAGAAAACAGCAAGATAAAAGCATAAACAGCTGTGCCTTCTGCTGGCTTAGCTGGAGACTTCAAGGAGTTTGTGATTCACTCTCTCAAAGACATGTAGCACACAGCACCCAGCCAAACTGAATCCAGGCCACCGTGGGAAAGGCTGAACTGAACAGCAAAATCCCAAGGCATAAAATGTCCTGGTATCCAGGTAAAATGTTTGTCCAGTCCTTGTCAAGCCTATCAATAATCTCCCATAGCTGAAAGAAAATGACTGGGAAGTAAATGCCAACACCAGTAATTCAGGTGCAAAACCAAACTCTGAATCACCCTCTCTTCTCTCATATGAGAGAGTTATCCTATAAATACAAACCAAATACAGAATCAGTTACAGAAACACCCTGGAAATCTGTCCTTGGTTATCTTGAAACTAAAACACGCCAGGAATTTGAGTAAGTTTTTGCTTACTGACTATCATTACTGGCACTTGATCAGATGCAGATAAGTTAGGTTTCCAGCTTGGGAAGAGAATAATGCAAAAGGAATTGGAATAGATTAATTTCACATGTTCCTTTTCAGGACAGGTAGGGGTTCTTTTAAGCATTGAAGAAACATTAATACAAATCTGTGCTACAGCAGCACTGTCATTTATAAGTAAGTTCTAAAGCTTCCAGTCTGACAGTTTTTGCAATTAGAAATTTGGGGTTTATTCAATTAAGTATCAAGTGAATAAGATTCAGAAGCTGTTGAGCATTTATTACTGTTTCTACAAATTCTTGATTACATGCCTTGTTTGTCCCTCAACAGGCAAAGAATGGATTTCAGTGGTTTCCAGAGGAGAGTAGGAACAGCACAGGAGCATGTTTTGAAAGGATGTGGCTACTTGGAGTAATGTGAGAGATTCTGAAGGAAAAACAGCTTAGCTTTTTGGAACAGATGTTAGAACCCACTGCAGGCCATAACAATTGCTTCTGGCACAGCTAATCACACACCACTATGAATTTCTTCTCCAGATCTTCAGCTCAACTTAGCACAGAAAGAACATTAAGGCAAATGGAGAATGAAACAACCTGCAAGGAATGGTCAGATATACAAAGAGAGAGGCTTGCCAAGATGGCAAATCAGGGAGGAGGGTGTGTTCCAGCAGTTGGTGTTTCATAGGGGTGCGTGCCAAGTCTCCTAACTCACAGGTATCTCATAGAGAAGTTTGGGACCACCACTGCAAGCCTACCGCCTGGGGAAAAAAGGTGGGAGATCCTGGAAAACAGAGTATTGCAAAAGAAAACAACCCAGACTCTAAGAACCAACCCATTTGTGATTGCTTCTCCCTGGAGGAATCACTTCAGGGAAATCCATGTTCATTGCTGATGCCCTACAGACTCTGTGGCAGAGCCTCCCTCCAGCACCTCGTTTTCCCATGCTGAAACTACCATGTAAATACCCTTCTCATTGGGATATTGCAGACAACTGATGTTGGTAAAAAAATACGGAATCTGCAAAAGAACATTTCTAGGAAATGGGATTATATCGCCAGGATTTATGATGAAAGCCTCAGTAGACAGAGAACACTGCAGGACACAACCCTCAAAACATTCCCACCGAGCCTTCTTTTCTCCAAAGATCTCTGCTTATGCTGTAGAAGCAGTAAAATACTTTAAAAATACTGCATGGTCAATAAGTAAAGGAACTGTTGAAGTACAGATCAATAGATCAGCTGGAAACACTAAAAAGAAATAAAATCACAGTGTTTTTAAGCTGTTGTCTCTTCTGTTGAAACGGTACCATATCTGGTTCTTTACTTAAAATGTTGCTAGGCAAGAGGGAAGAGATATTAAAACCCTTCCAGGCATTAAAGTATTAGAACACACTTTAGTTTTGTTAGGGAAGAAATGCACAATAGGAAGAGAATATCCTTGCAGTATCTTCTCACAAATTAACTGGCAGCTCTAAAAGCAGTTGCCTTCCAAAACCCTGGACTGATGTTACATCTGATCTCATGAAAATAGCCATAAAGTCTGACTTACCAAGATGACTCTGCTGGCTTTAAGCCTCAACGAATAACATAACCCTAAAAATAGAGTTTGAGTCTATAAAAATCAAAACAAAGTTTGATGTAGAGACAGTTTTGCAAGCAAAAATGAAAATATTGAATTCTCCATTAGGAAAACACATATAATAGAGCAGCTTGGGAAAATCTGTTTGAACACCATGAACTTTGTGGATATCAGTATGAAAGCCAAAGCTTTTTGAAGAATAGAATCTCATTTTTATTGACTGTCAGAAAACTGAAACTTTCCTTCCACAAGGTGATAAAAAAATCCTGTTGGGACCTGGCTGTAGATGCTGGGATTCATGGGCTCTTGTGACTTGTTTTAACTGAGCTGCTCCTGCATGGTGGTGATATTTCTGTCCTCAGATATCCCTGTGAGCCAGACCATGCTGCCATTTCTATTTACAGATGGGGAATAAAGACAGACAAGAGTCAAGGGCCAGATTTCCAACTGCACTTGTTTATGGAAATGAAAGGATTTCTTGAATCACAGCTCAAACATGCCTAGACAGGGCTTGATTTCCTTCCAGCCCACTCCAGTGGGAGGCTCCAAAAAAGCATAAAATACAACACCTGAACATTATGATGAAAGGTTAGAACCATCTGTTGCAGAACCTGCTGGCTACTGTGATCCCAGTGGCTTTCCTGTGCTCATCCTCACTGTGACAGTCTGGAACTCATGCTGGCCTTGAGACTGTGAGTGCTGCAGCTTCTAAAATGCAACAGTGAGGATACCATCAACATCTCCTCCAGTCTGTTCAGATGTCAACAACCACACCACATGGGAAGGTGTCTTGAATGCCTAAGAAATGATTTCCATGAAGTTTTGGGGAGGAATCTAGCTTTTCATGCGAATGCTGAGGAGGACTTAATAGATCTGAGAGTTTCTGCCAAAGAACACTGCCTCTACTCTTTATGAAGCTTGATGAAACTTTTAGACATTCTCTTTCTTTAAAACCAGGACAAACCCAGTGTCCCTCTCCTGGCAATGCCCAGGAGCCCTTAAGAGAGACTGTCCAGAGGTGCAATTACTTAGGGCAAATCTGAACTGTTCTTTAGCACTACATTTCTCTCTTAGTTTATGTTCAAACAGACTTGGGATAAGTCAAAGAGCTCCTTCAGTTATCCCATGGTGTTGTCTTAGATATAAACTTAGGAGGTGCAGAGCATCCACACTGGTCGTGTTCCTGCACAGCAGATGCCTGAGTGAGGCTGCAAGCTCCCAGCAGATGGGGGTGAATTTTGGGTGTACATTCTGCCAACAAAGTGAGCAGCCTTTAAACATACAGTGTTTCAAATGTGATTAAAAGTCCAGGTAGCCTCTAAGCCAGAAGAGAATAATCTCTCTGTCTCTGTGAAGTCCCTTCCTTTCCAGCGGCTGTACTGGCTGTTGAGGCCCAGCCAGAATGAAAGATGCTTTGCATAACTTTCAGTGTTTACTCTCACAGGAAGCTCAGTATCCTGTCTGGCTCTTGGTATGCTCACCACCTGACTCCGGCATGCTCCAGACAGCGAAGCCTTTTTACCCAGCTGGAATGTGCTGCAGTTCAAATATCAGGAATAAAATAAGCAAGAAGGGCTGCTCTGCTAACTGGGAGGTCAGGGCATTATTGGCTTAAGGGCTGGCATTGAATTGGGCTCTTTCTGTCAGGGGCAGGCAGAGGGGCACAGCAGCGTGTGGTTGTGCCTGTAGTGACTCCCACTGGGGACTTGTGGGGAGCTGTGATCCTCCACACTGCAGCCTTTGGCCATCTGGAAGGGTGGCTGGTAAGGAACGAGGCCAGGTCCAGATTGTCAAAGGGAGTTAATATCTGCCTCACTCTGTAAGGCAAGGGATGGTGAGCAGGTCTCCAAAAACGCTCCTTCCAAGTGACGTTTCTGTGACTCGGTGTTGTAACATCATCAGCAACAAAGAGCAATTCCCCCAGCCTTGCATTTGGTACTGATGCATTTGGCAGCACACAGTGCTTGGGTTCCCCATTCACAGGACATGGATGGACTGCAAAAGGTCCAGGAAAGAGCCAATAATTGAATTGAAAGGTTACAAAATAAGTTTCAAGCAGAAGCATCCAGTACTGCAATTACTTCTTGTTACACAGTGAACTTATACTCTGCTGAAGCAGAAATATGAGGAGGAAAACTGACCAAAGACTTTTCATTCTGGCAGACAAAACATAGATTTGCTGGCTGGGGGTTGAAGTGAGAATTTAGAGTAGCAATAAAGTGAACATTTCTAATAAATGGAACAATTTACTAAGGTAGCAATCAAGTCTTCACTACTGGAAACCTCTGACACAGACTGGACTCTTTTCTCAAACACATATTCAGTTCAAAGGACATTAATTTCTATTTGATTTTGATTACTACAGCTTGTATTATACAGAGAGTCAGAATTGATGAACTCATGGATTCCTTCTGTATGTTTCTAGAATACTATGAATCATCCTAGAAGTGTGGGAAACCTCTGATTCCCCTTTGTACAGATATTAACCTTGAGATATTTGTTACTAGTTCTGCCCAACTGTCCCCCAAATTTATTGCCTCATCACAAGTAGTGCCTCCCAGGGAGATGGCTCATTGCTGAAGCCATGCAATTTTTCCTCCTTAACTCTACTTGCATTTTTTGAGTTGAATAAACTTAGGGAAAGTTCACAGGAACATGTGATCTGTAATTTCATACAATAACTAGCTGTAAACTCTCTGTCTCTGTTGATTCAGAAACCAAGGAACCCCCAAGATACATTTCTTAAAAACCAATTAAATACTCCTCTGAACAGCACACAAATGTACAATCTCAGGTTGCACATAACACAAAACCAGCCCAGCATTTTCTTCTTAATAAGCATAGCAATGTAAACACAACTACAGACACTGTTTTCTAAATAGAAGAATGTACCATGAGATGTTTACAGACCCCTATGGAAATGTACAAACATGAAGGAAATGGAAAAGTCTCTCAGCTGAGACACTCATAATTAGGTTGACAAAGGGAAAAATAAAAGGTCTAGAAGAAAAGAGAGGCAGTAAGTCCCACACTGACCCAGGAAAGGCTGAGATGGTGCCAAGGAGAGGCACATAAAGGTGAATTTTCCAATGTTTTTTTTTGAATATTAGCTTACCTAGCTGTGTGTGAATTCGGGCTGCCTGTTGGAAGGACTCAGTGGGAATGCTGCCACTGGAAGCTGCTGTGTGGCCTTGTCTCCGTGGGACATGTTCTTGATGTTGATACTTGGCAGGGTCTGGGAACTTCTCTCCTTCAGGGCAGGATGTTGCTGGGCAGACACTGCATTTATGGGAGACAGATCCAGTGTGAGGCAGCAGCTCTTGTTTGTGCAAAAAGTCAGCAAGAGAGGCCCATTTGACACGTGGAGGTAAGACCAAAGAGGTGGGCCACAGCACCCACAAAATGGGTTTCCCCATGGCTGAGTAGCAAAATGCTTTGGCCAGCTGGATTTCCAAGGCTGCACCATTTGTGACTGTGGCCTGGGTCTCCAAAATCAGAACCTCCTGGAGTCTCAGCACAGCTCTGTCTGAGAACTGGTCCACAACAATCCTCCAACCCTGCCTTCACTGTAAGCCATGGAAAGCAAGTTCCTACACTGCTGGCTTTTTTGCTTCAATAAATAAAAACTTGAAAAAAAGACAATTTTTACTGCCATCAGGGCTGGCTCCAAAATAGGAACTTTGCAGTTTTGATTCTGTTGGTGTCACGAGGAAACTGTCCCCTTATGCACACAGCAAGCAGTTCTGCTTCCAAATTCTCACACCTTCATGCTGATGTTGGCTGCATCCTCTGGGAAAGTGAGAGTAACAAAGCCTGGTGCAAAGAAACAATATGTTTTCCTTGGGGTTAAATGGTCAAGGAAATGTGGGAAAAGGTATCAGGCACTTGCTTGTGAAAGAAACGAGCTTCTCAGGCATTCTCCCCCATTGTGGTATTGGTTACCACAGAACAAACTTTTTTCCACCCCAACTCCTACCCATAGTTACATCAGACAAAGCTATGGCCAGACTACACTTTCTTCATACAACATTCCTTCTCCCTGGAAAAGCAGGAGGAAACCTGTCTGTGCAGCAAGAGTCAATCACACAGCACCACAGCAAGCATTTCCTGGCCTATGAGTTTCTCCTTCCATGCTGCTGCAGCTCAAGGGTTTTAGCTCATAATGCCTGGGTTTGGGAGGGGAGGGTAAAGTTGCTTTGATACGAAGATTGCTCTAATTTACAGGAGCTCCTAGTACCATGTTACACAGCTTAACCACATACATGAATCCTGGATATAACTTGAAGAGAATTTGGTTTTAATCTGAACCCTTGAATTTTAAGGTATGGGAAAAAGCCAAACAATTTCAGATTGTTTATTGATGATGGGGTGGTGGGAACAGAGGTGAAATTAACTCCAGAATAATCAGCCAGCTCTGCTTTTGGCCAAACAAATTCTGCACCTAGCAAATGGTGTTTGCAGCATTTTTAATCCCACTTTTATCCCATAGACACTTCAGATCAGCAGTTTTCAACCCTCATGGAGTTTATTTTCCAGTGCAAACACAATGCTTTAAACTGCAAATTTTAACTTGCAGGTAATATCTTTCTTTCCCCTTTGGACCCTCAGCAATAGCACATCACCCTCTATGTTTCTGCAGAGCACAGGGATACAGCCACTGCCCAGAAAAACAGCTGTATTTGTGTCACTCAGCCCCAGGATTTCTGCACAACTAGAAATTTTGCCTGGCTTTAACACACAGGAATACAAGGTGTGGTGGAGAAGGCGGAAGGGATGTTTGCAATGGCTCGAATCTACAAAGATGGTTTCCAGCTGCATTTCACATATGATTTGGGGTTTGGATGAAGTTTTAACAGAATTTCTCCATGAATTATGCAAGAGGCTGCTGGAACGCTGCAAGTACACAGAGGCGCAAAGAGACTTGTTGAAGCAGCCCTCAGACAACCCACTGCCATCTGACACACGAACCAAATGAAAGCCCACCCCAAAAGGCAGAGAGTCTTAAGCCGGGGAGGGAAAGTGAGGAGAGGACCCCAGTGGTGCGGGTGCCGGGGTGGGGACACGCGGTGGGTGACCTGCTGCAGTACAGCACTAGATGGTGCTGTATTTTAGAAATAACTCTGCCTCGTGGCTCCCTTTATGGTGGTTGGATGCCGGCTCAAAGATGTGGCAAACACACACAGGCTCCTTTTGAGAAACGCTCCTGCTCTTTACAAGGCAAGTATGGATTTTCCTTTCTGTCCGTTTACAGCACAGGAGTTAATACAGACTATGAATTTCTAACTGGGCAGCTGCCAGTTAAACTCTCCAAGCGTTGCTGCTTCGTTTGGGTGTGTGATGGGAACTTCAGAGCACTGTAAAGGTGTCAGGAACAACACAGTGTCCATGTTTACCTTTCCCTGACTTAGCTTCTTGATCCTGATTTAGGCTGGTGGCAGTTTCCAAAAGCCCAGCAGCAGAAATCCACTCCCTCATCGGAAGCTCAGAGCACTCAATTCTGCCAGCAAAGCTCTGGCCTGCACAGGAGCACTGTCACCCTGGGAAAGTGGGTGGCACTGAGTGTGTGGCTGGTGCCAGGAAAGTCTTCAGTGGTGCTTTTAGAGAATTATTCATCCTTGGGTTGTCACACTGGACACGAGGAGCTGGGACCCCCTTGCCTCCCCACTGGTATCACTTACTGCAGTAGGGCTGTTCAGAGGTGACAGGGAGGAAGCCATGGGCACCCAGGTGAAGTGGAGGAAAGCAACTTTTAAATTAGTGGTCTAAGAAGTCACCTGTAAAAGGAGATGGGTGGCCTCCAAGGTTTACTCCTCCTGCTGTTCCTCATTGTACTTGCGCTGGTCTGTGGTGCATTTCTGAAGATGCTGGGCACACATTCAGAGCTGGGCCATTACACTCGCTCCCAGAGACTCCAGCAGGCAGAGCAGGTGCTCAGCAGTTGGCTGGATCCAGCCTGGGCTGCAATGGGCAAAGCCTTCTCTCAGCTCTCCCTGGGGTAGGAAGGGCTCAGAGACACCTGCTTATTCCAGTTGGCCATCCAAGGAAGCAGACACTCTCTCTTCCCTCCTGCTTTGCTTCCAGGCGCAAGTGAGTTTGGTTTCCTGGCCACAAACGGGGCAGTCTGAGCCAGGAAAGGGTAATTAATGTCAGAAAAGATCAGGGACGCAGCACAGCACAGCTCACTTGGCAGAAGCACAAAGCAGTGGGGGAGAGATGTCTTTTAGAGAGCCTGCAAGAGGCCAAACCAGCCAAATGAGGTCTGCAGTGGCTGGGCAAGGCTGTTCACATGGCACTCAGTCCATTCTAGGGGTCATTTAACTTCCTCTATGGGACATCGGCAGTCCAGACACAGCTTTTTGGTAGGGTGGGATGGGGCAAACATGAGTTTGCTTCTCTTCATAAGGTGTGGCTGAAAGGACAAAGCAGCATCAAAAGAAATAAGAGCCTGTCTGGAAGTCCTGTAGGATGGAGGTTGGCACAGCCAGCGTGCCTGCAGGGATGCTCAATAGCTGAGTGAGAACAGGCCCATTCCTGGCTGTGTGCCCAGCAGCCTGGCCCATCACACAGCATGGCAAGGTTTAGCTTGGCAGCAGAGGTGGTGCCTGGCTGCCAGAGCCTTGGAGGGAAGTCAGGAGCCAAGGAAGCACCGTTCCAATGGGCTAATGAACTCATGCTCAGGAGTTTTGGCTTTGCTGAGAGTCAGTGGTTAAACAGAGGAGGAGGATTTGTGATCACTGCTTCATAGCCTGCACAACCCCACCATCTTCAGGGGCCTAAAAGGATGGGGTCTCCCACCTCAGGTAAAACTCAGGTGTTGGGGGATGTGCTGTGCTCCAGTGCCAAAACAAGTGTGGTAGCTAAATTAAGTTAAGAGAGTCCAGGATATGCCAAAATGTGTCCAAGTGCTCTGGGAATCAGCACTCTACAGCACACTCCAGCACTATCAGCAAGAGTTGCCCCCTCCTATCCCCAGGTGCCTCTGGCATCCCTAATATGACAAAAGATGCCAATCCTAAGGACTATGTATAGTCTGAAGCAGGGATAAGCAAAAAGAAAGAGGACACTGTCTGCAGCAGACAGCAGGGCAATAGAGTGTGTCATGTCATACCTGAGGATGCTATTTTGAGAGCTCAAGACAGGATGAAGGAAGTAGAGTTATTAAACTCACAGGGAAAAGGCATTGGAAGTGGCTGGCACCTGTCCCAGACTGGAGAGAGAGAGGCTCTGCAGACAGCCCAGGAAAACCAAAACATGCCTTCCCTTTCGTAAGGAAAAGCAGCCAAACTGGGGCTCAGCCTTGGCTCAGAGTTCACCTGCAAATTGTCTGCCACAGTCTGCTCTCACCGCCGAGGGTCGTGTGGGCAGCAGGAACTGTCGGTCAGAACTTACGGCCAAATTCTTAAACAAAATTCTTCAACCTCTCCCTATCCTGTTCACAACTATTCTGTCAGGGAATAGAAATCAGAGCCCTAAGCTCTCCAGTCATTGTTCTCCTCTTCCTCATCTGTCAAACAGGCAAACTGACGCACAGCCTCGCTCCCTCTCATCCCAGGCTCTGCCTACTTCACCCAGCTCGCAGAATTTTGCCCATTCAAGTTACATCTCCTTAGAGTTTGCCTATATCAGACATTATATTTTCACATGGAATTTACTGCATTTCAGCACATTCTCTCTAGCAAAGGCATGGCTGTTTCCTATCTCCAAGTGTGATTAATTCTGTGGCAAGGGGAGCAGATTCATAGAAATTCTCAAAAGAAAATCCATGGGGAGGCACTGGAAGCTTCTCCCACTGCTGATTACTATGGGGAAAAAGGTTTAAGTTTGCTACTGCAAGCTTCAATGCTGGAGAAAGCTACTCCTGATGCTGAACTGCAATAGCCCATGACTGTGAGAGAGGCTGATTATGGCTGGGACTGCCACACAGGGGGACCTGATGTCTTCCTGGATTATCCCCTTCGAAATCCAGGCTCACACTGGATGTGGCTGCCAGCACAGTGACTCTCAGCTCTCATAGCAGGAGAGCCTGATGGCCAGGGGATACTTTTAAGCAGAACAGAGATATAAAAATCCTGCTTTCAATTAATTGCATCACCAGGGAACTGGAGGGCAATTTGGATTAAACTATTGAGGCTCTTTCAATCACTTCCCAGGGGAAGATCCAGCAGGAGTGAAGGATTCAGCCAGAAACGACAAATAGCGAAGTGAGTGAAATGTGGGGAGAGTTATACTTCTGCCCTTGATAAAATCCTGGCTTCATACTGGATCCAGACTCCACTGCCAGCAGTGGGGAGATGTGGGGAGTCTGAGGCAGCTGACACAAAACCTGTCATGCACAGATGAGGGAGTCAGTGCAGAGTGAGCTGTTGCTTGCTGGGATGGAGGCTGTATGGCCCAGGCTGACCTGCCTGGGGATCCCTCAGCAAAAACAGAGCAGTGCCCTGCTACCCTCACATACCCAGTTTGTGTGTGGCCCAGTTTCTGACTCCTCATAAAGTAGCCTCTGTTCTAGAGGATCCAACTTCTCACTCTCTCCATGGGCAAAGCCAGGATTTTTTTGGGTTCATGCCTGATGCTGTCTATGGGATCTGCCTTGCTGCTCCTTCTTGAATTAGAAAGTATGCACTACTGGCAGCAAGAAGCACAATCTCCTCTCCCCACATAATGCCAAAGACTCATTTATTCTCTTCGAGTTCAAATAAAGCTCTACTGTTCCGTAGTGTCAGAACGGGCTGGTTTTTTGTTTTATAGCTACTGATTAGATGGGATTGCTTCAGCTGCCTCACAGCTCCAGGCTAGCAGGGCAGCACTCAGCATCACAGGGCCTGGCCAGCTCTGGGAAGCATCTCTCACTCCCACCTGTGTGCCCAGTGAATCAAACCAAGTGATTCTCTGGCTTCTCCATTGTAAATCAGCCTAGAAATTGGAAGTGAGGCTGGAGTGTCCCCAGCTCAAGTTCCCCCAGGCACAGTGTAGGAACCTGGCTCTGGATATGATACAAAAGCTTTTTCTAGGGGAAAGGGGAAGTTTGGTGACTCAGGGGATGGCTCTAGAAGTGTCTTCAGGCCTTAAAGCAGCTATCCTGTGCAGATGAACAGGCAAAAAAAAAAAAAAAGTTATTTTATGATGCAAAGCTAGTTTTTTAGTGGTATATAATTAAACAAGTGGTTCAGTCCAGACTATACCCAGAGCAATAGCTAGGAGCAAGTAGAACAAATCTGAGTTCAATGTCTAAAACAACATCCTCCCCCCAAGTAGTTGGAAATCCTCTGTATCTGCATTTTAGTCGTGTCATTTCTTTGCTTTTAAAAGTCAATGAATGCCAGATGTCCCTGATTTTGGTTTCCAGCAAACAGGTATCTTGCTCAAACCATCCCTTTCAAATTAAGCACAATTTGCTGCTAAGTTGGTTTTGTAAAAGTGAGAAGGGGCAGGGGGGAAGGGACATGAAAAAGCCAAGAACTGCCAGCATTATCATGTGCAAAATGAGTCTGAAGGAAACTGGGGACATGCAGCTGTCAAGGCAAACAGCAACAGATTGAGGCCATGGCATGAAGCAGCATGGAGCTCTAATGAGCAGGAAGAGCAAAGCCAGAGCCACAATTTTATCCTGTGTTGATATTCTACAAGAAAAATGATCACAGAGAACATTTATTGCCCCCCTAACAAGATCAAGCTTAATAACAAAGCTGCACATGTTATTTACTACAATGTTTGCCTATTGCATAAGCAGCAGTGCCTGTTGCCTGGATCCTTGCTGCCTGCTGAGGTCTATTCTCTCAGGCTGGCTGTTTCCCAGAGAGGTGGGTCTGGAAAACCCTGGATGAGTGTGTGAGAAAAAATCAGATACTGGGGGATGGTGCTCTTACACGGATTGCACTGGGCACAAACTTATCCAACATGGCCAGACACATTAAACAAACCCCAGTCCATTGTGTTGCTCCTTCCCTTTGCCCACAGCTCTTGCACAGCTCTCACTCCCTGTGAGACACAGGTCTAGAACTGGCTCAAGGAGCTTAACCCAAAATCAGTTTCAAATTGGAGTGACCATCTAGTATGTCCCCTTGAAGTCCCCAAAGGATTAATGTCCACCCCATCCACAGAAATTGAAAGCCTGGATAGAAGAAGTGCTTATAATGCAAAGAAATCGAGGATATACTGAGAAGAATGCAGAAAACTCTGAGATGCACAAAGAATGGCAGAGAGGACAGCATAATAAGATTCCAGAACTGCAGGGGAGCAGCACAGGGAACTCATCAGCTCAGACAGAAGAGACACACAAATGAGCAGTCACTGCTCCTGTACTTGGAGGCTTCCTGCCTCCAGCACTTGAAGCAGCAGCGTGTGCTCATTATATGAGTTTCCCAGAGTGCTCCACCCTGGCACAAGGACACTCAGGGAAAGCAGGACCTATCAAGCAGTGTAAGCACCTAAATCGTTCAGCAGTTCTTGCTCTGGAGAGCATTCTCAGGTGGGCTGGTTGTTACCTGCTTGCTCACACCATCTGTGACACTTCAGCTTAGGCCCTGCTAGAACAAGCCTGCTGTGAGCCATTTCTCTCCCACCCTTCTTCCATGGCCATGAGTTTCTTCTGATTTTGGCTACTTCTCCATCCCAAAAGAAAAAAAAACAAAAAACAAAAAAACAAAAACAAAAAAAAAAAACAGAAGGGAAAAATGAAAGTATGCCCTAATATGTGATTTTAATAAGACATAGAGGATCTGCTTTTATCACAGCAATTAGAATATGCCCGGGGATCCAGATGGGGGAACTGGCCCTGACACAGCAAAAGCAGAGGTTCCAAAAAATCCCCCAAACACAGCACAATGGGGAAGATACATCTTTATCTGTCATGCACTGTTTTACAGTTACACCCTGTGAGTGCACAAGATTAATTGTCTGGGTATGTTTGCCACATGTGAAAGCAGCCCAGGAGCAGTCAAACAGGAATATGAAACTATTGTATTTTTATACTTATATAATTTCCTCCCTTTCCTTTTTACCTCTGAAAGACATGAAAAACCTGCAAGGAAACAAGCTGCAGGAGACAAGGACAAAGGGATGGAGGACACACGTGGGCCAACTAACAGAAGGGGCCTCAGCAAACTGAAAAGTAGGAGATCCAGCAGGTAGTGGCAAGAAAAGAAAACCAAAAAGGCATTTCTTCAGCTTAGAAAAGGAGTATCTAGGTAATTTCATTGTGTTTTTTCAGGTCATGCCATGAGGTATCAGGCAGCATGACTTCCAACACTGCTGATGCAATGCAGAAGGAAGCAGGAGGAAATGAATTTCTGATATGCCATTTACCCACCAAAAAACTGGGAGCATCAAACAGGCTGTCAGTAGCCATTTCAAAGAGAGAAGTGTTTGTGTGGCCTTTGTGATGGTCGAGCTCCTGAGCTTCTACTGAAGCACACTGTTAATGTGTTTCCAGTGCTGGAGCTGCCAGAAAAAGGTGGATGGGCAATGCCACACAGACCCAGCTGGTGCTTGCTGCCCTTGTTATCAGCTGGCTCAGGTTTCAGTGTGAACTCTGTGCCTGAAGAAAGCCATATGCACTACAGCAGGGGTAACATCTGCCTGGGAGGTCTTTGAAACAAATGGACTCATCTCATCCTTCAATATCCCTGCTGTACCAGCAGGTCTAGCTGCTGTGCAGTTCAACAAGACAGATTCCCAGACCTGTCAGAGCCCTGAAGTCAGTTGCTTTAATTCCAGGGTTCAAGCATGACTCTGGGATTCTCAGCCTGCTAAGGCAAAGTAATTCCCATCCAAAATACTCCTCAGTATTTCAAGGTACACCTGCTGCCATGCAGCAACAGGTAGTGCTGATTTACAGATAACTGTTCTGGCAGTGCTGAAGTTAAGGTCTGTAAAACTCATTGTACAGCAGAAATCTGCTGTGTCCCTTCTCCCAAACAGTGGTTAACAGAAATGCTTCTGCTCTCACCTGGGACAGAGCTCATCAGCTCACAGTGCACCTGAAATTCCACCAAAATATACAGCCACACACACATATGTGTATATATATATATATTTCCACAGAAATACAGCCACATCAGAACATTTACACACATCATCCCTGCCCAGGCAGAAGATCTGCAGGAAAATATTGACAACATGTGTTGCTGCTTGGCAGAAATGAGGAAGAACCACCCCCATTCTCAGGCTCTCAATGCAAAACCTCCCCATTTGCAGAGACTAAATAGGCAAAATTGATCTTTCATGCAGGAGTCCTCCCCATCAACTTTCTCCCAGGTCACCAGCACAAGTCAAGAGTAAATGAGAAATGCTGGTTTCCTCCACAATGAGTGAAAAACCAGGGAACAGGCATGACAGAAAGAATTTGTTAAATACTACTTTAAAGAGCCCGTTCTACTCCTCATTGACCCGTGTGTAACTCTCTTACAGCTACTTGGGACACATGCATGAAAATGAGGAAAGGATTTGGCATGTGGGCTTTGAAAAAACATCTGAGAAAGCTCCAGCCTACTAGCACTGTTTTTAAAAATCCATCGTGTTTTCTCTGGGGCAGTAAATTACATTATCTTAATTTAATAGATAAAAGGATGGAAGCACTCGGACCCCCCAAGGTAACCTCCCTTTCAGGGGTGGAGCTGGGAAAAGTCCTACATCCCCCACCGTTCAGAAAAGTTTTCATTACCAAACTCTTTTGCTTCAACGCAATCCTGATGTCCTGGCCACTTTCTCTCTACTGTTCCTTAGCTATTTTTACTTCTTTTTACTTCTCCAGCAAGCAGAACTGCAGAACTGTGAGTCTACCAGCCACAGCATCTCCATTTCAAATGGTTTGGCTCTCCTTTCCACAACATTATTTCCTGACTCTTTTTCCAGCCTGCAGCTTGCTGAGCAGAGGATTAGGATAAACTGAATCAGGCAGAAAAAGGTTTTTTGCAGGATGGCCTGCAAATACTACCTTTTCTCTCTGAGCTCAGGTACCCAGCAGCTCCCTGTTCCTGCCTCGCACTGGATACACAGGAACCTCCCTAAATTATGTGCATGTGCTCAAAGGAATTGTTTTGAAATCAAACCTTCTGAAGTGTGTCTTGAGCCCGGCTCAACTTTGGACACACTGTTGAAATTTGGATTTAATTAATTCCACTTGAGTTTTGAAATGGTGCGATACATTTTTCAGAGGTTTTTTTTCCCCCCATTTCCTGGATCAGAGCCTCAACCACATTCATGGAAACACTGAAGGGAAAAAAAAATCCCTAGCAATAATTCACCAAGTGGGAACTGAAAACATTTGCTGAAGAAGAAGGAACCTCTTGGTCTTTGGATGCTGGGAATAATTCAATCTCTCCTCCCAATTCCCTAAGGCTCAAATGGCCCTTTTTCCGGCAGAGCTGTGGTTATTTGAGCAAGTTGCCCTGGGGACAAGTGCATGTTACTTGTAGGATTTGGGCTGGAAAGATCAAGCACATGGATTTGTAGGCAAGAAGGGCTTTGTGTTTTAATAACTGCCAACAGCCTCACAGAACAGACCAAGCTTGCAGGATGAAAAGTCCTCCTTGGCAGAATTTAACTCAAAGCATGCAGGGAACAAGAGACATCGTTGTCAGCATCGTCTCTTTCAACATTGCATCATCTTGCATGCAACAAATGTACCAGTCCTGGATCCACAGAACCTCCACTTTGTGTTTCTCTCCTACACTGCTGGTTTTTTTGGAGATGTTTCACAGTGTACCATGTGCCCAATGAACAGAATCCCATCTGCACCACAGAGGCTTGGAAGGAGGATTAAGAAAGCAGGAGATCTCGACAGGGAAATTGTACAAAATCTCTGTCATTCTGCATTGCTCTGCAACTCAGTGAGCTGAATCCTCTCAAAACTTCCAATGCTCTCTGGATGGAGAGGAGTCTCTCTTCACTCAGCCCCAGCCTCATCTCTCTCTTGGTGCAAGGGAGGTTCTCCTCATTCCCAGAGGCCATCACACCCTGGAGGGCTGCAAAGAGTAAGTTCCGTTTCCTGATGTTCAGCTATGCCAGTAGCACACAGCAACCTTTGCCAAATTTCTCCCTGATGAGCACTGGACATAGTCAGAACACGAACTTCTCCAAAAGCCAAACCCCAATTCTATTTACAGAGGAGGAGATCTAATATACACAAATCTGTCAGAAATTAGGTCTTGATTAGCACTGAGCATCTTTGCAAGTGGTCTGCCAGGTAAAAATAGGTGACTGAAACTAATCTGAAACAGGAGTAAAATTCTGAATACTGGCCTGACTACAAGGAGAGCAGATTTTGAAGTAATTGCTCCCTTCTTGAAAAGCACTCAGAGCAGCAGAAAGTGTTAATGTGTGGTCATCACCCAGCTTCCATTATTTAAGCTGCTAGCAGGTAAAAAGAACTGCCAACCTGCATGGAAAAGAACATCCATCTATTTCCCATCTGTCATATTTTCTCAAATCCATTCCACATAAATCTGAATACACACGAGACAAAGTATATACCATTGGCCTCAATTCCACTTCAAAAATATACAGCACGACCAGAGACAAACCACAATCCCACAACTAAGCACACATTTCAGGACACATGCACTACACAGCCATATTTTCCTTTGCTGCTACAAAGAAATGATTTCACCAGTTTTGTACACCTGTGTTTAGTGATTGCTTTCTGGGTCTCACTCCAAGATTCTCGTCACTTTTAATGACTGCCGACCCTTAAGAAAACCAGCAAAACCCAGATTGGATTGGGTCCAAGTTTCCAGGACTGCAGACCAATAGTGCCCAGTCTATATGCAATGGTATCTGTAGATTTGAGCCCTCTGAGTGACACTTTGTGATGCAGAAAGGAGACAGCGGTGGAGTCTGACACCTCTCTTGAATGGCCACTGTCTCCCTCCAATCCTTGCTAACTCAGCCACCGGGTAGTCAAGGAGGGAATTGCTTCTTAAACGATACAAACCAAGTGTTTAAGATGAAGACTGCCGGCTTAAACTTCTGTGAATTACCAGGGATGGGTAAAAACTTTAACAAAACATTTTTTCCATCAGTAAAATGATTGTCCATTGACAGATAAAATATTTGGGTGAAAATCAGCACCTCGAAATGTAAGTGGAAGACAGATTACCTAATTTTGATCAACTGGAAATAGAAACGATCCATTTTGGTTTGAAGTAACTAACTCAACAGTTAAACAAAGTGAAAAAAAAAATTAAAATAGAAAGGAGTTGAGGCTTTTGCTTGAACCAAGATGCCTCTTAAATGTCTTGGCATGAACAGTGACTTTCCCAAATCTCTTTATGCTGTTTATTTCTAAATACCGGATGTCTGGTTTGCTCAGAGCGTGTGTGTGTGTGTGTGAAGTATTTGCCTGACTTGTCTGCCCCAATGTCACAATCGCAGCACAGACTTCAAGAACTCCTGGCACAGGGAGGAAACACAGAAAGCAGACAAAGGGTAGAAGAGAGCATATATTACATTTGGAACTGCTTTTCCAGTAATATGGGTTCTCCTCCATAGTGATTTGGGGAGTCTAGGTCTTGCTGTGGTGGTGTCCCCTGGCACTGAGGGGCAGAAGGGAACCAGCACGTGAAAACTCAGTTTGGCTCCTCAGAGAAGCCAGTGGTTTTGCACACAGCCAGTTGGGTTTCTTCAGAAACCACTCCTGTATTTCTGGGGAGAGGCTTTGCAACGCAGAATGAAGCTTGTCTGCCCTGTGGGACAAGACTCTGGCTTCTCACAAAGGGTTTGCCCAGCGCAGTCCCCAGCACAGCACAGCCCATGACAGCCAACACTGCAGAGCCATGTGACATCACAAGGCTTGTTACTCCATCCTGCTCCTTCCAGCACCCTGAGAGAAGAAGCTGTGCTAATTACTGGTAATCAATTGCAGACTTTGTTTACAAGGATCTAATCTTCAGCTTCATAGCAAAACCACTGCACCTAAGCTCAGCTGAAGATGCTGGTCATGTGCCACCAACAAGGCAAGAGCTGGCTGGGTGGGAACACCAAGCCTCTGTCTCCTTCCACATTGCAGAGAAAAGCAGTGTTCCTGCTGTTGGGCTGCTGCCAGAGCTATTTCCATCAAGTGAACCTACCGTGGACAGCAGACCTGTGCAGTCAAGAATTTAACAAGCCAAAATGTCTCCCATGATATTTGGGCTACTAAAGACAGCCAGCCCAGCCCAGCAGGTTTCCTCCAGCAGCTTGCTAAGCTGTCAGCCACGGATGCCCCTTGCTGTCTCCACACACAGGCTGGCAGCACAAAGGGCCAGGCACGCTCCTGGACTTAACAAACCACAGAAAGCCCAAACCAGCATGACAGCAGACACAAACAAGAATGTAATTAGTTGTGGATTATAAATCTCTGGCCAGGTACCTGGAAACACTTGCATTGTGAGAGAAAGCAACAGCCTTGCTCATGGCATTTGGGCTTAATTTAGGTCACGATTACAGACAGGGTGCTCTGAGCTGGCAGGGGTCAGATGGCAAATCAAAAACAGACTCGTATTTGTCTTGCCTCCTGCTGCTAGCCTCACCTTTCCAGCCCCACAGCCCAGACAGAAGCAAGCACTGTTCTCCCCTGGCCAGCTGGTGAGAAGCAAGTGTGGTGCAATTCATGCTTGCTCTGCTTGCACTGTGTTTGTCCGTGGAACAGGAGAAAAGACAACACAGTTGGGTTTTTTGCTCTAAAGAGGATTTTTAAATCAAGAAAGCAGAGATGTCCAAACCCAGCAAGGGGAGCATGCAGGTCAGCTTCTGTGTGGAGAATCTGAAGACAGGCCCTGCACAGCCTTGTGATCAGAGAACTCAGAGACAGACTTTTGAAAAGATCTCAGGGCAGCTCTGCATCTCCAACTCACAGCCCAGAATGTTTCTTGTCAGACAGGGTGACAACCCAGAGCATGGCAGATCCAAGACCTTTGCTGGCTCTCAGGCACGTGCCAGTGAGTAGGATCTAGCAATGAATTTAGAAACTCCCTGCCATGCCCAGAACCACAGGGTGCCAGTTGGATCTAAAGCCACCACAGTGCAGGCACGTCTGTCTGAGCAGCCTCCCAGCCTTGACAGAGAGAGGAAGGAGCCATGACTCACCCAAAACTGGAGGGGAGGCGCGAGACTCCAGACCTCAGCATCCCACCACTGGATCCTCCTAAAGAGTTTCAGGGCTGTTTTTCATCCTTGCTTGAGTGGGATCGAGAAGCCAGGGTCTGACCAATGCAGGAGGCAATCCTGTGAACAGAGTGTGGAAGGGACTTTAGCAGGAACATTAATAAATGAACTGCCTTTTCAAAGGGCCAGATGGTGTTTGAAGTGTTAATGGTTGAAGGCTACTGTATGATTTAAAAGCTTGCTGGTGTGGACACTGGCTGGGTTTGTTTGAGGTCGTTTGCATTTCAGGCCCACCAGCTCTCATGCATCTCCAGAGAGGCAAATTTAGCTGTCACTTGAATTGAACCCTGACTGACACTTCATGCTGATTTTTCTCAGGAGTTTGGTGGCTGGTCAGTCAGTCCTGGCAAGAAAGCAATACAAAACTGGCTGCAAAGGTTTGGATCTGATCTAAAATCCCTCTGAGTCCCTGCAAAACATTCCTCTGATATCAGTAGGTTTTGGATGGGGGCCATCACAAACAAGACGTGTTAAAGTACATCACAGTTATTTCTATACAGGAGAGCAAACCAGATTTCTGAGGGAAAACTAGCAGCTGGAGAGGGAAGTGGGAGTCTGGTCCCCCAGGAATAGCTTGTGCCTCAATGAGTGCCATGCTAGCCAAGGAAGAACAATGGTCCCAGCTTTCCTATCCTGGCCTCTTGGGCACATTGGGCTTCTGCCAATATGCCTAGAGATTCTTAAGTGCACAGAGCAGTCAGGCTCCAATTTCTCCTACCAGTTTGCAGATATCCTACTACCTGTAACACTTCACTCTTTAACTCCACACTATTGTGAATAGGGCTGTGAAGTACAAGAAGCAGCACATCAGAAATCAGGCAGCCCAGGTTTTCCTCTGGCAAAGCAAGGCAAAGAAAAGTTATTCAACTCAGCTCTTTGAAGCTCAAGATAACTTCCAAAGAATAGGCAGCTCAGAATAAAAAACTTCCACTTGAGAGACAGAAGACTATTACTACAACCAAAGCTGTCTTGGGGCAGAGTGGGTCAAGCACAGCCACCTCAAAGCTCTTGCCCTGCCAGAGTGCAGTGTCAGATGTTTAAGGAAAGCCTTGCCAGAGTAACCTGTAGATCCTTTCAGCAGTTAACAATTGGGCATCAAAGCTTTTTGTGCGCACAGGCTGTAGGACAGGATTTGTTCCTTAGTTCTGTTCTCTCTGCCTCCATTCCCCATGGCTCAGCCAGCATGAAAAAGATGCTTCCTAAGCCTGGTTACATCAGCACTCATGTGCCAAGGTCAATTATTTCTCCATCAAATGGTTCCTAATTATGGGCAGCCACTTACTTAAGTGCTTAAGCCTGGCAGGGTAGGAGGCTCACATTGTCTCAGTGCTCCCAGAGCAATGTGGGGCTCCTGGGAGAGTCACACACAAGAGATTATAAGGGAAAGCACAGAATCCAAACATAGTCACTGGTGAGACCCACAGCACATGAGAGCCTATCCTTCAGGGTACCCTGGCTTTCAAGAAACAGAGTTTAATCTGGATGGGTCCATGACAATGCTGAGGCTGCAAGCCAGTGCGCTACAAAAGATTAGATTTAAAATATCCCTGTTTTCTCCCAAAAGATGGAGCAGAACAGCTCCACAGGTAGTTCATTTGGACAGCCATTTTACACCTGCAGCCACGCTCACCCCTAGATCAGTCTGGCTTAGGGACTGACCATAGGGGTCATCCTGGTCAGGCCAGCAGGTGGGAGATCACTGGGAGTCTCCTCATTTCATTTAGCACAGGTGATGACAACCTGACTACAGCCTTGGATCTTCTTATAGAGAGAACTCCAGGCAGCTTGTGAAAAATAGACTCATGGCATTAAGTACCAGATGGTTTTTGGAAAGATGACACAGTTGGGAGAAGAGCCCACTGATTAGTTTTGAGCAGCATACGACCATATACTCTTCCTGTCTGCAGCCACTCAGACCCTGAGGCAGCAGGCAAATGCAGCTTAAAGTATAATTTTTTTCAGCTATTAAAAAAGCTGACAAGCCTCAGTTTTTATCTGCCAGCAATTTTTCAATAACAAATTCAGGATAATCATAAATTTTATTCACCCAATAATTATCAGTGTGCAGATCACTTACTGGGTATTTAAAACCCAGGTGCTTTGCTGTGGGCATGTAAAGGACATCACTCAGGTTTCTGAGAGAATCTTTGTGCTGTGATGACTGGCAAACCCCCTTTAAAATATACAGAAAAGGTACTATTTTAGCCAATCTAGAAATGCACTAAAAGTACACAAGTAATCCAGTTACAGGAAGGAACAGGGTAGATGCCAAGCCTGTCAGGGGAATAGGAGGAAAGCAGAGATAAATGTAACCTATGCGCTTTAAAAATAAATCAATACAGACAATCCTTGTTTTACTGTTTCCCCCCCAACCTGCTAAAATATGCAATTAGCTCATTTACAGCTCAAGAATTGATGGTTTATGGGCAAAATTCTCCTTGTTTGCTTCCCTTCACTCCTAAAGGTTGAAGTTAATGGAAAAGTTACTAAGAAGTTCCTAGTTCGGTGTGCCTTCTAAAGTTACATGAATTTCAGTAAAATCAAAATGTTTTCTGAGAAGTTTTCAATCCCCTCCAGCCCCTGTCAGCTCCCCACACCTGCCAAACAAATCTGTGAAAAATGATATTCGTGGTAAAATTTCCATTTGGATAAAGAACATTTCATTAAGGAACAGAATGAGACACTGAATACAAAGTTCAGACCAATTTTAGTTGAAACATTGGCTACATATGTTTTCCCAATTTGCTTTTCTTCATCTAATTTCTTATTATTTTTCTGCATTTTATTTTCAATGGAAAAAGATATTCTGATAAAAAGGACTTTGAGGTTCCCAGGTTAAACCATACAGAAGTTTTGTATCTCCTGGGTGCTTCACAGGCCAGGACTCTGTTTGTTTCAAATATGCACTACATTTATTCCAAATAAACTCCATAAACCAATCTGCGTAATAGAAACCAGAAAAGTTTATGCAAAACAAATACAGAAAGTCATAAATACTGCATTTAAGATGTCATTTTTGTGGCTGGTATATTTCTAGGGTATGTTTTTACTGTTCGTGGGATAAGTTTTTCAGAAACATTAAAATCTTTCCTCCCTTCCATTCTCTATAGGTTTATCCCAAAGAAATAACGAGCCGAACTCCATAAACCAGCATTTATTAAATCCAAATGGGCACTTCATCTTACAGTAGCTTTCAATATAATCTATTTGATCTTTCAAAGTAGTTGGAAAATTATTTCAAGGGGAACTTTCACAGAACAAATTAACTTGAAAGAAGAGAACATTTTATACCCCAAAGAGGGAGGGAAGCAATTTCCTCAGTTTTCCCCTTTCTGGATTCCCCTCAGCCCAACTGCAGATGCACAGATTTGGAGAGACAATTTGGGGCTGCTGTTGCCTGATCTTGGCAGGGATGCCAGAAGCTCACAGAAAGCAGAGCCACAGACTCGTGGGGCCACAAGGCCACAACCGTGACAAGTTCTTCTTTGGGGAAGCTCCAGATTGCAGAGGAGACGAGAAGGAGCAGACTCATGGAAACTAAAAATGGTTCGCTCGAGCTGCAATTAAAAATCTACCCTTTAAAAGTTACCCTCTGTATTTTTAGAGGGATTTTATTTCCTGCCTGTTACAGCTCTTCAAACTGCTTGTTAAGTCAGTAGATAAAAATAGCACTGAGGCCATAACCTGCTCAGCAGATCCAGGCACCTGCCAATTTTAAGAATCCAAACATTCAGGCAGTAAAGGGACACTGAAAGGGTGGAGCCCCAGGTTAGATGGGTTGGGGTGTTCCACCAAGAGCTAAATCCATCACTTGGCAAACATGATGTCCCTGTTCTCTCTCCAACAGCCCACTATTTTTCTTTGGAGTCATTCAACTCCTCCAAGTCTTTCTGAACAAGTTTCTTAAATTAACAGCAAGACACTAGGAATGTCTGTCCAGTCTAAAAATCCTGTGTGGATTTTCTTCATCAGACCAAAGTAAAAATGCTAATTTTCTGTCTTAATGCAGGTGGAGGCTGCAGGGACCAAACAGAGAATGAAGCTGAGAAGGACCAGGTATTTTGAGGGTGAGACAGCCAAAGGAAAAAAAGACAAGTTTTCTGTAGGAATGTCAGAGGATTTGGAAGTAGCCTGCCTGAAGCATTTCATCCAAGGCCTGGATCACACCATTCCCTACAGCACACACAGCTGAAGGTTTCTGTCTCCACAGTCTGCTGCTCTACATTTCCTTAATGGCTGGCAAGTTTACCTGAGGAATGCTGGCTTCACTATGCTAAGTCGTAGAATAAAAAAATAAAGCTTTGAAAGGCTTTATAAAAAGAGGATTCCATTCATGGGCTCTTTCAGAGATCAGATATTTGTTTCATCCTTTTGGTGAGGTTACAATCTGTACATTCTCTAAGCTTTTCTCTAAGTTGATTTCTTCTTTTGGGCCGAATTACTGTTAAAGCCATACAGTACTGCGAGCTACAACACAAGAACTAAACCAGCATCCACCAGGTTTGCTTCCACAGCTGCACAGTGAGGTAGGGAAGGGCTGAGGAATACTTTGTCCTTATTTGAGAGGTGAGGAACCTGAGGCATGATGTGAGGACAAATATGTGATTTGGCCAACATCAGAAAACAGCCAATGGCATGTCCTGAAAGCCTCGTTTCGGTACCCAAGCAATAAATGCCTCTCCTGCTTTAGTAATGACAGGGGTGTCTTCTTATCTCTGCCCTTCAGTGTTGGATTGCAGACAAACCTTTCTCAGATGCCCAGGAAAACTTTAAATCCCACTGAGCAATGCAGAAACCCTGCTGGCAGATGCACACAGTGAAGAAATTGCCAGCACCCTGGGCACAATGCAGGATCTGCCAAGAGCACAAACTTTGTCACCTCTCACTGGACACCTACTTCCTCCAGCACCCAAAAGCCTACACAGAGCCAACAACAACCAGACTCCAGACAGGAGCTACCCACTGGCTCAGGACTCTGAAAAACCTCAGTTCACCTTTAACCACCTTGTTCAGCACAAGCAATCTTTGTCTGAGCTAAGAGCCACAGCCTGGCACTTCTCTCTGGGCCAGCTACAAAGCTTCCCTGTACTCTACGTAACCTTCCAAGAGAGACAAAATCATCTGCTGCTCCACGTTTAACCCAGGCAGGTGGTTTTACCACAGGCTGCTCAGTTGATGCTGTGTTCCACCCCAGAGGGGGCTGGATTTCATTTATTTAAAATGGGAGTGGGGGAACAGACAAGGGAACAAAGCAATGCTTTTATGATGCTTTTCCTAAAGGAATGTTGGGAAGTCCAACTCACATTAGAGAGTCTCTTGTTCTCCTGTCATGATTAAAAAATAGTCGCCCTCTACTTATCTGCAGATCTCTGAGGAGACTTTCCTAGGACAATCAGAAGGAGGTTGCAGAGCTGACAAGAATATGACAAGATCCACCCAGGAGAAGGGATCCACCACAGAGTTGCAAGCCATGTTGTTCAGTTATAAAACTAGATGGCTGAAGCAGGCAAAGCTCTTCAGGACATCAGGCGTCCCTGCTCCAGTCAGGGAGCTCCAGTCATGCTAGATCAGAGCATTTCAAATGGAGCTGTGCACTTACAGCCTCCAAAACTTTTGCTACAGCCAATTTTGAGGAAGGCTGTTGACAAGGAAGAGAAATGTAATAAATGGGTAACTCCTGTGACAAGGCACAAAACTATTTATAGCAACCTTGAACTCCACTGCTGGTCAAATCTACATGATGAAGAGACACCAAACAAGACATCTCTCCTCTTCAGGCAGCTAGATTAATCCAGCAGAGCAGAAAACATCCACAGGGAGCTTGATACTCTTGTATGTTGACCCAGGAAAGGGGCAGCACAGCACAAAGATCAGCAGAGCCTGGAGAAAGTCTCTCCTAAGAGCATCTTTAGACATTTGTCCTTTTCCATTCCAGTGAGAAAAATCAAGCGAAAGAAATTTGGAGAGCCTTAGATGGATAAGAACTCACCCAGAATGTCTGTATGCAGGCCAAGGTTCTGCAGAAGAGGCTGATGATGTTTGGGCATGGGAATGCAGAGAGGTAGGGGGGTGTGTACCACTGGAGGCATGGGGCTGGGTGTGGATGGGAATCACGGAGTTGCCATGGGAGCAGCATTGCCACGTTACAGAGCACGGCAGGGATGTGTAGGAGCAGGAGATGTGTAGGAGCAGGAGATGTGTAGGAGCAGGAGATGTGTAGGAGCAGGGTCTCCCTCGTGCAGCCCTTGGCAAGCTGCTGCAGGGAAGAAGCCTGCTCCTGCAGATGCAGAGGAGCTGTCAGGGGACAGAACACTCCTCCCAGCTCTGGCAGAGACTGTGCAGATGCTCTGGCCAAGTCACGTTTTAACAGCCCCATGCCTCAGTTTCCCCAGCTGTAAACTATTACAGGGATGTTTTGTGGCTGAACACAGCCCGTACTCACAAAGCAAGCAGAGCTCTTTGGACAGATGATCCCAAGGAATATAAAGCATTTACTTGAGATTCTTTTTCCCTGTGCTTCTCTCTGATCTTTGATGCTGACACCTAAATAATTTACAACGTGAAGAAGGAAGGAAAAGACCAGAAGCAATCACACCAAAGCATCCAGCCTCCTCCAGGCATGGCCCAGGAGTTTTGGGGAAGGAAGGAATGTGCTCCCACCCCACCCCTCCATCAGTCCTTCTGCATGATGACATGCAAGTGCTTGTTGATCAGTTTATGGATCTGGGGACTGACAGACTTTGAAGTCAGAGCTTGGCATCCCCAGTTATATGCTAGGACTTGAAATGATCAAAGCTGCCAGCATTTTTGAGGCCTCAAGAGTGAGCTGCACTGGTAATGGGAGCTCAGAATTCAGGATCGGCTCCTAATCTCCCCAAGAGCGTCACAAGCATGAGCACACATTCTGTGGGCAATTTGGTGGCCTTTCAGTGTCTGCATTCCATGCTGTGAGCTGCAGAAGGGGGGCACACTACAGCACTGCACACATTGCGCTACTTATCGCTGTTTCCTAGTGTGAGCGATGCATTCTGCAAGAAATTCTAGGCGGGATTTCCTACAAAGAGGCACTAATGACAACAAAAACGTTAGCTCAGCTTTTAGATTCCAGCTGGAGTTTGCAGATGTGGTAGACAGCGATAAACACCCTCTTATGTTTTCATAGGAGTGACTCTTGTAGGTGGAGGGACTGCACTGTCTTTGTTACAGCATCAGTTCCTGGACAAGAGCTCTTTCGGTGTCCTAGTCCTTTTTAAGTGAACACATCTGAGCTGGAGAAGAGAAGAAAGAAAAGGAAGGTACAGAGGAGCTCTGAGGGCACAACTCCCTCTCAACAATCAGAGAGTGACCATCTGGGGCACAGATATGAGCTGCTTCCAGTCTGATGTGGCTGGAAGGAGCAGAGGGCAGAATCCACATGAGAAGTTTTACAACCTGTAGCCTGAGCGTCAATCTAGCAGCCTACACGGTCTGTGTGTAGTGCACAGGTATAAATCAAACTCCTGAATATGAGTTTTCTGTGATTAACATGTCCAACAACTTCCTTGCATTCCTTGCAATGCTCTTTGAAATTCGAACAAGCAAAGCTCTGTCCCAGAAGCCCCATTAAATTGCCTTGTGGAGAGAGGAGCAGCAGGAATGCAGGCTGGTCAAACAGCCTTTTGATAGACCAGACTTGCTCAGCTCAGAAATGCTGTCTGAGTGCAAGCTCCAGCTACGTGCCCAGACTGCTCTGCTCTGTCCTTGTCCTGAGGTCCTCCTTGGGAGCACTCTCAGGGTGACAGCAGACCAAACTCTGGTCCTTCACTGAGTGGCTGCCCTTCAATTCCAGTCTTACAGGTTTTCATACATACAGAGCCCCCAAAATCACACTATCATTCACCATCAGGAAGATATTTGGCATGTCAAGAGTCTAATTCTGTGTTGTGACATTCTGTGTTACCCTTGTGACCAAAACTCTCATGTGATTTTTCTGGATTAATACATATTAACCAAGAGCCGTGAATTCCCAGGCTCCCCAAGCACTAACTCAGCCTGTAAATGAGCCAGGCAAGGGATCACTGAGACATTACCACCAACACCCTTGGAGTTCTTGCACACCTCATGAGTACAGCTTATCAGTGTCTGTCTTAACTAGGAAGCAGTTATAGGCTGTAAAATTCACATCACATATCTGGTTTCTGAGAAAATGTTCTTGGTCCAGAAGTTAGTTCAAAGGCACTCAAGTCTCATGCTTGAAATTCAAGACCACCTCTCTGATTTCCCTCCACCACATGGTGAGAGGATCAAATTCACCTTCTGCTGGGACTTACATTTTTTTTTTTAAACTGAAAAATCATTAAAGGCTGACATGCTGTTCACAGAGATGTCACAGCTCTGGACTCACTCTGGGCTTGTTGCAAAGAGGCCTAAAGCTTTACAATGCCCAGCACCAGTACAAAGTCATCTTCTTGAGAGAACTGATTATAATAAGTCAGACTCTACTAAAACCAGGAAGACTGTTTTTAAAGAAATAAAAAGGTCTTCTGAGAGCACTCAACAATCACAGTTAGTGTGAAAATAGGGCACACATCAAGTCAGTTATAAGTGGAGCTCAGTGCTGTTGTTTCTTGATGCCTCAGACCCACAGGAACTGCAAGAAATCCCCATGGGTCCCAGTGTGCTCAGACCTAGACCTACCCCAGCTCTCAGCCAGGAATTCTGCTGGTGTTTGGAATGGCAGCAGCTCCCACATTTTTGCGCTGCAGGCCCTCAGTTCAACACCTCGAGCGCCAGGGCAGACACAGGTGCACACAGATCTCTACAGCTCACTATTCCTGGACCTCCTGTGCTCCTGATTGGGGCACTGAGTGATAATTTTACACCTTCTAAGAATTCAACATGGCATTAATAATCCAAGAGTCACATGCCCAACTGGCACTCAGAGTTGGGCAAGATAAGAATTTACGGTGATGGGCACTATCACTCCCTTTTCCCTTTCACCTGAAGGCTTTAAACACACAGTCTGGGTGGAAAACCTTGAAGAATTCCAGATTTTTTGAAACAGAACTGAAATCAGAATTGCTTTCATCAGGCAGCATCAAACTAAAAAGGTCATTCAGAAGTCTTGTGTGATTTAATAAATGTATATAATTTAACTGCCTGGGTTTCTTATTAGTAAAGTTAATTGCTGTATTTTAGTTTTCTTGCCATTTCTTAACTAAAAGCATTCTTGTTCTTTATGAGTCAGTCAGCAGGTGTACACATAACTTTATGTCAACAGCTGATTACTACTTATTGCTCATTTAACTCAGCAAAATATAAAAACTGGACCATGTCTCTAGGAAAATAAATAAAAGGAGAATGTTGTGGAGTTAGAGCAGAGAACTTTTTTTTTTTCCTAAATCAAAACAGGAGAGGTTTTCTTGAATATTTTTTCCAAGCACTGTTGTTATAGGTGTTTCCTGAGGAAGTGACAGACTTCCCCCCATTCCATGACCTGCACCCTCTAGTTTCTATTTTTTTAATTTTAAGCACAAAGTCCAAGAGGTACCAGCAGGCCAGCACAGTGGACAGTTATTTCACTTTGCTGCTAGAATGAACTGATAGGAAGAGAATCAGACTTTTTTGTACTCCAGTAAAGCAGAGCAGGGCATAGAGGTAGTAGTGTGCCTAATTTTAGGCAGGTGCCTTCCTAAGCTGTGCCCACTACAAGCCACACAAACCCCTCAGTGAAATTAAGCATAATTTAGTTATTTTTATGACCATGCTTCAGTGCAGGGCTCTTGCAATTGGAAGCCACCTGGATGGGGATGGGTTTGTGTTCTGCATTTCCAGAGCTCCCTGCCCAGCATGGTCAGGGCATGAGAGGGCTCTTGGGACCTCAGGTTCTTCTCCACAGGAGCTGCTCCAGCACTGTGATGTTATAAGGGTCCCTTGAGGGCCTGGTTTCAGTCCTTCATAGCCACACCAGTCCTGTGGTGGGCAATCTGCTGCATGTGAGGTGGAATGTGGAAGGGCAGCTCTTTAAACCGGCCACTGATGGACCAATTCTTCTTTCCTCCACCCCAAGCTGGCGATCCCAACGACCTCACATCACCTTTCACAGGAGAAGGTGACACATTCTGCACCTGACTCACAAATTGCCCAGTTCAGGATGGAGGGAACTGGATTTCTACAGTTGGTTTAGCTCTTTTACAGAGAGGAGCAGCTCATAAAGGCACAGCTTCAGGCATGTTGAAAGCTTTAGAGAAAGGCAGGTTCACATCAGCAGTGAGCTCTAACCCACAGCTGCAGATATGTAGGTTATACTCTTAAATTAACACCTAGGATGGTGCTGGTAGATTTGTAAAAAAGAAAAAAGGAGAGAAGCCTTAGGTAGCTGTGCTGATGCAGCCATTGCCATTTAGTTGCTAAAAAAAAAATTATTTGACTTCTCCTTGTGTACATGGATCTAACTCTACAGTATCACACCTCAGTGGAACATGTCAGCTCAGAGGCTTCACTGCATCTCATGTTCAGCCAGCGACAGCTTCAGCAGGAGCACAGGCGGATCCAGGGCTCAGGCAAAATGTTCCCTTTAGGACTTGGTTGCTGTGACATTCTCAGCAGTCACTGTAAATCTGCTGTTGCTTTTCCTCCCTTCATCTTCCTCCTCTTCAAAAACCAGCATGGCTCATTTCCCCTGGCTTTGCAAACACCTCTCCTAGACATTTACAGTGCAATATTTAGCAATGGGAAGTTGCTTCTTTGGCAAGTTTCCAAGCTGCTAAATGAGAAGTGCTGCAGGAAGGCAATGTTTTCTCCCACTGGGTTAACACCCTTCCCCTCAACTGTGCACAGGGGATCTTGAAGCCAAGACTTGTTTCTTGGATACTCTGAGTAATGAGAGCTCATAGAAAAGCTATTGCAAGGCATAAACATTGGTTTTCATGCATAGAAGATTCCACTTAGGCCCAATGCAGAGAGTGTCCAGGCAGAACACAGGCCCTGGTGCCAGCTTTATGCATCCTTAGCTAAGAGCTGTCCACGGAACCGACCAAAGGAAAGTGTCAACAGTACACAGAAGCACTAAGCTGTAAATCAGGGAAGAAAGCAAAACTGATCTTAACTTTCTGTGCAAAGCTGCCCTCTGGTTTTACACTGACACATCTGCTGTCAGTTCTGCACAGTGACTCCAGATTGGCACCAGCATTCCTGAAAAAAACAATCAAGCCAGCAACCTCCACCTCAGCTGAGGCTGCTAATCAGAACAGGGGCAGCACATTTTGGGCAACAGACTTCCATGGGCTTTTACCATTGTTCCTTAGCCAGCATTAAGAACTAGAAAAGGCTGCCAAGTCCTCAAAAGATTCTAGTGTGAGAGATGCAGACCACATGTGCTGGATGGTAAACAGTTCTTGAGGATCAGAATAAGAAGGTCTTTATAGTCCAAGCAAAAAAAAAAAAAAAAAAAGTAAATGCCAGAATCTAAACAAAACAGAACTTCCCAAAAGCCCAAGGCTACCAAGATTTCAGAGCTGAATGTGTAGCCTTGTTTGTTTCTTAGAAAGACCTAAAGCACACCACATTATCAAGAGAGGTGACCCTGTACTCTTCCGAGCAGGGCACCAGTCTTTTGATTCTCATCTCATTTCCAAGCCCCCATCCGAGCAAAGGCAGTCCATGATATTGCTTGAGCCTTCTATTAAACCTAAACGTAGTTGGCTATTTTGTAAGGGGGTAGGCAGCAGAGAGGAATATCGTCAATGAGGCAAATAACATTTATACCATTTACTAAATACAGCAGACCAGCCTAAGCCACACCACCAGAAACACAGTCCTAACACAGAGAAAGCTTTGAAATACTTTGCTTTTCTGCTTTAAAAATGTATGCTACAACAGAGCTGAGAGAAGGAAAGAGTTTACTTTTGGGGATCATGAATCTAAGGACCAAGTAAAAGCATGTGGATTGGAAAGGACTGCAATTTAGCCATCACAGACTGGTGCTGCTGGGTGTGTAGAATTGTTCCACAAAGATCCTTGGCCCTGTTTCAAGCATCCTCAGAAGCAGATCAGTGAAGCTTTGTGCAGAAGACTGCCCAGAATTTTAACCCAGTTGGGAACTAAAGACTCCTGCAGGATAAATCAGGCAAACGTCCCACTTGGCCCCAGGACACACTGCGTCTGTGAAGGCTGATGAATGCCTGCAGCTTTGAGGTTAGACAGATTTGGTTTATTTAAACTAAAGTTTTGGCTGCTGCAGCATAAACCTACTACTGCTCATGCAGTCCTCGGGCTGTGCAGGGCTGCTTCCCCCTCTTCAGCACAACTGGTGTTGCAGCTGCCAGCGGCTGCTGCTCCGGTTCCTCCGAGTGTGTCTACCCTCTGCAGATGGCTCTGCAGCACCACTGCCATGGAGCAGGATGAAATGCAGCCTGGCAGCCTCCTCCCAGCCCAAACCCTTCCTTCCCTGGCCCACTGCTGTCGGTCTTTCCCCATCTCCGTTTCTCTCCCAGCCCCGCCTCACTGGTTTCAGTGATGCTGCTCTGTTTATCCCAGGATGAACACACACATCCGATCTGTTCAGCAAGTCTCAACAGCCCTGGCAGAGCAGGCCCCCATCTGGAGTGTCCATCTTTGCTGCCTTCAGCTCTGGAGGAGCAGAGAAGTGACAACAAACTTGGGCAAAGGAGAGCCAAAAAGCATCTGAATATCACCCCTTCTAGCTACCACACAGGTCAGCAGCCAACATGTATGACCTGAATCACAGGCCTCTGTTTTTTTGAGGTCATTCAGGAAAATTCCTGGGGTTTATATACTTAGACTCTACCAGGGAACTCAGTTTATGTGGGCAGAGTCAGCCCAAATCAGGTGCAAGATGAGGCACGGGACATGGGAAAATGCAGTGTCACTAGAGAGGCTGGAAAAGTTGTTTTGAGATTAGAGACGCTTTAACACTTGAAGCTCATCCCACCTCACACAATCCACACTGGTACCACGTAGAGAATGCAGGGAGAAGGCAATGCCCCTCTCCCTCTCCAAATCATTAACAAATACACAAACCAACGATGAGAGAGTCCACAAATTTGAAAAGCTTGTAAAGCAGCACCAACACTTTAGTTCTTTTATGGCCCTATGGGTAAACAGAAGAAGCATGGTTCACCTTGAGCCTCTTTTATTCCCCTTAAGAAATTCTTTCCAGTGCTGTTTTACAGGTTTGCACAGCCTTGCAATGAACAGACACCCCACAGCAAACCAGGCATTTAAAAAACACACTAAGCTACCATGAAGTAAATTACTGATTTAACAGCCAGGCACCTACAGGTATAATTGGGTTTCATTTGAAGAACAAATTAAAGCAATGTGCATATTAGCTGTGAGTCTGCAAGGGGGCAGAAAAAGACAGTCTGGAAACTTTCCAAAGTGCACAAGATTAAAGAAGCCCTGCCAAAACAGCTCCCAGGACACAGCAGTCACACCAAGAAGGACCAGCTCCCAGGGAGAGGCAGACCCACACCCAGGTACATGTGTATGCAGGCTCCCATCAGAAGGGCAAGGGAAGGCTGCATTTGAACTGTAAACTCCAAAGCAGGGAAAGATTTGGGACAACAAGAACATTGATAGGGAGAGAAAATACCAGGGCAGGGTGAGCAGTTGCATGGATATTGCAATTATTGGGTCATAATGCTCTTTTCCTAAAGCCCAGGGGCAGCCATACAGACTTCCCTCTCCCAGTATCAAATCTAGCACTTCAGTACATTTTCAGGCTTTACTAGTACCAGTAACTTCTGTTAAATCCCAATTCCAAAGGCTTAAGTGGGAAAAACAAAGCACTCACCAGATGTTTCTTACAACAAAGTACTCCACCACAGTGACAGCATGTCTCAGGCCACAGTTTGCTCAGATATACAACTGTTGCTACTGCAGGAATATTTGACTAGATCCAGAGTCTCCTCAGGATGCCTCCTCAAAATGATAGGACTTGTTTCCTTACTGGCTCAGCCTCCTCTGCTTGCCATCTTTTTGCTGCTGCTAAAGAGGAGAGCAAAGGATGAAAACAATCAACCAGCTGAAAGGGAAAATAAGTAACAGCCATGGAGGGCTTCAAAGTTAAGCAAGGAAGTAATTAGTGCAACAGCTGAAAGAGGAAGGCATCAAGAAAAGGCAAAATGGTAAAAAAGACAGATCAAAGTAGGGAGAGATCATGAAGAGACTATTAGCAGCTTCAAGGCTGATCTTGGATGTTATCCTCCAGTTATTTTTTTCCACCCTGTCCCTGGAGGAATGCCTTGTCTTCAAGCCACTTTAATTTCTGAAGTCTGTACTGCTCCCTGTCCACAGTCAGGGTCCAGATCAAACTGCGGCTTTGCCTCTTGTGACTCTGAAGGCCACTGAAAATCTCAGCACTTGCCCTCCCTAGACAAAGCACCTGGATTTCAGTCTGAGTCAGGCAGGGAGCGTTCTCTCAGTGGCACTGCTCACAGTCCTGCCCTGCAAAGTCAAAGGACTCAGATGATTGTGCTGAAGAAGGGCACAGTCAGAGCTTTGGAGCAAGGGAACAACTTGACATGAAATCCTGCTGGAGCACTGCAGAGGGAGGCTTGGTTGGTGTCAGTTCAGAACATGAGACTGTAATAATATTTGCCCTCGGTTCAACTTCATATACTATGTACAAAAACCTCTGTTTGAAGAAAGGAATGGCCAGGGAAACATGAACTGAGAAGAGCCAAGAAACTCAAAGAAAAGTCCCAATTTTTTTTTGTCTGGAAATCTAACTGTTTTGGAAAGAAACAAAAACACACCAAAGGTAGACAAGGAAAGCTCAAAACACATTTCTTGGTGAATTCTCTCAGTTTTCCTTGATGATATTTAAGAAGGAGAGAGCAAGCGCATGTGTGTTCCACAGAAAGGGTTCAAAAATATTCCTTTTTTTTTTTCCCCATTCAGGGAACCAGTTTGACTGTCAGAGCAGCCTTGGTCTCCTGGATAAATAAAATCATAGTGTTTTTTCATAGCCTGCAGGGTGGGAAGTAAAAAAGCAGCAGTCAGGCAATTTAAGCCTCACCCTGCCCCAGTTTTGACCCAGGACAAACCACTTGCTCGCATGGCTAAGGAACAGTCATGAGGGGACATGTGCCACGGCTTTTGCAGCCATCTAAACCACAATGCCTTCACCATCTCCCTGACCCACCTTTGCTTTGTACATTTTGAGGGCTGCTGTGCAGTACCTTGCCAAGTTCTTTAATGGCACTGGATTCTGGCACTCCAGAAAAAAAAATATAAGCTGATTGTCAAGAGAAGAGTAAACCTGGTCCAAGGCCAGAGGGATGTCAGGATATAGTAAAGTATTTCTCCATCCCTCACCTAGACCATGTTGCTTTCAGCACAGCATTCAGATAATGGCCTTGGCAGTTGTTTCTGCCACTGATAAGACAGACTGGTCCACTGAGAGATGTTTGAGCCTGTACATACCATTAAATATTTTGTTTTGGGTTACCAAAGCTTTCTGGGCAACAAAGACTAGTGCAGCAGTGCTGAAGCACCGATATTTAGGATTTTCCAGTTGACTGTGTTTTTCCAAATATGTTTGAGAAGGTCCAGGCAGGCTTACCTGCCCCAGACACTACCTCTTTCTCCTTGAGGTGTATTTACCCAGATGGCAGGTGTTTTATATTTCAGAAAACATTCAAGTAGGAAAACATTTGTACAGGCAGGTTCACCTCAGAGGACTTATTTTCTTTCTCCCCCTTTTTTTTTTTTTTTTTTTTTTTTTTTTGTGGGAATAAAGAACCTTGGACCAGACCCTGGAGCTACTCACCAGCTAACCCTGTGTGCACGTGAGGCTACGCAGAGCCAAGGCACGGGTTGGGGACATCTGTGCTGCCAGTTCCAGGGAAGCATTTGGCACTGCTAGGCTGGGGCAGCAGGGTGACATTATGGATACCTTGTCTAACAATCCAGATGTGCCTTAGATATGCACACAAGGAGCCATACAGCTGTAGCTGTTTGTATGATTTAATTTTATTTATTTTTTTAATGCTAAAGGAAAGGTCCTCAGCCTTCTGGCCTCTGGATGGGCTGCAGAGGACAGGTAACCTGAGTCAGCTGTGGCAGCCTAATGAACTCAGTAATGTGTCACCAACTCATGAAGCATCAGCTCTGCCAGGCTTCTCCAGACATCTGCTGCTTCCCACAAATAGAAGGAAGAAAGAGCCAGTATTGAAACAGGTTGAGCCTGAAGCAGATCTGGCCAGTAAAGCCAGTAAAGCCTGAGAGTGCTGTGACCCGAAAGGCTGCAATTATTCACAACAGTTCTTTTGCTACCTGGGCATCTTCTGCATGAGGGTTTGTCAGGGAGAGCCAAAAGCCTGCTGCTCCTTTCAGGAGAGGGAGCCAAACACCAAACAGAGTAACAAGGCCAGCAGTGCCAGGCCTGTGCCAACCAGCCCCAGCATCCCCCAGTGGAGGTGGCAGCCAACTGCAGCTGCACCCACAGCACAGGCTGGGAATTCAGGGCAGGGTCAGACATTGTCCAGTTATCACCAAGGAAGTTCAAGGAACATCCAAGGTCAAGACAAGAACAGTCAACAATTCAGGGACCACATGAACAAAGTCCATGAGCAGACATACCTATAGCACAGCTTGGAGAGAGGAGAGCCTCAGGTCTGAGCTGAATTGGATTCAAGGGACCTCCTGTAGGTAGAGAGGCCCCAGGTGGGTGGAGGCCCCAGGTGAGGCTCCTCAGGGCCAATAACCACCTCAGGTGTGGCTGATCAGGGCAGGGACAGCAGCAGTACAAGAAGGAAAACACACAAGAACAGATTTCAGTTCTTGCAATAGCATTTTGTGCTATAAGCACCTGAAGAGAGGTTTCTTTATGTAAGGACGTATGAAAAAGATTTTCTTATCTGAAGGATTATTTTCTTATATTAATTAATCCTGCTCTCTGCCAAAGTCTGCTGCAAAAGAGCAGGATGTCCTCTGGAAAAATGAAGCTCCTGTGACCCAGATAGTCTAGCCACCTGAGGGATCCCAGTCTAGTGCTCTGCTACATCATGTTGCCTTTAATTTTATTTATACATTCCTCCCTATTCTTATAAGCCAGGACATAGAATCTCAAATTGTCTCCTATGTTTGCTGGTTTTTGGGAACTGGAAGCAAGCCCTGTCACTGCAGCCTATGTGTAAAGAGCCAACTCATTTTTCTTGCCAGTAGCTTCTTTCTTTTGATCCCCAGAGCTATTCTCAGTTCAGTCACTTTTCAGAGATGACTTGTTGCAGTTTGCTTTGGTTTGAACCAGGCTTTGAAACTAGTGGCCAGAATGCACAACACTTCTGCACAAGATCTTGAGGAAACAGCAGGGTAATTTATGAGACAAACTACTGGTCTTCAAAAGATAACATCTTTTCAGCAGAAGTCCCTTTTCTTCAAAGGAAAAAAAATGCATTTTGCTTTGTCAACTTGAGTTTTTATAGATACACATATAACAAACATTTATTTTACACCCACCATGCCTGTGGCATGATGTGTGTGTGTGTAGAAAGGTCAAATGGAAGCAACTGCTCTCAGAGTGTTGGAAGAGATATTGTCTGAGGGTGGCTGCTCCCAAACCCTGTGCAGTTTATAGCAGGATTGTGACATGCCCTGTGGAAGCAGCCAGCAAGGGCTGGCCTCCCACTGGGCAGTGCTGGAGCAGGAGCAGACAGCACGCCAGCATCTGACACAGGAATGGAACCTGTGGGAATGATCTGGCAGCAGGGAGTCTGCAGGGGAAACAAGCTCAGGCAGGTAATCAGAAAGACATGAACGGCCTGGAATGGCCTGGATGTCCAGGGTAATGATCCCAGGCCCATCTTTCCCTCCACATTTTCCTTGGAACAACTCCCTCATTGGGATCCTAAGGAAAGCCGCATCTCTACACAAAGTGCCTTCTTCTGTGTGCTATGACAATGAAAATGAACGACAGCTCTTGCTGGAATTAGTCCTAAGATGGGAACTCAGCCATTCTGGAGCACAGATGGGGTCAGGTCAGGTTTTTCCCTACAAACAGGAGAAGCCATGTGGTTTTCGTATAATTTGGAACGTTTTCTTACAGAATGAAGATTGATTAGATGCCTGGAGTTCCCCAGAAACAATGTTGATAGTGTTAGCAGCCTGCACACCACAAGAACCCATTCATAAAAAAAAAAATCCTCATTTTTAAATTTATTTTTTTAAACTTTATGTTCTTGGAAAAAGAAGCTTATTGAGTAACTATCAGAGTTCTTCTTTCATCACCTTGTCATAAATCCCACAGGCTCTGAATTCCTTTAACAATCTCTCAGTTAAATTGTGACCTGCCTATTCTAATAAATAAACCTCTTTTTTATTCCCCCCCAAAAAGCTGGAAACATCCAAGGAGTTGTTCCCCCTTGCCCTTGCCCTGAGTTCCACTAATTGAGACATCAAAGCAGATGGAAAATCAAGGTTGTGCCTGTACAATCCCTGGGCATTAACCTTTCCCTTTAGACCATTTTCAAACAGGGTAATTAACTTTTGCCAACATAGATCCCCCTCTGAAGTTTCAGCCGTACATTCTTCTATCACTATTTATGTGAAGCATGGAACAGCTGCTGCCTTTCACCCTGAGGTGGCTGTTCCCCGAGGGCAGGTGAAGTGTTCCTGGGTGTATTTTGTGCAAACTGACATCCCAATCCAATTCCAAACCAAACTCATGGTGCTGCTACAAGGTGTGGAGGCTTTTTTATCACCTTTGCAAATGCTGACAGGTAAATTTGATACTGACAGGTAAATTTGATACTGCAAACTGTCAAGGCTGGAAATGATATTGCTGTAAAAGGTAAATGAAAGAAAAAACGGCCTAAAATTCACAGACCACGAGAGGGCACCTAAAATATGATCCCATGGCAGATAGGAAGCAGTGTCACCTCAACTCCATTGGATTGGGGCTTTGTTTGTTTATGGAGCCCTGCAGATAATTTAAACATTTCAAAGAAACACAGGAAGATCTGCATGAGGGCTGTTCTGTGCTCTGCATTTGCCCAACCCTAAACTAAATCAGCTCGGCTATGGAGCAATGCCTAATTCACACTGTGCCCCATGGATGTAAACATTTCACTGACATCTTGAGAAAAGATAATGCCAGCCCTCCCAAGGGCCTCCAAGGATTCACAGCATTTTTGTAGCTGCTTGGACACGGTAACATATGTGCTCCCATGTTATATGGAGCAAACAGGATGCATAAACGAGTGTTGCCCTTGAGCAAGAGCAAATCAGGTGGTGCTTGTTTTCTCCCTAATTTGCTGGCATCGTTCTGCTGGTGAGCAGCCCCAGCAAAGCCCCCTGGCACATTTGCACTCATATTTAGCTCAGGCCTCTGAACACTGAACATTCAGGAAGAGAGACTGAAATGGGACCAGGCTTCAATGAAAAGCTGGCCCCTAACACACACACACACACACATTTAAATGCTCTATGCAGTGAACACATGATTGTGCTTAGGACAATATGCTGCTCCCAAAAAGAGTTTGCAGGTTTCCTTGTAGAGGGGGCGGTGGCAAAGTGCCAGCAACAGACACGGCTCATAAGCTCCATTTCTCCACAGTTTCTGCCTCTCTCTGTCAGACAGGACAGTCCCGTTAAACCAGATACAGAATACAATCTTAGAATAACTGAATGTGTTCCTGGGTGTCTCAGAGGACCTGGATTGAACACTGCAGATTCAGAAAATATCAGTGGCACAGGACAGAAATATACATCTTTCCCTCTTGAGGTATTGAACTTCACATCCTTGGGCAATGCAGAGTGGAGGTGTGACATGCTGCCAGTCCAGAATGTGTCCCTGATGCCCTCCAGCAGAGGAAATTCACAGTAAGCCACAGGACATCTAAGCACATCCTGATTCAGCCAAGCATTTTTGGTATGTGCTTCAGTTCTTCAGTGACGAGGAACCAGTGTGTTATGCTCCCTGTGATGTGTGACCACATGAGCATCTGGATCCTGGCTCCTGCTCTTAGGATTAACCTGATGATAATCTGGAGTGACCACCACTTCCTGCAGGAGTCTCCCAAAAACACACTCTGTCAGGACCCCAGTTCTTCACTGCCCCACATGCTGTTCACATTCAGCCTCCAGTGACCCCCACCCACTGCTTGAGACAAATTTTGCTGGGTATCCAAGTCCTGGGGAAGGAGCCTGGCCATCATACTCAGCTTGGGAGGCACAGATGAACACCAGAGCTTCTCTCCAAAGCTTCCTGGCAGGCTCTGACTTGGAGGAGACAGAGGGAAAGAAGAAATTTGAAAACACCCTTTCCCCTTTCAGAGCAGTGAGCTGGAAATCAGTCTGCCTGCCAGCTCTTGTGGTGTAGTTGCCAGGCAGTAGTACTGTTCTGCAGGCCAGGATCAACAAACTACACATTTGTATTCTCACCAGGGCCAGCATTATTACTGCCACAACTTAACACCCTTAAACAGGGACTGCTGCAGCTGAGAGAGGTGTCTTAGGAATCAGGAGAATCAAAACAACCAATTATGAAGGACCCACGGAAAAGAGTGGTGTCCGTAAACCTCACGGAGAGGGCAAACTCCTTCCTGTTGTGGGCAGAAAACAAAGTATCTGATACCCAGATGTATAGAAAAAGATATATAGGAAGGAAATAGATCACCTCGTTGAAGATGGAGCCATTTGGATGGACTTCCTGGTGGCTTGACCACAGCCATCAACACTGTTCCAGCAGGATGCTGTCACTAGCACTGTGGGAATTAGGATTGACATCTACCATAGTCTGCAGGCACAAACAAGCCCACTGCCACCTGACTAAGGGCCTCTGACTTTCTCCATCTCTCTCCCTCATGTGGCCACTTACACAACTTCAGCAAGTGACCAGCTACTTGTGTTCAGCCAAGGGCTCATCAGCCAGCAAGCAGTACCAGACACAAAGAAACACTTGTGCCAGTAGAAATAAAATTGAGATGCTGGCAACACTTTGCTTTTTCCACACACAGATCTGACTCAGGTCATTGTAGAGAGCCGGAGTGAACTCCAGGTGAAAGGGTTTAGACATGGTATTACAGCATGAGATTCCCTGTCAGAATTTCAGAGCGATCTCTTCATGGTGCACAGCGATGGTGAATGGCAGGATAAAGATTCATTGTTACCGAGGGTTTTCTTCTCACCCTGGATTCCTGTGAAGTCTCAGATCATGGACAGGAGACAAGCAAGGAAAAGTGTCAATTCTGTGCTTTGACCAGTTTTGCTTCCCTTCTGGCACAGCCCCTTTTGCTGGCCCCCAAAACTACTGCTGCAGACAAGTTGCACCATGCAGGGTCCTCTCCATTTCCTAGGACCGAGGATGACAGTCTTACATACTCCAGGAGCTATTACTGCTGAAAATCTTCTTGAAGAAAAAACCAGATCATCCCTTGAGACAACACCTTGCATCTCAACCTTCCAGGGTTCATGCTTCACAGGAAAATTCTTCATCAAGGGGTCTTAACACTGAGCTTGTGGAACACCATCTTTTCCCCTGTTTATTTCAACAAGCAGCTAAAGAATCTCTGGCTAGAGAGGAGACCAAGTCACCTCATCACCTCTCTGCCAAGCTCATACCAATGTACCATCATGGTGACTGAAAAGCTGTGGATGGCTCCAAATCAGGATTTATTTTTAGGTTTCCAGACTGTGCATGCTCTTGCCAAAAGAGCCTGGTCCAAAGTTTATTCAAGTCCACGATAAAAATGTCTAATGGTGTGAATGACCTTTGGATCAGCTCCAAACACTCTGCACTGATATTAGCACTGGGGCTGGCTGGGGACTCCCTTTGGGAAGGCTGCCCAGTAAAGAGGCAGTTTTCACAAAACTGAAATTTTCAGGGAGAAAAACATCCTGATTTTGAACCTTCTTTCCTTTCACAATAGAGAAAGAAAAATACCTTTTTTAAAAAAATTAAGAAAAGTCAAGAAGAAATATTTTCTTCAGGGCCAGTTGGAACAAAATCAGAAACTATGTTTTGGTTTGAATGTGTTCAATAAACCATTAAAACCTCATTTTCCTCTAAGTACACAGTCTCACTGGGCTGTGGTTTAGATGTCTCATCTTTCCTGCAGGCTGTTTCCTTGGGGACTCCATCTGCCATGGAGATCCTTAAGGTCTCTGAGACATAACAGCAGCTACACATTGTTCCCTGAAAAATACAGGTATTAAGTTACTGCATGAGAGCTTCTAGAAGGAAATATAATTCAAGTCTGATGTTCAGTGTTGAATGGAGTTAAAGCAAAGTTTTTAGGGTTAATTCAACAAACTAAAGTGAAACACATCAATTTGGAGCATTCCAGAACTTTTGATCAAAAAATGTCAGAGCAAAACTTATTTTCCTCTGCAAAGCAAGATGTTTTGAAATTTTATTCCATAGAAAATTTGGAAACATTGATGTTTCTTGGCGGCCAGAGAGAAAAACAAAGGTTTCAAGAGAGCAAACCTCCCATTCACTGCACTGCTGTTATTAAGAAAGCAAGAAAGGTGAGGAAGATGTGAGAAGCTTACTGCTCTGTAGCTGCAGAAATGAGCACAAAACAGCCATGTTCTCTCTGCAACGGTATGCCTTCGTATTTCCAGGATCCTTTCACAGCATGACACACAATGCACCAGGGAGGAGAGATTAAAGAATCCCCAGCTGATGAGAGAGAGTTTTGAGTAACCATTTCCCTGAATGCCTCAGCTCACCACAGCAAGAACACATCTCCAGGGCTTTGTAGGCTCTCTCAGATCTAATTTCACCTTCACTGCATCACTGTCTTTCCTGGAGCTGTTCATCGTTCATGGTTCAAGTAAGGGAGGCCAGAATTCATTCCTGTCTTACTTGCCACCCAGCTGACAGGTGGTGTAAAAGTGAAGTGGCGTGCGGAGCAAGCACAGGGAAAATCACCTTTTGATCTCACTGAAGGTGGTCCTCAAACCAGGTCATGCTTGAGAAAACTGGCAGGAAAAATAAGGAGAGGCTGGGCTGCAGCTGTCTGTTTTGAGGCAGTCTCCAGTTCAGAAGAATATTTGCCTTTCTCTCACTGCCAGTTTTAGAGCCTTTATAAATACCACACCTAAATAAAATGGAATAAAATAAATGATCCACTTCAAGCACCCCACGCCCTTTAATCACCCTCCCTAAGAACATCCAAAGGCTTCAGGGATGCACGAGGGCAGGGATTACTGTTAAAAATAACCAGTCTAGGGAGGAAAGCAATGTATGCTGGGTCTGGAACAAGGATGAGGTTCCAATTCCTTCAGAGAATCAAGTGAACAATGTCAACCCAGAGCCTGCTGTGCAGTCATCAGTGACTTCCACAGCACAACTCGCAGCCTGCAGCAGCACACATCGAGTCAGGACACCATCCTTGCTGGTAATTCTATCCCTTGATGTGCACGGTTTTGTTTTCCCATGAAGCACAAAACTTAATTTTCTGATTATTTGGCAAGATGCCTTTGTCCCGTGAATGCTTCCGGGCTCAGCACAGATTTAGGGCTATTCCCTGGGGTCTTATGCTCACAGACAGACATTTGCCAATTCCCAACAGCTCCAGATATTTTGCCACCTTTTCTGAACAAGGTGCTTGACTAGAGATGAGATACAAGACAGATACAGCACTCATTAGCTCTGAACCAAGTGTAGTTCAAAACATGGCTCTTAGAGAAGATAATGCCACTCATCTTTGAACTGGACCATGCAACCTAGAAATGTCAAGTCTGGAATATACACTACAGTGTGGTATTTGTAGTGCCTTTTTACTATTGCTATTATTATTGTTATTATTTTCTTTTTTACCTGGGGACTGAATGTTTGAGGACTGTGGCAGGAGAGGTCTGTACATCTGGAAAGCGTCAGATTTAACGCCCAAAGTCATCGGCCCAGGTCAGCTAAAAGTACATGTTTGCTTCCAGCAGCAGCTGTGCAAACTCCTGTTGCCTTGGTTGTGCAGGGCTTATGTAAAGATTCCTCAAAGACAGTGCCCTCTTTGTGAGCCCATAGCTCTGCTGATCCCTGGCAATTCCAACCCCAGTTTCAAAAAGAAATGGGCCTAAAATGGCGCTCCCACCGCAAACAGATGTATTTCAGCCTCTGTCTAAGGCAGCATTCATTTCATCATGAAAAGGAAAACACCATAATTTAGGGTCACACGTCTCCTGCCTGTCAGTCAGGCACTGCCAGCTATTTTTACAGCATCCCAGGGTGTTGTGGCAGTCTAGAGAACAAGTGACACACCTTTCCAAAGGCAGTTCAGAACGATACTGTTCAGTGAGAACCTCTGAGCTCCAAGCTTTGGGTTTGTCCCCGATTTTTTTTTCCTTGAACAGGCTTGAAATAAAATCTCTCTGTATTGCACATATTTTTCTATTGCACATTGATTTTCTTTGCTTCCCATTGCTTCATGGACTGGCCCTGCACACTGCAAAATCCACAGCGCAGGTTCAGCATTAGAACTTTTTCCATGGAGCTGTGGCTTGTGGGTGGAGCAGATGTACCATGAGAACAAACTCTCTCACACCAGTGGCCAACAGCTGAACAAAACTACACCTACTATAAGAGAAGCCACATTTCACTCATTGACTTCAGGAGCTGTCAGTTGCTTCTGTTTTACACTGAGATTGAAACTGGCCATTTTTTTTCTAACCTTATAAACAAAACTATAATTAAAAACAATCCAGTAAAACTACTAGGCATCTGAAAGATGCATAGAGAGCATAGAGAAAACAGTTCCTAGCATCCCTGCCCTGTAGCCAAATATTGTATCTGCAATGCAAACAGAACACCTTCTTATTTACAGTTTGGTGGGAGTTTTGATCAGCTTTAGGGTTCAGACCACTGGTAATTAAAGTCACCAAAAAGCCTTTGCATTGACTTTAATGAGCTCTGGGACAAGACTGGAACATACAGCATTCTATCAAGAATGTAAAGTGGAAAAAAGCTCAACTCTGGTAAAACTCTTACTTTGGTATTTTTGAAAACTGAATGCCTGAAGGCACTGTACTGCTCTGGCTGTGCAGTTTCAGCCTCCCTGGATAAAAAGCCCTGCTTGAGCCCCTCCTGACAGTGCCAGAGTTCCTCACGCGGAAAAGTCCGCTGGCAGGTTTCATTACCATAATTGTGCAACAGTTAACAGTACACTGTGGAGAAACTGGGCAAGAAAACACAAGGGAGCAAAATCCAGATGATCAATCATCCTTTACCCTGACACTGTCTTTACGTGGGTTGTTTTCACCAGGAATATACATCTAGTAATTGCCCAGATTCCTTGTTTTTTCAACATTACTTCTATGGCAAATGCCATTAGTTACTGTGCTGTGGTGATTTAAAGCTGAAAACGTACTGTGACCTGAATCAAAAGACAGATTAACTTATCTGCTTTAACAAGGAGTTGCTTGAAGTCTTATAGGAAACACTGTATGAACTTACATTTCATAAAGCCAGTAATAGCTTTTCCTGTTACTTTTCTATGAGAGAAATACAAAAGGAAATGGGATCTGGGTGCATAATGGGCGCTTTAAGTCTGCAGGTCATCAATTCAAGGTAATTTAGCTGATGACTCCAGTGGTCTCAGCCCAGCTGTCAGGGGACAGGTGACCACACTTGGCCATCCACCAGTGCTGAAACTTTGATGGCAATTCAGTGAATGCAGAGAGCTCTGACTGCCCAGCCTGCCCAAGCCTGAATCCCGTGCTGGGGGTTTGGCTCAGCCCCATCTGTTGAGCAGCTGGATACAGCATGGGCAAACACTGATGAGAGGTACCCAGGTCAGGCCCTCTGAGCACCACACAGAGGTCAGGCTCTCTCTGCCTCTGATTACAGAAATCGGAAAAGGGTGAGTGGATTCCCAGTGATACAGGCTCACCCCTAGACAGCCCCAGAGGAGGGCTGTGTGTGAGGGATCTGCTAAGAGCCTGCTGATGAGGATAAACAAGTAGGAGACTCGTCAGCAAATGACCTCCAGCAACGAATTTACTGAGTTACAGCACCTACAGACTGATAGCCTTCAGGAAGGCTCCATTCTCAGCTCCCACTCTTTCACTAGGAGAGATGCTCAAGTTGGTTTTCAGTGGGGTATTAGCTTAGACATGGGAACCAAAGACTTTTAATTTGAAAAGTTAGGACAGTGAGTTCTGACTCTTTCCCCCCCTGCCATTTGTGGACTCAGCAGCAACGCAGCTCCTCTACAGTGAATTTAAGCTGACTAGAATTGCTTTTCTTGGTTTTCTTCCACAAGTGACAGGTTGACAGCTACTGCTCTTGGAAGAAGACGGCCTTGCAATCCTCAGGTCACCATATGGTGCCAAATAATTTCTTTCATGTCATACCTGATTTAGAGCAGGAGGAAATAGAGCTAAGAGACCATCTCCCCCATTGTCCATCACGTGTCACAGCGTCACGCCGTTTTCAACGTGCCCCATCCCAACAGGCAATTTGAGAGCTGTCCTTCCAAGCTTTATAAATGTGCTAAATGGGGTGGATAGCTGGAGAAGAAATGTGCCGTTGACTGTTAAACATTACAGGAGGGAATAATGTGTCATAAATCAAAGAGACACAGCACTATCACCACAGGCTAGCCAAGAATACGAACTGTAAGAGTTCTTATAATGACACCTATTTGTGGAGTCAAGAATTTCATCTCTAAGCTGTTCAGTGAGGCTTTACATCTCTGCTCTGATTCTGTGTTTTAAATGATTGCTTACAAGAAAAATCTGAAAAAAAATACGTGTTTTATTTGCTTGGGGACGGTTATCCTCAGTTACGCATGTTTTTTCCACTAAAAAAAAAAAAAATCCAGAAAATCCTAAGCTATGAAATACTTGCTTTTTCAAAGAGTTTATAATTCTTCAGAGTACCTTTTGGTATGCTCTTTTTCTTAACCATGCTTAGAACAGAAGTGTCCTTCCCACTGTGATATTTTCCCTTGCTTGTCACAAGAGCAAACAGGCTAGAAAGGCAGAAGTAGGAAGCACAGTGTATATCTAGAAACCAGGGAGAGTAAACAAACCAAGAGAGACTCACCTTGTTCCCACTCTAAATGGAAGACTACCTGAAGGAAGCACAGCAGATGCATACAGACTGTATTCCTCCACTTGGTGTTTCTTCCCCTGCTCTCCTTGCTTTTTTTTCAGGCTCTCACTGCTGGTCAACATCCACAGCAGGGAAGGCAAGAACTATCCAGTCTCTCTCCCTTCCTCCCAGCACAGCATTTGATCCAAATGGACAGGGCAAGACAAGACTCCATTTGGATCAGAAAGAAATCACCTGCCTTCCAGGTGGGGTGTTAATCCAGCCCTGCATTTCATTTTTGGCAACAGACTCCACAATACCTTCACAGCTTTAAACACCATGAGGTGCAAGTACAGTTAATCTCCAAATATTTTACTTGCACCATAAAACAAGGCACCAGCCTTAGTCCCATTCTGCAGCTGGACCCACAGGCATGGTGGACTTGAGCCAAGAGGGGTCTGGAACATCTTGCCACTGCCTCCCAAACAGGCAGCCCATTTGGCCTCTGCTAACACTGGGCAAAGCCTAAATCCTTAATTTTTGATGCCTTATTCCAATCCCACTGCTGTCCCTCCACAAACCAGTTTGGTGCGAGAACAGGCCCATTGGGGCTGCAGAGCATTCCCTGCAAGCGGGCAGAAGGGCCATGTAAAAATCAAATCCACATGACTGTAGTTACAGGCAACCAAAGAGAAGGTTGCTCTTCCAAGAAAAACTTTTCCATGTAAAAGAATTCTTAATCTCCCCTTTGACTGTCATTGTTGAAATGATGGCTTCACAGGCTTGAAATTTAAGACCCTATCGGCGTCTTTTCTGTTTGCTGTGATTTATGAATGGTTTCGCTGTTGATTATCCTCCAAAATTACAGCACAGCAGCCCTGACAGACAAGCAGAGGAAATTTCACAGGATAACAGGCAGCTCCTTCTCTGGGGCAGCAAGGCAGGGAGGTGTGTTTTGATTCAGGTATGTAACAATATCAGTGAATTCTGACTGGACACCACAGGCAATTGAATACTCATCATGTGGCACCCTACTCAAAGGCAAGCAGGGCCAGCAGGAGTCTTGATAATTTTTTGGGCTCCAGAGCTTTTGCTCATTCTGTAATACAGTGTTCAGTCAGGGTTTTTTGTCTGGATTGTGGCACAAATCTGCACACTGCAGTCAAATATGAAAAGGCAACGTTCTCATACAATCCTGTGCATGTTCTTCAAAGATCATCCTTCTTTCCTGCAGCCACAAAGTCTACTGCCTTGTCTGGGAGATGGACCGTCTTTGTTCAAGTCCAGGCTATTCAAAGGAAATTTGCTTCCTTTGATTTATTGCCAAGAACAGGCACTCCTGACCCCACAAAAGGAGATTTTTGTGCTTTTCATTCCCATTTCCTGCCAGACAGTTTGTTCCAAGTCACTGCTAGGAGGGCTGTTTGTCTGGTGAGGGTAGCAGGGCCAGAGCAGGTGCAGCCAGCACTTGAGGGGGCTGTGGCCTTCACTGGAGCAGACAGCCAAGACTCGGGAGTCGAGGTTGAAAAAATTTCTGATGTAGGGGCTGCCTAAAAATAAACAAGTAGACCTATCAGGAGGTGATTTTATCTCTTGATAAATAGCCTCTGCTTTTCAGGCAGAAATGTTCCTTTGATTTGAACTCTGACACACTGTAAAATTAATCATTATTGGCATGTGGTTTCCAGGTCCAGTACTATGGATGTGCTTCCTGCTCTTTGTATCACATCTGGACCTGTGCAGTGAGCAGTGGTTTGCTGCCCTCATGCTTTGAATCATTTTGGGCTGAGGTGAACAACTTGCAGTGTGGCAGGCAAGGGTGGTCTGGGTCTGACGTACCTGGGCCCTGCTCTGTGGTCATATCCCCTTCAGTGATGCTGCTGCTTTGGTGCCTTTCAACACTACTGTCAGGAACCCATGGCAGAGAGGGAAGGCTGCTCTTCTTCGGAGGGAACCAGAGAGCACAGTTACATCCAACCGTGGCCCGAGCCGTTCTCACTGGGACTATAGTTACACTGTGGGTGTTCTCAGGGATTGGGTTCGACAGTGAACCAGAGTGGACATTCCTAGCATTCTTCCCGTTTTGCCACCCAGCCTGCTTCAGAAAAAGTCCTGATGTAGGTGTTTGTATCCTGTCTCTTTCTTCCCTCACTGTATTTGTCTTTCAAGCCTGGCAGCAGTGGAAGGAAACTTAGCACGTGATGCTGACTCTCTGCCATGTCTGTGGGACGGCAGATTCCTAAAGTACTCAAATCTAGCTAAGAGAAAAGCTAGGAAAACAGAAGGCAGAGGATTCAGAAAAGCATGGAGAGGCTTGAATCCCAGTGGATTTGAGGAAGGATACCAGCTTTTATCCAGCAGCAGGGCTGCTCACATCAGGAGGGCTGTCTGGGTTCCTGCCCCCACTGCCTACATAGTGCCTCTCTCATGATCTCCCACATGTTTCAGGACTGGGCCTGGGATTTTGTGTTTTATAACAAGTAGATCAATGAAAAAAAAAAAAAGTCGGCGAAGCTCTGAGAAATGCACGTTTCAAAAAGCTCTCTGTTGTTTTCAGCACTGCCTGAGAGTGAATCTTAACAGATACAGTCCTGCTGGAATATTCCCTAGTTTTCTGCTACTTGACTCCCTACCCCTTATTTACAGTTGTTTTACACTCAAATTCACAGCTAGGCAAGGTTTTCCCTCTGGAGATAGTGCTGGTAGTGGAGGCCACTCTCCCCCAGGCTGTGCCTTCACACTGCTGCCCTTGTACCACTGTGCTTGCACCTGTTTGTCTCTACTCAGCTGCTTCAGAAAACTCCCCTCCAGACATTTCCTTCCTCCTTGTCCCACCATACATACAAGGGCCCAGTTTCCCTTTTCCCAGGCCAAGACACAGAAATGTACCAGTCCCCAGTGATTTCTTCCAGCAAATTAAGAAGTACTGAACTAAGGACGATTTCAGTAAAGCAACATGGTGTCAGCTGAAAATTTTGTTGTTTTTCTCCTTCGATAAGGCACTGTGCAATATTTAAATCCTGTTTCACCGGGCCTAATTCTACCACATCATATATACACCTGTGTCTGCACACTGAATCCTTCACTCAGTTTCCATTCAGGCTGATTTTCACTGGCCAAGAGTAAAATACTGTGACTCCAGGAGGACTCTGACCAAGGTCTGAGATATTTCCATCACAACCATCAGAACAGGAGCATTTCTTACCAACTGCCTGCCCTGTGCTTTACACAAGACAGCTCCAGCTTGGGTGAGCAACCCACTACTAACTTTAAACAGATTACTAATCATAACCATAACAACAATAATACCACCACAGCACACACGTGTGCTGCAGAACAACAACCATAATAACAATGTCAATATTAGATGTATGCACACGTGCCCTGCAGAACCAGCAGCAGTTTTGCCACTCATAAATGAAGCCAACATCCCTACCAGTGCTGGGGGATGCTCAGCAGTGTCTGTATTTGGAGCTCAGCAACTCCTAAACCATAACAATCACTTCTGAGTTGAACACATGTTGTACTGAAATCTACCTTTAGAAACTTACATTATTTAGGTCTGGGAAAGATTGGACTGCAGTTTTCTCAAAACAAGAAACAAAAACCAGTCTCCCTCGACTGCTCCCCAAGCTAAAACAGGGCTTTCTAGGGTGAAAGGATAGTGCACTCACCCCTGCCCAGTGTCTCTTTGTCCTGCTCCTTTTTACTCCGAGGAGGAAAGCAGCTCTGAAGACACTCCTTCCCCTTGCACACATGGTCTTGAGACAGTTCAGGAGAGGGGCAGGGGAACTGGGCTGCAGGGGAACTGCTGGGCTGAATGCCTGGCTTCACAGTGTTAACTGGCCAGAGAATCCTATTACGTGATAGGTAGCAAGCCAGGGACTAATTTATGGAAATTTTGATCTTCAGTCTCCTTTGACATTTTCAGATCAGCCATAGCCTGTGTGAGACATGAGAGCCCTTATAGTAAGGGGCTCTAAATCTGCCTGTGCAGCTGCTGGAGCCGACAAGCGGGTCAGAGGTAAGAATTCACTGAGGTTCGTGTGTGGGCTGCTCGGTGCCTGTTTGACATTTACAAATCAGTGACATTCCTCTGCACAGCTCACTGCATACAAATCGCTTCAGTCACTCTGAGGAGGGCCCCTCATTTCAGTCAAAGGTGGATTTGGGCATCCTTTAGCCTTCCAACTTGAGCAGGAACACATCTAAACAAATCCAGCTTTACCACCGTACAGTGGGATCTGCTCCCTCAGAAGGATGCAGTGGGGGCACTTCTAGGTCCAACCTAACTTCCAAGGACTTTGCACTATCTTCATGGTTTGGGTGTGAAGCCTCTATCACTAGGTAGAGAATCAGACCCCTCACATTTTCATTAGTTGCCACAACAAGCGTTGTGTTTGTCCATTTTTTAGCACAAACAGACACAGTCTCGTTCCACTGGGTGCTGGGCCCATAACTCAGACCAAGAGAAGGCCAGTTGGACTTCAACAGCTTCCCATGGAAACCTATTTGCCATGAATAAAGCTCCATATGAGTGGGCTTGCCCCAGGTTTCTCACAGTCTAGACTCTATGTAGAGAGAAAACATGATGAGAAAAACACAACCAGGGCTGTGGACAAGGAAACATTAGCCTCAACCAGTTATTGTGCAACAAATATTGGCTTCAGCCAGCCTGACCTGTTTAAGCACTGCTGCTTCTCTGAACCCCCAGAGTTAATATGGACTCTTCATTCCCCTCTGTGCTGGCAGTACCTCTGGCATGTGCTGCTCCTCCTGACTAGAGGCTGTGCTGTGATTTGGGATGCTCTTCCATGCTGTTTACAGTGGCCTTCACCACGCGATGCCTGGGCTAGGGAGGCCGACTCCTTGGTTGTGGACCAGAAGCTGTGGAACCAAAGAAAGAGGCGTGAGGGAGCAGGAGGCGTGAGGGCTGCCGTGAGTGGATATGGCAGGTTTGTGTACCTTGGTGGCTAAGACTGCCATGGTCAGCTGCTGCCCTTTGCCACCACCTCAAAGCGAAGAGGGACAATGGTTCTTGAGAGGAAAGTCTCTTCCCTCATTGCCCACAAACCACCACACTGAGGGGAAAGGCTTACTTTGGGGATGCGGGAGTGAAAGAAGGATGATGTAAATCAGGACTGAGGGGGAAATCAGGTCTGAGTGCGGGAAAACTTGGGACAGCAGTGAGGAAATGAGCGGAGGGAAGCTGTGCCCCTGTGATGGCGGTACTGTATGTGGCGAGGCCCCTTCCCCAGCCTTGGAGCGTGCAGAGATCGAAGAGGGACAAAAATCTCGCGGGGGAAAATGGAACATAACTGAGTGAAAACTCGCACAGCAGTGAGGGAATGGCCAGAGGGCAGTCACAGCCCACGGGGAGGTGTGTGGGGACACTCCCGTCCCGCCGGCCTGTGCAGGGTCTGCCCCGTCCCCTCATGAGGGAGAGGGCGGGCGGGCGGCACCGAACGCTCTCCATGCCTGGGAAGCGCCCGAGAACGCGCGGCCGGGACAGAGCTGGGGGGCCGGGGGAAGGGGAGGGCGCTCCCCGGCTCCCTCCCACCCTCTCCGGATAAATAAGCCGCCGGGAGGCGGCGGGCGGCGCAGGCTGTGGACGAGCGCCGTGCATCTCTGTCCTGTCCCCATCCCGTTCCCCCGCCGCGCCCAGCGCTCCCTGCCGGCGGGGCCGTCCCGGACGCTGCCGCGCGTACTCGGCCGCGTCCCCGCGGGGCTGGGCGGGGGGATCCGGCTTCGCTTCCCTTCCCCGGGAACGCCTGAGGGCGGGGGCGGCCGGGCGGGCAGGGCCAGGGCCGGTGGAGGGGAGGCGGCTGGGACACCCCGGTCTGGCTGATGCTGGCGCTGCCCGCGCAGCACCGGGCTCCGGCAGGCTGGTAGCGGCGGTCGGGACTCAGGAGGGGCCCCCCGGGCTCCCTTCCCCTTCCCTCCCTCCGCGGCGGGCGGCGCTGGAGGATTTTCTCCCGCCGCGGCCCCCTCGCTGTCCCCCAGACATGGTAGGTCACCTCCAGCTGCAAGGGATGGACGAGAGCCTGAAGGAGAAGAGCCGGGAAGGCTTGCTGGACAGTCCGGACTCGGGGCTGCCCCCCAGTCCCAGCCCCCCCTTCTACTCCCTGTCGCCCGGTGAGGGCCGAGCAGGGGGCAGCGGCGGTGCGGACCCCCCGGCCCCGGGCCACCGGCGAGAGGCCAAGGACGGCAGAGTGGTAAGAGCCAAACCCGGGCACCGGGCTCTGTCCCCTCCGGGCCCCGCGGGGGAAAGGCTGGCCGAGCCCCGGAGCGGGGGGCAGGCAGGAGGGCGCCTGTGACCATTGCCTGGGCACCCCTGGGCTGAGTTTCCCCCGCAGTGCCCCTCGCCGGCCCAGGGCACTCCGGGCTGCCCGTGGCGGCTGCGGTCCTGTGTTGGCAACGCCGCTGCTGTGCCAGGCAGGACTTGGCCAGGTGCCGGGCTGGGTTTTTGGATACACTCGCAGAGTGTTGGCAGTTTGGCTGGGTGAACTCTAATAACGGTGTGGGAGTGAAACCCAAGCCTGAACCAAGCTCCCCTGCTCACCTTCGGAACAGAAAAGTGTAATTGTTTCTCAGTGACATTGCTCTGCCTGGTAGGTACAGGTTGGAGCTGCATCCATCCGGACCGAGGCAAGGGCGTCTGGCTCCCAGCCATCATTACGCCCTGGCATCCCACATCTGGTTTGTGAGGAGCGTGGAGCCACGTTTGCTGGAGCCCCGGCTGAAAGAAAGACAAAAGTGCCCTTTAGCTGGGGCAGGGTAGGGCCGTGTGTCCGGGGAGTTGCTGCGGCACAGGGTCTGGGAAGGGCTGTGTGCCGCTGCCCTTCGCTGCAGCGGGGCTTTGTGGCATGAGCCGGTGTGAAAGGTTTGTCCGCAGGCGGCCGAGCGGAGCCGGGGGTAGTGGTTTGTCAGCTCAGACAGCTGGCAGAGCACTGCAAGTCTCGGTCAGCCTGATGCAGCGCCAGTGAAGCGGTTGAACGTGGAGAAGGATTTGGGTAGATTTATGATGACTATTATTTTGCTTTATTTGTTTATTTCTATCCCTGAGCTATAAAACCCGTTTTTAAAACAAAACGTTCAGAGCAGTGGTGGTGGAGGTTTTTAAAGGATGATGAAAGTTCTTCCCCAGGGCTCTTTAAAATTTTTTTAAAACATGTATAAAAGATGTTTGGAGGTGTATTCAACACGGTTAATTGGCTTCTATATGGAATGAAAACTGCAGCATGGATCTTTCCATGAGAAAAATATATCTACCTATGCCTTAGTGACAATTCAAAGACTTCTTTCCCATAGAGACATTTTGCAATGACTCCTCACACCCTCATGCACTTTCTCAAGTTCTAAGGCCTTTTGAGCATATTATTAAAAACTGCCTTTTGCTCCTGAACATGCCAAAACCTTCCCCATGAACAATGACTCCTCACAGTGGAGAGGGTGTGAGGTGTTATTATGAAAGTCAAATCTCAAACCTGCTAACGCCGCAGTTCCCCATATGAATTCTTACCTGCAGATGCCTGGGCGTGTGTGCCATCTTGATGGGAGTGTTTATGTACAAAGTTACCCACACACCTCTGATTTGGCAGGATCAGGCTGTTGCTATGTGTCTGTAAAATAAAATGGGAGAGGAACGTGAGTGAAGGCTGCAGGACCGAAAAACAGCAGGGGTGGAGGTGTCTGCAAAACTCTGTAATGGGGATATGACAGTCTCCATTCCAGTCATATGACAGCTGACCACCACACCATACAAGAAAATCTTCAGACATCAAAGAAGAAAGAATATGAGAAAATTTATTTATTTCAGTTCATGGGCTGTTAGGATTGAGAGTTTTAGTGCTTGACTCCTACAGGGAAAAAAAGTGGTCCCTGTTATTTGTGTAAGGTAAAACTAAGCTTTTCAATTGTTTTGATCATCAATGAACATTTTAGACACTTCAGAAAAGCTCACGCTGTAGATGTTTCCAAATTCTGTATCACATTGCAAGGGTAACCCTGGGCTCCTGCTCAGAGTATGGGTTCCATACATTGGGAATGTATGGAATTCCGTGCTCTTAGCAGGTACAGAAGGTTGCAGGTATCCAAATGCTGAAACCAGTTGGACTGTATTATTTGAAGTGATGCTGGGCTCTGCTCTTTAATTCTGTTTGGTTCTCTGCAAAATAATGGGGTAAATAGGAATTTTCATTCTATTTGACTACAGAGAGTTTCACTTCCTCTCATTTCCACTGTGCAAATACTGTACTTGCAGCTGATATTAAAGCAGGAAAAATTTGGAGAGCATTGCTTGCTTCATACTTCTAAATTGCAGTGTCTAATTAGCTTCAATTTTGCCATTTTACGAGGGCTTGCAGATCTATGAGCAGTTATGCAACCCATGAATTTGCTTCTGTTTAAGTCTGTTCCTCTGCTGTTCATCAGAGCATGCAGAATTGGCAAATCAATAATTGCAGCTATTTGCACACCAAGAAATGCTGTTTTTAATTGCCTGTTATATTCGTGTTTGTTTTGCTTATAAATGTGACAGAGCCAGGAACACAACCTGCACTCTTTGTGTTGGAATACTATAAAACCATATATAAACTCAGTCACCAACAGCCAAGGTTCTAGTATGTACAGTTACAATAAATTGCTGTCAGGTGAAGAAACAACATTCCAGATCTGAGTAAAGTATTTCATATTATTCTTTGCTGCAGAACTATCAGACCACCAGTCTGAACCCAGTTGCATTTTTTAACTCTGCAGTTATTTTGCTCCAACTTCAGAAATATGTTACAAAATTTTTCTGCTTTAGGACAGCCCTTTTCATGCAGACAAAAAGGAGATTGCACGCCCTTATCGAAGACTTTCTCTTGTGTAAAATCTGTGCTCTCTCTGCTCTGTGTTATTAACTGTGACTCTGAAAAAGTAAACTCTCTGCTATTTAATAAGCACAACTTTGTTTCAAAGACAATGCACCATTTATTCACATTTAACCAGCCAATTTGGGAACAGCTTTGGGATCCAAGAAAATATGAAAGGCAATTTAGGGCCAGAGTCATAAATACCACAAGTTCAACACCATTTAGGGACTTTTTTTTTTTCCTTCATTTTACTTGTAGTGCAGGATAAATTGGCTTTTATTTCTTCAAATAAAGTCCATGTAGGGAATTTGTCAAGTGTTTTGTGCTTAAGTGCAAATATCCTAAGGAAAATAGAAGGTGACTTTTACCTAGTTCTGCCTTTTAAATCTGAAACTTTATTAAATTTATTCTTATGACTTGGGTTACTGAATTCTCTAGACTGTGTCTGTAAAGCTGGGTCAAAAGGAACAGAAGTACAACAAAATAAATCCCTAATAATATGCACAAAGAAGCAGATGCTGAAAGCATGGGGAATGAAATGACATCAGAGTACCCATATCTGCTTAGAGTTTTCCCTGTTGTTCTTGCCCTGGGATACAGATTTAGTCTAGAAGAACCGTTTGTGGACTGTGCTGAAATAAGTGCTTTGCATTCATTGCATAACTCCTAATGGATATAGGGGACATCAAGTTCACATTCATCTGCAGAACTATCCATTGTGCCTTCTTAAAACAGCAAATTTTGTGTTCCATCCCAACAGTGAAAGGAGCTTTTGCCCCACTGCAGTGAGTTCCTCTTACTTTATAAGACTTAAATATTTGTGCACTCAGCCTGCCTCAGTGAGCACTGACTTCTGTGGGACTATATCCCAGTGAAACAGCTATAGGGATGTAGGGAATTTCTACTTGCATTCAGCAGCAAGAATGATTCAGAATCACTCTTGGGTGGTGGGAGTAGATTCCAGCTTCATCTCAAGTGTGGAGAAGGAGACCTTGCCCCTTGGTACAGCCTTCACAGACAACAATGGGGTCCCAACAACATGTTCCAAATCAGCATTTGTGCCAACCCTGTTGGATTAATGGCTTACATTAAAAACAAACAAAAAAACCCCACCCAGAACATCTCTTCCTGACATGCAGCGTTTTGAAGACCCCTTGGGTCACAGAGCCAGCATCTCATCCTGCACTGAAAGTGCTTCAGGAGTGGGGCAGTGTCTTATAGGGACTGGGTGGGGAACACGGCCATCAAAGGCTTTCCGTAGATAATTTCCATACCTGCCAACACCTACAGTGAAAGCACACGTGAGAGGGAGGCCCAGCACCCCAACCTGAGCCAGCCTGCAGCCCACACACGAGGCAGGGGATGTGACTCCCAAGGCCATGTGGGTCCAAGCAGCTCTGGGCACGCCCCAGGCTGGTGCAGGGAGCAAGGCACCCATCTGGCACCACAGCAGGGTTTGCCTCAGGGCTTGTTGGCAGCCTGGCATCCTGACCCACTTCTGAGCCACTCCTACGGGGCTGGATCCTGCAGGAATTTCCCCAGCTTCAGTTCCACACCTGTGGAACTCCTCGTCTCGTGGCAAAGGCTGATCTCACCTGGCTGTTCGCTGTCCCTCAGCCCCATCCAGTTCTGGATATGCACCCACTCCTCTTCCTCCTTGGTGAAGGACAGGAAATGGCTCTGGGCCTCACTTGATCTGCCTCACCTGATCTGACAGATGTCCCTTCTGGGCAGATCAGGGAGACAGGCATCAGGATCTCAGCATCTGCTCTGAAGAGTGTGGCTCTGATGAAAGGCATTGAGGGTGATGTCTTCTAGCTGTTGAATTTCCATTGTGTCCCTGTGTAACCCTGTGGACAATAAGCAAAGCAGCACACATTTCCCACTTGAAATAAAAGAGAGAGATAAGCAGGAAGGATGTAATTCTTTGGAATAATAAAGCCCTGCTTTCTACCTGAGGTTTGCATTTACTGTTATCACCTCCCAATATAATCTCATCCGGCTCTACTATAAATTACTCGTAATGTGCAATACGTGCAGATATTGGGAAAATAAATGGTCTGTTAAACAAATATTGCTTATCTTCTGGAGCGGAGAATGTAGATGTGTGTCAAATAACTCAGCCAGATCTTTCATTATAGCTGTAAATAACAGCTGAGTAAAGTGACATTTTCATGGACCTGACATGTTACCATAGTGGGAAAATGTGGTGAGAGATTTGCTTATGCCCTAGCTAAGTTAAGAGCTGGGAATTTGGGAAGCTGTATCCTGTTTGTAGCCCTGACACTTGGAAAGCTGTTTCCCCTTACAGTCCCTAGAGATCTAATGCCACATCTTAGTGCCTTCCATATAATAACCATAGCAAAAGGAGTCGGTCAGTTCTGGTTCCTTGTGCTCTCTGGGGAAGGTTTTGGGGGTTTATTTATTTCAAGTCACGTTAATTTCCTTTCCTTTTTCTTGCTTTGCTGCCTGGAATTTGGCAGCTAAAGAACAGTCAATGCTGTCATTGAGCTGTAGATTGAATTCCATTCAGCAACCAATTTTATCTGTGTTTATCTATCTGCTACTAGCAAAAAGCAGAGTTTAGCTGCCCAGGCCGTTACATGCCTGAAAGGCATCAGAGTTACAGCAGAAGGAAAAATGCAGCCAAACAAGAAAGCTCTTCAACTTTTTAATAATACTGTAACTCTTTGCTGGTTGACACAAATTATGTACTGGAAAAGAAATAAAAATAATAGCTAATTTACTGCCTAATATTCACCTTGGAGCAAGTTGTAAACACGGGAGTCACTTTTTTGATATCTCAGGTATCTTTCATTTTTGTCTCCTCAACCTTCCTTGCCTACCAGACTCCTTCTGTCCTTAAAGATGACAGACAGGGTTGTGGTGTCTTTTTTGAAGCTGCATCTGGTAAGTACCAGCACAGCTCCAGTTACTGGAGACAGATGAATCAGGTCCCCACTGGAGCAACCCTCGGATAGACAGACCTTGATTATGGATCACTTGTGGACAGCCTGGTCTAAAGTGATGTGGATTTCTCCTCCTCACCATCAGTGACCCCAAGAGTGTGCAGCAAGCTCTGCTCCCTGCCAGTCTATCCATAGTGCAGGATAATACAGAAACCTACTTTATTTGTGGAGTGTCTGGAGATCACCAAGTGATTCCTAGAAACGAGCCAGGGATCCTGATTTTCTTGAGGGAGCTCAGCAGTCTAGTACTCCTCTTCTTTCAACCATTCCTGTGCAGAAGGGAAAAAGAATTGAGACAGTATTTTTTTGACAGGCAGAGCATTTTTGTGTTGCTTTTTTTATTTTTTTTTTTCCTTAAAGCAGGTTGGAAGGAGTTGGTGTCAAACTCTTGCCAAAAAGCCAGCTTTTGACATGTGCCAAGCATATAACATTTCAGCCCCAAAGACAAATCTTTTGGAAAGCTCATATCCCCTGTTCCTTGCTTCCCAGCTCCAGGTGACTTGCAGGAGCCGACATTTCAGAACATCACCGGAGGGAAAACAAAATGTCATCTGACGTCCCTTTCAGTGGCTGCTGTGTGAAACCTGTGGTTGCTGTTTAGTGACCCCTTCATGCTGTGCAAGCAAATCGTTGCTGTTTGGTGAGCAGCCTGCAGGGTCTTAGAGATCTCCATTTTTAGGCCGAGCTTCGTAAATTACTTGCATCTTCCATGTGCAGACTTCCAGGTTACTTCAAGGTTTCTGACCTGCAGCAGCTCACAGAAGAGAGATCTGAGTCTGTAATGGTCACGACAGGCAGTAGAAATCCTGGCTTTGACCTGCCAATGTTCACAGTTGTTCCAGCTTTCCAAACTAAGCCAAGCCTGCAGATCTGAAGTTGGTGCTCATCTACAACACATGAAATGCCTTTTGCCATGCTTCCCTGCCCAGAGCAAGGTTAACTGTAACCCCCAATGGAAATAGTCTCATCACCGCCCCATCCAAAACTAACCTGGAGACCTCTTAATCCTGCTCTCACCAAGTTCAGCAGCAAATCTTTGACTCTGATTGATGTCAGTCATGCATGCCAGTGCCTCCATTTATCCGTGCACACCGGTGCTGTTCCTGCAGCGTGTTCTTGTTTCCTGGTCCCTGCTGTGAGACTTGTGCTTCCCACAGACGGCGAGTGCGGCCGTGCCCATGCTCTGACCAAGCAGCACCCCCGGTGCTCAGCGGGCTGGGGAGGCTTTTCCCATGCACACTCTGAGGGCCAGATGCCCCAGCACTGTTCCTGCTAAGCCACAGGAGAGACTTGATAACATCTCCTGCATCCTGGGGATGTTGGGAGCACACTTAATGTCAGCATTTGTTAGCAAGAAGTGTGAAGGCTTGTTTGCCTGGAAACACTTTCTTGAAACTGCTTCTTTAATGGAGGGACATGTATCCCCAGCCTTGTTTCCTTCACCAGTTCAAGCAATCTGCATCCCTCTGCAGGTGATCCCCCAAAGGGCAGCCTGCCTGCTGTTCACAAAGCTCAGGAGTATGTGCAAATGGTGTTTGACTCCCGCACCCAAATGAAGCTCTTCTTATGTACAAAATGTCTTTAGAAAGAGCTCTGGCCAAGTGCAGACTGTTACAAGCTGGACATCTGCACCCTTGTGAACTGAGACTTGTCTGATGTAAACAATTCACATTTCAGAAGCAAAGAGCTTTATTTATGACCAGAAAGGCTGCCCTTGCCCTCCCCTGTCAAGAGTGTTGAAAGCAATTCAGGAATGAACTTTGCCTTTTGGCCAGTGTTTGCTAGGGAGGGTGAACATATATTTTTTTTTTCTTTTTTCTCCCCATAACTATGCAGATAGTGTTCTGTTTTGACAATACAACAGAAATATTCACTCAAAAAGAGGGGTTGGCCATTTTACTTTATAATACAACTTCACACAGTTGTAAAGTGCAGGGATATTTCAGTATGAAAAGAAGAAACAGCTTTGTGGCTCTGAGACACAGAGTTGAAGGGCTTGGCAAATTCAGATAGAGCAGTGACATTTTTTGCCTTAGCCTGAGGTAGAAGGTCCAAACCAGTAGAGGAAAGCAGACCTCAGCTAGGCATCTACAGATCCTGCACAAAGCCTGCCAGACATCTCCTTTAAAGAGATCCTGTGTCCCTGTGAGTCATAAATATCTGCTGACAGAAAAGTAGCAGCAGAGACTGAAACCTGCCATGAGTGACATTTTTGCAGAAGGGCAGGATTAGGCTGAATTAGCTGCTGGTTTTGGTCCAGGCACCAGACACAGGATCCCCATATGTGGGAACTGGTGTTTAGGAGCACTCCAGTATAGAGAAGTGGGATTAGTCATTTCTGTGGTGGGCAGAGGAGCCTAGGCTGGTCTGTGACAATTTGTCAGAGTAAGTTCATGGTGCAGTCAGTCTTAAAAATCCAGTTTTTGGTGTCATACATTGGAGTTTTGCCATTCATTATAAAGTCCTGGCTTGCAACTGGCTTCCTGCATTGCAGAGGCCACAAGGTGCCCCAGTGTCTCATCCCACCCTCAGTTTTATGGTTAACAAGAATGTCCTTTGGAGCACAAGAGCCACTTTTGGCATGGAGGCTTCAGGAACAGCAAATCTATCACTTCCTCTGCTGGATTGTTGCAAGGGATACATGATTTTATGTACATATTTGTGTGTGTATCTATAAAAATACATGCACATGTCTCAAAAATACATCCTTCAAGTCAGCAGCCCTAGGCCCTATTGCTGTGTTAGGTCAGACATGGAGCACTCCTCTATGCTGACACATCTTGAGCGTTTCTAAGACTTGTTAATTCGTAGCAGTAAAGGCAATATCAGGGCTTTTAAAAAACCTCAAAAACAATTGCAATTCTTATGGGAAACAAGAAAGGAAGAAGGAAAGGCAAGGTTAAATTTCAACAAACAGATACTGCAGCATGAAGGGACAGAGATGTGAGCACAGTCACGTACCTGGGAGATGTGCTGGGGCAGAGGGAGGTGTTGGTAGGTGAGGACAGTCCAGGTGTTGTGTTAGGCTGCTCAGCTGCCAGCCACAGCACGTTGTGAACTCTGCCAACCCCATCTGTTGTGTCCCAACACTTGCTGTGCTCTCCTTCCCTGCAGATGCCTTTTCTCCTCCTGAACCCGTCCATGCCGGAGATAAGGCCTCGAATGTACCCGGTGTTCTTTGGAGAAAGCATTGAGGTCAACCCTGAGCCCGTGCAGGAAATCAGGTACAGATGGGATTGGGTGGGTAGATGGGGATTTCTGTCTTTTTTCTGCCAAAAATTAAAATGTGTTTACAAATGGGAGTCATGGTTATTTTGGTGGAAGGGAAAAGACAGGTGGGAGGGTAATTCCTGAATTAAACCCACTGACAGCAACACAAGGCAGAGGGGAGGAGGCAAGAACTGGAGGGAGATTGTAACAGAAGGCAGCTTTCTTTCCAAGGCCAGCTAAAATCCAAGGCTATGAGAGAAAACCATTACCATCTGTGGGCTTGATGGCCTCCACTAAGTAATCTGATGGTCTTCATACTGTTCCCAGATGACTTGTATCTTCAGAAGAAGCAACACCCTTCCAATTGGCACCTGTTTCTGTTCGCTCTTGCCACAGAGAAACCAACATTAGACAGCCCATAGAGACTGAATGAGTTCCTCCACGTGAGGAGATGGCCCGTCAAGCCAGTGATGGAGATGTTCTGCCCTCCTGTGGGGCTGTGGCCGATGGATAAATGTTGGTCTTTGATCTTCTTTTGCTCTTTTGCTGATGTGAAATAGACCCTGCAAACAGCATGGAGCACTTGCACCCAGCTTGGGGCAGGGACAGTGGGAGGACTGTAAACCCCCTCAACCTGTGCAAAAGTCTCTCTGGAAATGTACCCCCGTAAATCTCTGCTGGCTGAGGAACTGCCAGCGGGCATGTTTTTATGGTGATTAGATCGGAGTCTTGTTTTATGTGTGCTGAATGACTTGCTTACACCCTAGCTGTGCAAAATACATTACAGCAGCTCAGATTACACGCGGTGCACAATCAGTCAGCCCCCCTCTGGGTGGAGGTAATGACAAGCACACACCCAGCTTTTAATCTTCTTTACGTGGAGCTGCACATTCCTTGGCTGCTGATTGCTGGAGGAGCGTTTGGGGAGCAGGGAAAACCAGTGGAAATCCTGCTGTTCTCCATGGCTAGGGATTCCAGAAAAAGCCCTTTTTGTGGCCCAGTGTCTGTACATCCTTTCTGGATGACTGCAGAAAAAAGACAGGGCTGTGACATCCTGCCTTTTGTGGTTCTTCATCTGTTGGCAGTTCAGGTGGCCAAATCCTTTGAGACCAGTGGCTTGAGTATTGGGCAGCCATAGCCCACAGCTTCCCTTTGCTTTACCTTCTCTTTCACCATTGCTTGGATTTTTTGTAGGCTCCAACAAGCAACCTCACCCCTCATCTTCCAGCACTCAGATTTTAGCTGGTTTGGGCATTTTTGTGCAATGATGGCAAGAAAGAAAAAAGACAACAACATTGACAGCTTGACAGGTCCATTACAAGGTACTTGTCTGCCTCTAGTGTAGCTCTCAGGACTGAGCTGAGGTCTCAGTGGGACCCATGGAGAAAACCAGAGGAGGAAGAGCATTGCTAGGAGCCTGTGCAGCCAGCCCTGGTATGACCACATTGCAGAAATGCTGAGATGGATTCACAGCAAGGTGGGGTTCCAGGAGTATTCCCCAGCAGGACAAAGTCCTCTTGGCTTTGGGTTGTAGAGTTGGCATCTGCCCCAGTGTCTGTGCAGTAAGAGGTTGGTAGATGCTGGCAGCTTCAAAGGGTTACAGAAGAGTCCTGCCCGTCTCGCCTCTTTTGCTGCCTAGGCTGTGCTTCTGATCCCTTGCTGTCCTCTGTAGGTGCAATTCCGAGGTGAAGTACGACTCGGAGAAGCACTATCGGGATGACATCTTCTACGGCCCCATCCCCACCGTCACCACCTACAGCGAGACCATCATCGCTGCTCCCAACTGCACCTGGCGGAACTACAAGTCCCAGCTGATCTTCGAGCCCCGCCAGAAGCCGGTGAGGTTTCAGAGCACGACCATCATTTTCCCGAAGCGTGCCAAGAACATTTACCGGACCACCCTCAACTACAGCTTGGGTTGTGCCAAGCGCTGGTTCGCTTCCAGCGTGCAGCTGGAACTCTGCGAGGAAACCAACCCGTGCGTCGTGTACAGCGAGACCCTCTGATCCGCCCCGCCGCCGGCAACCGCGCCACCACCCCCGGGAGACCGCCGCCTTCGCCGGGGCTCCGCCTGGGCCTTGCTCGGTGGCAACTGAATATTCATGGCTGGAGAGCAGCTCTCGGAGGCTGAACTGGCTGGGAGGAGGCTCGCAGGGCACAGGATGGTTTTGATCAGTGAGAGGCTGGCTTGTATTTTGCGACGTTCCTGACGTTCATGATCTGGATTTTATTTTTGGGGTTTTGTTTGTTTTTTTTTTTTTTCCTCCCCCCAAGCATATCTATTTTTGGCTTGTGTTTAGATGAAATCAAGATGACAAAGGACCCTGTTACCTGTAGCAGAATGATGCCTTATGAGCTCTGTAGGTCTTGTCTAGCACATAGGTGAGAGTCACTGTAAGCTTCAGAGCTATTTTGGTCTCTGCAAAGGGAAGACCAACTGCAGAGTCAGCGTCTGGTCAGCCCAGCACACACCTGGCCAGAGAAGAAATGCAGAGAAGGTGGTTATTTGTACCAGTGCATCACAGCTTGCTCCAAAAGCTCATTTGAGTGAGCTGCCCTATTACAGCACTGCAGTCACCTCACTTCCTGAGAGGAGTGGAGACTGTCACCCCAAGAAAAAGAGGACTTAAACAGGCCCCCAGCTCTTGCTAGCAGCTGGATGTTTGTGTGCCATAGCAAGGCACAGCACAACCAGGAGATGAGGGAAAGGCCTGCTCTAAAGCACAGACACATCTGTGAGCCCAGCCAGGAGTAAGTGGGGAGACTGAGGAAAATGAACAGCTGAAGGGCTAGTTTCTAAAAGTGACCGAGAGATTTAGGAGCCCAGTGCCCTTTTATCAAAAGTATTGTCAGATCAAGTGTGCCGTGCTGTTCACTGCCTCTAACGCCTAATTTAAGGGATCTGTATGCACTTGCAGCCCCTCTGAGTTTCAGGATGTGGCTGTATTGCAGAGAAGAGTGTAGAGGAGGAAGATGCTCCCTGGCTTCTTTGAAGCCAGGGCAGGGTTAACTCACCCTCTCAATAGTTTCCATATTTGTGGCATGGGCAGCTTTTCTGCCTGTGGAGGAGCAGCCAGACTGTCTCAGTGTAGAGCTTGAAGGATTAAAGAGCCCAAATCCATCCAGGTTTTCCTTAATCAGGCAGGCTATAGCACAAAAAACAGGTACTTCACAACCAGCTGAACTGTGTCTGCAAAAGGACAAAGAAACGGTGAGCAGGAGTCAGTGCAGCCATCCTGAGGTACAATATGCCCATGAATCCCATCTCCTGGTATATCTTCACTCTGGTCTCTTGCTGAAAATCTGCAAGAGCCTGGATTCCCACAAACATATAACTTTTGAAAATAACACGGAATTGTCTCCAAAAATCTTACCAAGAATTTTTTGCATGCTGTTCAGACTTCGAAATAACCGCACAGCTCCGGAAATTAATTTCCAGCTTTCTCTCTTCTAAACTTTCCATTTTGTTCCTAACTTGCTGTGAGTCTGATGGAGTTATTTCAGAACACAGCTGAGCAGCCAAGTCAGAAAGCCTATTAACAATGTCAACAAGACGTAGCTGATTGCCCAGAACAGTTGACGCACAAACCCACTGAGATTTAAAACAAAAAAAGTCTGAAAAACTTGAAAAATAATAAAATTAGTGACATATAAAGATACTTTTTCCATCAGTTTCAAAGAGCAGTTGGTAAATGTGACCAGATCTGTGACCTTTGTGAAACAGAGCTCTCTTGTTTAAAATGTAGCACAGTTTTTCCACCAGAGGTAAATATAAAGTCTTTAAATACAAACTTCAATCCTGACAGCTGACGCGTCATTAGTGCTGAAAGATGTGTGTTATGGCAGTGCTGAACTCTGCCTCTCTACTGGGAGATAGGACTTGGTAGGAAGAAACCTCTCAAAGGATTTCCGAGGCTTCCACCTACTGTTGAATTCTTTACAGCAACACAAACAAGGATTATATTTGTTATTGGTCAGATTCTGCTGTCACTGTCTGTCAGCATCAAAGCCTGGAAAAGCAGCATCTGCCTCCAAAGGGATTATTATGCCTGAAGCAACCCTTCTCCCCAGGGCTCCAGCCAACAGCAGAGCTGGCTTAGGCAGCAGGGAGTTGGTGCTTGGATGAGCACGGTCCCAGTGCGGTGGGGTTGGTGATGCACTTGCTTGCTAGTTCATCTTGGGGTCTGTCCTGTTGGCCACGTGCTGCTGAGTGAGCCTTGGGAGCAGGGAAAATACCCCTCTGCCTTCCTGGGGACAGGAGGAGGCTCTGGAGGGCTCAGTGCCTGTGTCCCTGAGATCCTGTGCCAAGGGCGGGTTTCCAGGCTGACAGCAGCGTGATCCAGGCCCAAAGGAAGGCCAGTTCTCACACCCAGGAGATCCCTGCACGGTGACAGACAGAGTGGACTGATGGAGACAGGCTGGCTTCAGAGCCGAGGGGATGCCAGACTCCCTATTCTGACCACACATCAGGCTTTGCTCCTTTTAAACAGCTGGATTATTCCACTGCTTCGAGCACAAAGCTGCTGTTCTTGATCACGCTGGTCTTTGAGCAGGACAGGTTTTCCCCAGAAAAATCCCTTTCATCGTAAATGGGTACAGGTTTCTGCCCACTGTTAGTTCTGTATCCTAAATATCAACTGCAACAGTAAAAGAGAATTCAAGGCAAGCCAAAAAACCTGGTGTGCAAATACAAATCCAGCAGAGAGACTGAACCTCAACCTGGGCTTTCACCACACAGGGAGAGGCAAAGTCTCACAGGTGGATGTGACCCCCAGGAGGGTGCAGTGGAGGGCTGCATCCTTGGCACTGGAGGGTCCCACACGCCCAACCCAGGCCTCTTTGAAGCTCCATGCTTTGTTTTCTCTGCAAATACACTAGAAGTGACCTAACATGCTCCTGCTCCTTTGAGTTTAAGCAGCTTTTCTGGTTTTGCCATGTTACGAAAAAGAAGAAGATAGAAAGCAGCTTGGGTTTCTAGGCTGCTGACCACATTGTGGGCTATGTAGCCACGGTGGCTATGGTGGGACTGTCACCCTGGACCATATCCAAACTGGGACATTGTCAAGTGCCTGAGATCTGGAGAAATCTGAAAAATCCCTTCTTATATGGTATCTCCCATGGGCCCATCACAAGCTGCTTTTCTTCTCAGCAAAAGCTGGCATTGGAAAGGGACTTTGTTTTTCCTGAGGTGAAGGAAACCACAGAGGGTCAAGTCTTCACCTTTGCCTGGGCACACATCTCAACCTGCCTGTCCACTCTCTGTCCCTGGGGGAAGCTGTGGAATACATTGCACAAACTGCAGAGAACAGCTTTGACCAAAAGTTTACTGCTTATCTTTATTTTTTGCCTTTTTTTTCTGTCTTTCTTTTTTTCCCCCTCCTTTCTAAGCCAGCTCTACTTTCCTCAATGTGAAATACAGACAGATTTGCACCCTGGGTGCACACTTTCTGGGACTGATGAAATGGTGTTTGGGTGTTGATAGCAGTGTTTGAGTGAGCTGCTGGTCAGAGAAGTGAATGCTATTTACTATTTATGTTGAGTGTGTCTTAAAAAAAATGGGAAAGGTCACCAGAAGGCTAATGAGCAAAAAAAAAAAGACTTTGTAGAGCAAACTGAAGGCTAAAGACTGCAGTGAGTCTGACATAGAGGTGAGTGGTTCTGTGTGTGAGCACTGTGAGCTAGGATATTTAGCCATTGTGGTTTTAACTTGCCTCTTTTCCTATAGGGAAAGGCATCTTTGCCTTTTTTAGAGCTGAAACAAAATCAGATCCATCCTCTGTCACAGTCATTCAGTCCCACTGAAGTCTGTGAGCATCAGCATTCCCCAGGCTGACGAGGTACTTTGTGGATCAATCAAACATGCACAGAGCTGTGCCTCTGTGGAGATGGGGGAATGCTTTATAGGGGATGATGGATCCTCTTGTGGGATATTCAGATTTTTATTGCCAGATAAAGCCTGCTCCCTGAGGATCACCTGATCACTCACAAGTTGATCTGTTCTGAACATCTCCCCTAAAGCTCTATAACCATTGGATTTTATAAGTCTTGGGAGGCACTAATTCTTTTTCAGATACTGTAATGGCCATCAAAATGAGCAAAGTATCCTATCATGTGAATTGTGACCTGAGGATGGGATTGAAAGGTGTCTGAAGGTTGGAGAAGGAAAAAGAGAACTTATAAGTGGTGGAAATGCATAAGGATGTGTCATATTTTTATTTTTGTAAGTCTGGTTCTCTAAATGCTTGTAAAGTACTTTACTGTTGTATATGTGGTGATGCAGTAGCTCACAATATCCTTTTATTTTTGTATATTCCTTCCTCCACCATAATCCCTTTCTGTTCAACTCATAGAGAGTAATTTAAGAAGACAAAATTTATACACTGTAATAAAATGCTCAAACCCTCATGCTGATGTATGCAGTTTCCTTCCCCTTCCATATCCCTTTACTTGGTGCCTAATGCCCTTTTTCCATGCAGAGGGAAGGTTTCTGGTGTGTCCATCCCTTTCTATGGATTTCAGCCCAGCTCCCGTGGATGGGTGGCTGTGGCACAGTCAGTCAGTGCTGTGATCTGCAAACCCTGCTCTGTATGCCCAGGGAAAGCTGAGAAGCTGAGGAGGAACCCTCAGAGGCAGTTTTACCTTTCAGGATTCCCCTGGTTGTCAGTTTGACCATTTCTTTGCTCTAAATTTCCCTCTTCAGCTTCATCTTGTTCTACCCAGCTGTGAAGCCTTGGTGTTGGATCTAGACAGTTCCTCTCCCAGCTTTTCCATGGCCTTCAAGGGCAGGAAGAACACCCACAATGCTTGTTTCATATCCAAGTATCCACATTCTAGTGTGCTGTTGGGGTCCCTCCTATGTCCTGGCTTCCCAAATCACGATGGTGGATGAGCTGCACTGGGGCTAAAACCCTGCCTGGCCACGAAGTGCATTTTAAAGCCATTGCTGTGAATGCCTCAGGCTCACCAGCCAGCCCTTAGCAGAGCACTCCTTTGTCTTCCAAGACCCAAGATGTCTGCAGGGAGAATCTGACACTAATCCTTATGGAAAAATCGTTGGATTTATAGGGATGAAGTCAATAGGCTTGGATGAAAACAGCTGTAAAACTCTAAGGGATGGAAAGGAGAAGCAAAGCCATGTTATGCAAGAAGCTTGCTTCAGCTGCAGGGTAAGTGCCCGTGTCCTCATCCCAAGCTTTTTGACACAAATCATGGCTGAACTGCTCCTAGGACGAAGGATGGGAGACAAGCTGATGGCTAAGACCCTGAGGAAACACAGCAATGTGGAGAAGGCAGGGGTTGTGCAGGCCGGGGGAGTTCACTGCCTGACACCCAAATGCCAGATGAAGGACATGTGCATCCACTCCTGCTATTTAAATAAAACCATAAAATGTGAATGCTGTCCAACGAAGATTCCTGAGGTGGCAGCTAAATCCTCAGCAGCAAAAGCAGTATTAGATGCAGGATATGTGTTTTGGCAAGTGTGGCTCAGATGAGCTAACCCCTAAGCTAGTGGCTTTTACTGTGCTAGTTGGATGTTGTAAATTTAAGCAGATGATGCTTGGTATTAGTTTTGCTCCTGGGATATTTCAGAGAGTAATTGCACATATCTCTGAGGGATTACAAGGTGCTGAAGTTATAATGGATGGACTTTGAATTTAAACTAGATGCCTTTAGGAACAGAAGGAAAGGTTTAGGCTGGTTTTACAGACAGCAAGAATGCTGAATATAAAATGCCAAAAGCCTCACCTAAAAGAATTTGCTGATTATGGGCAGCTACAAATTAAATAATAATAAAACTCCACATGGCTGGGATCCCTATTCCACTCAACAAAGCAGAGCTGTAAGGAAACAATAGAAGCCTTCATCAAATTTCATTCCACAGCTATTTACAGTTAACAAACAATGGAAAAATTTGCCAGAGAAAGAACCTTACCTGATCCTGGAGCAGTAAAAACGTCCCCCTGCTGCCAAACCATCAGTTCAAACACCATGTGCAAGACCTCAGGCTGGGTCTTTGCTCTCCATCAGCAGATGGCAATGTCACATCCTGGACCTGCAGAAGTGTCTTTGTAAGTTCTGGGCAATGCCAAGAAGCTGGAGGTTATATTGTCCTCAAAAATGTCGTGGATCTCTTGCAATGTGAAGGAATCACCAGAAGCATGCCTGAAGTGATGGCCACCTATAGGAACGGTCTCCTCTGGCTTAGGACACTGAACTGTCACTTAATCCATCTCTGTGGGGAGACTGGAATGGGAGACTGTCACAGCACATACATCTCTGTCCCTTGAGCTGACCCTGTGGTTTCACAACTATCTCCCCCAGAAACCATTCCAGGAGGACTGAATCCACCTGGGATGTTTTAGATGCAGCTCTGCAACCTCCTCGTGTCCTGTGTCACAGGTCCAGTGCCTCAGGGGGCACCTTGGCTTCAGCAGCTGAGCCCCCAGGGTGGCTGCACGGGGTCTCTGGATGCTTGGCAGGGTGGCACAGGATGGTGACTTCCAAGGCTGGCACTGCCAGCTGCCCTCAGCAGTGTCTACCCAGCCATGGGATGCGGATCCAGTGCTGGTTTCCATCCCATTGCTTGCGGGAGCAATTCCCACTGCAGATGCAGCCCCTGCAAAACTCCACAGCCTGGCAGGAACGTGGCATGGCCACTCCACTGCTCTTCCCCAGCTCTGTTTCCAAATCCCCTGGTCTGGTGACACCGGAGAGGAGCAAGGACCTGCCCCAGGGCCATGCATCCTCTGCCAAAGCACTGAGTCTCCTTCTCCTGGCAACAAGCCCAGTCACAGCAGGGAAATTAATGCAGGAATGGCTTGTTCTCAAGTAGGATAAAGGGTCCTGGAATTGCTTTTTTGGGGTGTAAGGAGGGAGTTTTATGAGCTCTATTTTCTGCTTCTAATAATGATATTGGATCTAAACAGTTCCACGCCTTGGAGTCCACAACAGATGGGGAGTTCACATCTACGAGGATGAAAATGCTCATCCTGCCAAGCCTTTGATTCTCATCGTATCCTTCCTACCCTACAAACAGGCGGACAGCACATTTCTAGCACAAAAATATCCTCCTCTCCAGCTAACCACCCCCAGATTCCCTTCCCGAGCCTGTTCTGAGCCTGGTGATTAGACATTTCTATATACATAAACATTCAGATCATCTCCCCAAGGTTCTTCCTGTCTCACAAGCAAATCCTGAGACCAGCAGCAATTTGCAGCTCCTTGAAATACAAACGGGCTGCTCCCAAGTTCACTGCTGTGGTTGGGGCTCTGCATGCACCCCCCCAGAGCTCCTGGCTGCACCCTCCCATCACAGGACACTGAAATGCCCATCACCTCCTTCTCTGGAGACCAAACTGCTCCAAACAGTTGGGTCTCCACTGCGTGGCTGCTGTTGATGGACTGGGAAAAATTTTGGGCTGGGATGCAGCATGGAGTGCCTGGGCATAGGCACACTTGCAGAGGGAGGTTCCAAAACCACCCCAAAAACCCACACAAAGCACCGGAGGAACGAACAACAGGCGCACACGCGCGTGCAAACTGCTTTCTCTTTGATAGAGGGTTGTAGAAACATTACCTTCCCCTGGGGCTTTGCAGTGAAATAACCTGATTATTCATGAACCAGCCAGAATCATCAATCCCTCATTTATCATTTTCAACATAAATAATAAGGGCAAGAGAGAAACACACCAGCAATAAACTAGTTATAGATGTAGTGTTGAAATCTGCCCATATCCTTTAAATATGCCCCATTTACTGATAACAAACAGGGACCCAGACTCCTCGCCTGATTCCTGAGCATTGGATTTCAAAGGACACGAGCCAACACTCAGCTTTATGCGAGTGAAAGTCCGTTTGGCGCTCGCGTGGGCGGCCAGCTAGGAAATGGCAGCAAATTTTAAAAAGCCCCACATTTGTCTTGCTGACAAATGCCTCCAGGAAATAAAAGCCTTTGTATTCTTCTTTGACCTCTTCCACTCACAGATGGGTTTTGCTGTGCTTCCGACAGCGGGTTTTTTTTAGCGCCTGCACTTCCAGGATATTCATTTTATCTGCTGATAAGCACGGCTCGGAGAGGCCACGATGCACATGATGTTATGGGCCTGTTGTGGCCAAGTAGGATGGCCTTGGAGGGGGTTTTAACTTCAAGCCCAGCTGCTCATGAGGCATTTTGGGATGGCAGCGTCTCTCAGAGCATCCTTGGCTGGTTGAGCACCAGCTTTACCCTGAGATGCACATTGACCCAGAGGAGAGAGCACCCAGAGCCACACAGATCCCTCAGTACCTGGGAGAGGAGTTGAGCATCCTTCCAGCTCTAGTCTGAGCCTGTTTTCCAAGTGGATTGAAGGTGGAGTGGAGCAGGGAATGGGAGAGCAGCCTTTGAGGCTCAGGGTGCTTTGCTAAGCAGAGCTGTGCCCTGAACTCTGCAGATGAGGCCCTTTCCGAGCCCCCCAGGACTTGTTCTGGCAGCTCCAGCCCTGTGAGTGAGCCTGGCTGTGGCTGAGCCACTCTGTTAATGAGCCACGTGTTCCAAAGGCCTCCAGGCTTGGCACGGGCCAGCAGGGACCCTCTGGAGCCCGGCTCTGCTAAGGGGCAGCCCAGCTCAGCACTTTCTGGGAAGGTTTCCTTTGCCCTCACTCCCCTTCTCTCAGGGTCTCTCCTCTGTGTGCACTCTGAAAGAAATGGGGAGGGAAATCACTGTGTGTTTAAACACTGCCTAATGGTGAAAAATAACATCTGGAGAACAGCCTTGCCCTTCACAGAGAGTCCTCCACCTCCACATCTCCCAACAGGGAACAGATCCAGACCAGCCCTGGGACCAACTCTCCCTGTGGGTGCCACTGGTTTGGGGACAGCAGCCACTGAGCAGGGCACAGCAGGTACCCAAGAGCCCTGGGGAAGTGGGTGGCTGGCTAAAGCCACACTTACTGCTGCAAGATTTTAGAGAGTCAGGGAAGCTCAGCAAGGGGTGACTCCTTGCCCGTGCCTGTGCCTTCCATACTGGCCCATCTCCCCCATTCCCCCAGGAAATGGGCACAGGAGAAACCTGCATCATTCCAGCCTGTTTCCACAGAGGTTCTTCAGGCCAACATTAACACACTCTGCTTTACTTTCCAGCATGGCCCGGGGCAGAAAGCAACATCTGAACCTAATAAAAAGGCTGCCCTCCCCCTCAAAGAGACCCAAGAGCAACCTCTGCTATTTGGTTTCTCCTTCACCAGTGGATGGAGGAGGCAGCTCCAGCTCAGGGGTTCTGGCTGGCCTGAAGGGAAGCAGGAGGTTCTGGCAGCCCATGGAGACTGGTAGCTTAAAAATGAGTCCAACGGGGTGGAGTTAGATGAGTTTCAGTGCTAAGGAGCCAGTTGTGACTTCTCACTGGGGTATAAAGCTGGGGTATAAGGACTTGTTCTTCCCTTGAACAGCATGGTGCTCTTTTCCAGTTCCAAACCCATGAAAGCTGGAGATGGCTCTAAGCCAAGGCCCAGGATTAACATCCCCATGGGGGAAAGCTCTGCTTTGGTCCAACTGGAATGCAGATCCAAACCTGGCACCCATCTTTAGGCACACACCAACCAGGTTCCTCATGTCTGACCTCTGGCAGCTGCTTTGCTTTCTGGAAAGGGCTCAGGACGAAACAGCAGCAGAAAATACTCCTGAGTCCTGGGCAGAGCTGGATCAGGATTTCACAGCTGAAATCTGGACTTCTGCAAACAAACACCTGAGTCAGTGGAGTTCAAACCTCTTCAGAATCCCACTGGAGCTGATTTGGGGCCCATCAGGCTGCACCTGCTGACAGCTGTGCAGAGCAGTTCGAGGTGGTGAATTAGGATGGAGTGTCTTCAACAGGAACCTCCTGGATGGTGCTGCTCAGATATTCATGAAACCTTCCCTTCCTCCTGTGCATTGGAGGCAGGAAAGGAGCCCTCAGAAGCTCCTGGTGCTGCTCCTCTCCCACAAATACTGACCTGCAGCCTTATGGGACAACTGCCCATAGGTGAGACCTCAGAACAACCCCCCCAGGGCTCCTGCTGGCCCCCTGAGTCTCCTCAGCATCTGCTCAGGAGCACTGGGGCTGCCATGGCAATTAATAATGACTAATCTAGATGATGCACCATCGTTAGCATAGCCAGTGTGGTCAGCATCTCCTCTGCCCTGACTTACCTCAGCAAATACTGCAACAGCTTTCTCCAAGCTGAACATGCATTTAGTCATCAAAGAGATTGCAAATGACTAATAAATATGAAAAGAAGTTGGGGAGCAGCAAAAATTTCTGGACCAAGATCAGTCTCTACTGACAACTGCTGCTTTTCCTAAGCAAAAGTACCCTGCAGAGTTTAAAACAGCATCTGACTTCAAAGCAGACAGCTCTCCAGATGGAGCTTACCACCCCTGCAACACCCTGTGCTTCGTCAGGTTCCCTGCGCTTACAGAGGGACACTGGGATTATTTCCAAAGGGAAACACAGCGGGCTCAGGGACTCGGAGTGGTGTGTGACCCATGCACTGGTGAAACTGAGCTCTGGGCTGGCCTCCCGAGCACCACGGGCAGCCCTTTCTGCCTGCTCTCCTTTTACAAGGGCCAACAAGAGGAAAGCTTCACCTGTCAGCTGTGTCTGCAGCTGAGATGAATGCAGCCCCTCCTCGGTGGGGTCCCGTCCTGGAAAGCAGGATCCAGGACGTGCTGTGTTTGCAGCACAAGGATTTGACCTTTCAACTCTGTTTCAGCAGATTTCCAGTTCAGGGCATGCAGGCAGATGCTGTGAATTTCACAAGGGTGGCTTTGGTCACCCTGGTGGCACCAGGGGAAGGCACCTGCAGCCCAGCAGGGTCTGGCAATGTCCCATGCACTGGTGGCTGCCCAGGCTTCACCTCCCCAGGCTGCCCTGCATCCCTGTTAGGGGACTTCTCCACACATGGAGAACTGTGCTTCCATGGATTTCATCTCAGGAGTATTTCTGCAAAGCTGGCTGGTTGGTTTGTTGGTTTGTTGGTTTGTTTGCTCGTTCTGCAGGCCCCCAGCCCCTCTGAGCATTTGCCTTTCAGTAACACCAACACCAATCTCGGATCACTCCAGATACAACTGCTCCAACCTCCTGTCGGTGGCCAGTGATTTATTACCACTCCACTGCCTGGAGTCCTGACAAATCCTTTTTGGTGATTGCAGGAGGCCAAAAAATGAGAGGATAAATAAACCTGACAATTAATTCAGCTGTTACTCACACATGCATGTAGTGACACTCATTCCCAAGTCTCTTCTGAAGCCACTTCTCCCCTGATGACACAGAAGCCAGGCAGAGCTCAGCCAGCCTGGCCTCCTCTGCTTCTGCCCAACACCCTTCAGGGTCCCAGTGCTGATAAGGGCCAGGCATCCCACCAAAAGCTGCTCTATTTCCCTTCCAAGTTCCTCGCCAGCCTAGCCCGTCTCATCTCCTGCCAAGATCAGCTCTTTAGCCCTCTGCATCATTATCACAGAGCATATATAATTTCATGGCAAATCACACCAACTGATGAATGGCTATTTGGATTGCAATTGTCAGGAGAGTATAAAATGCTTCCTGCTGTACAGAGCCCAGGAACAGCCTCTGGCCAAAGGCTCAGCTGGGGAACCCCTGCTCTGCTGGGGCTGGAGTGGGAGAGCTGTGAGCCACCATCGTGGGAGGACACAGGGCTGGGTGCTGCCAGCACAGAGGTGTGGTATTCTGGTGGGATTTGTACCCTTTTTTTCTAAAAAAAAACAAAAAACCAAACCAAACTAAACAAAACAAAAAAACAACCCCTAAAACCCCTCTTGTTTTAATTCTTTAAAAAAAAGACAAAAAACCCAAACAAAACCCAAAAAAACCCCTCTAATCCTGACTAAACACTGATTCATCACCAGAAGATCACAGTGCTCCTGCACCTTCTCAGTCTGTGCAGGGCAAAGGTATCAGGGGCATCTTTTATCTTCTTTTTTCCCTTCAAAACTCCTGTCTGCCACTTAAAATACAAGTGAATGTGGATTGCTGACATCTTTTTGTTGCTGGTTTTCGAAGCAATCTGCTTTTGTCCCATTTCATTTTCATCTCTTTATGTAAGAGCTTTGCAAGTAGACCTAAAATTTCCCATCATTAAATTCTAAGTGTTGGCCTTGAATTAAGAGTTTTCCCACCTTCCTTTTCTTCAGCATCAGTGTGAATTATTGACCAGGGAGATGGCTGTCAGCCCTTGTCAGCATTTAAACCCTGATGTGAGAGGTTGAACAGCCCAGCTCCTGTTTATACTAGTTATTAACTTACTCTAATTGCCTTCAGAGTGGCAAAACACTTTGAATGAAGGTTTTTAAACAAAATCACTGGTCTCGAGAGATCTTTAGGCTGATTTTTAAGAGGCAGTAGTATCTGCCTGGTGTTTCATGGCAGCTGGAGGAGCACATGGAGACAGGAGGAGGCAGATTTGGTCAGTGTGGGTACATACCTGGAGGGATTTCAGAGGGTGTCTCGGTGATGCAGATGATCCAGGGTGAATCTCAGCAGCACAAAGAAAGAAACCTTTTGGATATCCCTTGGGCAGACAAACCAGTCAGGCAGTGCTGGCAGAAGGCAGGGGTACACCCCAGCTGAAATGCTCATTGCTGTGCTCAGGAAAACACCATTTGTGTAAAATCCACTTCTGAGCCCCAGGAAAGGCAGCAGAACGCCCTCAGACCACCTCACAGCCATTCAATGGTCTAAATTCCATGCAGTCATCAGTCTTGATGCACAGCCATCCCCCTCAGCTCAGTGACCCCCACTCATCACTCCCCACCTCCATCACACCCTCCAGCAGTGGGAAATGCTCCCCAGCCCATGGCATCACTGTGGCTGAGGGACTTGGGGACTCCCAGCTGAAGGTGATCACACCCCATGGGACAGGTGTTGGAGGTAAAGCAATCTAGACCCACAAAGAGATCCCAGGGCTTCTTAATTAAGTAGTCACTCATCAGCCTCCCCCAAAGTTTCCTACAGCCCTGGATGAACGAGACAAGGGTCTGGGGATGCTCACTGTGCCCTTGGTGCCTGCTGCCACCACCCCTTGGTCCCCTTGGACACCCCATCAATGTCAGCACAGGGGTTCCTTAACCTCCCACCCCCTCACCAGCTCGTCCTGCCCAGGCTCACACACACCCACAGGCAGGAGCTGCTTCCTGCTGCCAAAGAAGTTTGGGGTTGGGTTGGTTTGTTTGCTTTTTTATTATTTCACCAGCAGGGCAGTGGTCACCCACTGTCCCCCACCGCTCGCTGGTGGGCACGCCGAGCACAGTAACAGTGAACAAACCCCTCCCCTCTGGAGCAAGATGTGCAATTATTTACACCTGGTGGTCTCTGCCCAGCCCCCGCTGTCGTACAAGTCCCTCCACAGCCGCTCTGCACAGGCTGGGTACACACAGAGAGATTTTTCCCCTCCCAATACAGTTCAAGAGACAAATTGTCCAGCGATTTGTTTGCGTTTGTACAAGTTACAAAGTCGGTAAACATTGAGTTTAAACTCGGGGTTTTGGAATAATTAAATGTGAGGTTCTCCTGGATTGCACAACCAGGAGGTGCTGTCAGACCCTGCTGTGAGGTTCTGGGGTGCTGGGGGGTGCCTTGGTGGGGACAATGAGGGCCAGAGGGGGAAACACCACAACCTACAGGAGCAGCAGCTCCTCCTTTCCCAAAACCACGCTCCCCTGGGTCAACACCTGAGCAGGTGAAGTGGGGCCATCCCTCTGCAGCCTCCCAGGTCTGGGGGGGATCCCCACCAAGCCACTCTGCCCCCACACTGCCAGCTCATTGATTTGACACAATTTAATTAACCCACAGCACGAGGATGCTCTGCTCCTGCACCACAGCAAGGAGGCTCAGAGCTCCCCAGTGGGAGCTGCTGCTGCTCGAGTGCTCTCTTCAGTCCCTCCATCCCTGTCCCTGCTGCTGCCAGCCACAGGCAGCTCCAGGAGGGGCTGGGGTTGTGTGGGGAGATGCAGCAATGGAGACACGGCAAGACAGAGAGTGGCAAAACCAAGCAGTGCTATGGCCAAGTGTGGGGCTGAGCTCTCAACAAGGGGGGCTCCCCAAAAGTAGGATCCCACTGAGTAAAACCCACCTGTCCTGGCCTCAGCTGGTCTCCTGCGTCCCTGGGCTGCTCCCCCAGCCTATGGCAGGCAGGATGGGGATACATGGCACAGCCACGGCCTCAGCTCCTGCAGAGAGTTGGGAACATCAGCAACGTTGTCATGTTTGCCCATTGAGGGACAAAGGATCCCACTGAGCAGGACAGTGAGGCTGCTGGAGCCCTGCAGCATCTCAGTGTCACCAGTGTCACCCCAGCAGCTTCACGGCACCATCCCCTCCTGCACACACTGCCCTGCCCAGCAGCTGGAGGGGAACATCTGCCCAACCATCCACCCAGCAGCACGGAGCAACAAACCCCGTAAGGGCTGCAACAACCTCACCAATACCTTACAACTCTTCTGCCACACTCATGGCACAGCCTCAGGTGTTGCTGGGCTCCTGGCCAGCCCCAGCCCCTCACCTTGCACACATGGAAAACCGTAGAAGTGAGAGGAGAAGAGAAACATGGCTCCGGGGTTGGCACTGAAGGGTGGGACAGGCTCTTCTCTCTCCATCCCATGGTTTTGGGTGCTGCCCGTGCTGCTGCTGAATGCTGCCCGTGGCTAACAGGGAGTGCAGCCCAGCCCTGCCCAGCTGGGGCAGCTCCGCAGCTCCTGCCTGGAGCCCGTGGCCCTTCCTGCTGTCCCAACACCCGGCTGCAGGGCTGGCACAGGGATGCCCACGTGGTGAGAGACCCGAATGCCACCCCAGCGCCTCCATCCCTGGGGTGCTACGCTACCACTGCCGAGAGCAGCAGCTCCACTGCCCTTCTCTCGCCCCTCTGGACACGTCTCAGCCGTCGCTGGGTCAGTGGCAGCGTCTGTGGTGCCACTCTGCCAGCTCTGCTGCCACCAGCAGCCAGCGCCTTCCTGGACATCTGGAGACACCAAGCAGCACACAGTATTGCTACTGTGCCAAGTGGGAACTTTATTCTTTGTTGTGGTCGGGGTTTTTTCCGCTATTTTTTCCGAATCAGCTAAGGAGGCGGCTTTGAAGATGGGTCGGATTTGGATAATTCTTTTTTTTCCCAGCAGAGTCTGCAACATTTAAATAGCGTTTTGCCCAGAGATCAGCTCTGTGAGTTTGTACAGCTCAGAGCCACGGAGACACCAGCAGCAATAACCTGGGAACGCAAAGACTTTCCACATCGCTTGTGCATTGTCTCGGATTTTTTTCTTAAAAAAAAAAAAAAAAAAAAAAAAAAAAGCACAACAGAAAAGACACAAACATCGATGAACATTTAAAAACCTGTACATTGTAAAAAAAAAAACCAAAACAAAAGAATAAAACCCAACAGAAAAAAAAAATAAACAAAACGACAAAACAAACCCCAAACAAACAACAAACACCATCATTCTCTTGCTTTGAAATCAACCTGGGAACGTTGCAGGGGGAAAAGAAAGATCCATGGGGAAGGTGACGGCGCCTGAGCCCGCGGGGCTGCCGGAGGCGGCGGGGCTGGGCTGGGCTGGGGCTCCTCTAGCGTATAGAATGCAAAGCATTTAATACATTTTATTTTTTTTTTCTTCTTCTTTTTTTTTTTTTTTTTTTTTTTTTGCCACTTGTTTTTCCCCCCAGAGCGAGAAAGCAGAAGTGAATGAAAAAAAGTCTAATATTTTTGTTCTTTAACCATGTAACTGCGGATATGAGCCAACATCATGGAATGAAAAAAAATAATGTAAAGTAGAGCATTCATGTGTATCACAAAAATACAATAAAAACTTTTTTTAAACTTTTTTTTCTTTTCTTTTTTTTTTTTTTAAAGTTTCCTGTGAACTCCCTGCCACGCTGGCCTCCTGCTCACTCTGCCCCTGCCCTGGCCAGCTTGGAGGGCTCTGGGGAATCAATGTCTACAACCAGCAAAGGTGTGTGTAACGGGGGGCCCTGCAACCATGGCAAGATTTTTGTTTGTTTTTTTTTTTTAAACTAAGTACATACATTCTCCTGACTCCCAAAGATAACTTTGATGGATCACTGTTACCTTCTTTTTCTTTTTAAACCCTTCCATACAATGGACAAATGCATCAAAGCCTGCATGTAAGAACAGAACCTCTTTTACAGCATGTAATACTGTGTTTTAAGTCCTTCCTTGCGTAAAATATTGACATAATTCACCGAAGGTATCAAAAATATACCCTGTAGACCAATACAATTTACAATTGCCTTTTCTCACCATTCAGAAAACAATGCACTTAAAGCAACCGAGCCCCTCGGCGGGCAGCGTGTGAGCCAGCCCGGGGACATCCCTGCCCGCTCCGAGTGACCCGGCATTGCTTCCATCGAAGGGACCAGGATTTTTTGAGGGTTTT
>VZSR01003800.1:6394515-6429789 GCA_013398615.1 Brachypodius melanocephalos
AAAAAAAAAAGGGAAAAATGAAACAGCTCTGCTCCTGCATCTTCGCTCGTGAGAGCCGGCGGGGTCGGGGTGGTGGGCGCTCGCCCCGGGTGTCCCGCTCGCTCCCCGTGCCCCGGGTTTGGTCGCCGTCTCCCTGCCCCTGGCTCCTCTCATTCACTGTCCGAAAGGGTTTCGTACTGGGAGCAGAGCAGGGGCTTGGGCTCCTCGTCCCAGGCGTGGTGCTGGCTGCCGGGGGTGCCCTGCGGCAGCGGGGCGGTGGGAGCTGCCGTCACCACCCCGCTGGGGAGCCGCATGGTCAGCGGGTTGTAGGGGAACGGCGTCGAACCTGCAAGGAGGAGGAGGAGGCACAGAGTCAGCACCGCGGGGTGGCTGTTCCCTCGTTCCCCTGAACCATCCCACAGCCCTGCGGGGGTGCCCCGGCCGCTTTGGGGACCCCAGCCCTACCTGCGGATGAGGGCCTGTCCTCCCAGACGCGGTTGGTGAGCGGAGTCCTGCGGTTGCAGTCGCCCTCCGAGTGCACCGAGGAGACCGAGGGCGGCCGCTCGCCCGAGGACAGCCCCGGCGCCGGGGACTTGGCCTTGCGGCTGTTGGGTCTGGCAGCGATCTTTGGCTTCCCCCCTCCTCCTGCAAAGAGAGGCACCCGCTCGTCACCCGGCTCGCTGTGACACGGCTCAGGGGCTCGGGGAAGGGGTGCGGGTTCCCAGCGCTTCCCTCTAAGGAGCTTTGCAAAAATGGCTGGTGGAAAGCTGACCCCGGGCTGACGGCAGCACGGCGGGGAATGGCGATGGGGCGGGTGGGACGCAGGGCCGGAGGAGGGAGGGCTCTGCCCCTTCCTGGGCTGCCCCGCTTTGTGGGTTGATGCCACCGCGGAGGGACCTGGGGCAGGAAGGCCATGTGGCTTTGGCCATTTCCCTGCAGGATCTGCTCCCGAGCCGGCCCACAAAGGTGGCTCACGATGGAGCTCCGTGTGCCGCCCCACACGCACGGGCAGCCACCCCCAGGAGCTGCGTGGGTGCTGGAGCCCTGAGCACACTCCCCGTTCTCATGGCCTACACGGCCAGGATGGTCTTTCATCCCTCCTTACAGCAGAATCTCCGGGGGTGTTTAGCCAGTTTTTAAAAGGTTTGAAGTCGGAAGGGCCTCTGTCGGGCAGGTGAGCCCAGATAAACCAGGGGGAGCTCCCCAAGGGGGAGGGATGGCTGGGCTCTGCACCCCACCCTGCCTGCCCAGCAGCAGGCAGCCTCCACCAGGCATGGGGAGGCACGGCTGGAAGAAGCTGCTGGTTTCATGCAGGAGCCAGGAAAACTTTTCTGCAAAAAGCTTTAGAGTGCCTGGTGTTAGCTGACCCAGAGGGGTGTGGGCTGACCTGGAGGAAGGTGCAGGAGTACACCCAGGATCTACTCCTGAGCCAGGGGCTCTGTGCCTGCATTCCCGAGGGTGATCCCTGGCAGTGCTGCCATGCTCTGTGCAGGGCACTCGCATGAGGCACTCTGCCCTTGTGTGTGGGGGACAAATGCTTCCCCTATTCACCCCTGGTCTCCCTCTTCCCTCCCTTTCGTAACTGGGGATTTGCACAACCACCCTCTCATCTCTGCTCAGGTCTCCCCTAAGCTGAGCAAACCCCACCATGGGGCTCTGCAAGCCCCACCAGGGCCCATGGGGCACCTCACTCCCAGCTCTCCTCTCTTATCATCCCCCAGGCATCACTTTTCGCTCCCTTACACTCTCCCCCTTGTTCCAGGCACTCCCAGATCCCATGCCCTCATCCCAAGTTGGATTCTGCCCTGACACCCCCAGAGACTGGAGTGGAGAGGGAAATGCCACACTGCCCTGTGTCCTCCACACCAGCCCTTCTCAGCACCTTCCCCTATTTTGGCAGCAGCAATCCCACTGGGGGTTTACAGACAGTTGGGGCTGGCCATTTAAGTTCACGCCTTTGATTTTTTTTTGGTGGGGGGGATCTTCCACCCCCATAAGCTTCTCCATTGTGTAAAAAAAATACAGGAAAAGGAAATATTAAAAACCAACAAATAGGGAAAGGAGCAAGTCAGTGGTTTAGAGAAAGCAACAGCACCTTTAGAAACTATTAAATTAACATCAAACAGGATTAATCAGCAGATCCACAAAGCTCAAAGCTGGGGGAGGGAGGGGAGAAAAGAATACCAAAATGAACAAAAATGGGGGGGGGGGGGGAAATAAATCCCCCCTGTAAATGGGGAGGTAAAAAGGCTGAGAATTAATAACCCAGAGAGAGTGAAGGTGGAGAGGGCTGCAGACCTGGCAAGGAGCGCACGTCCTCGTTTCGTCCATCAGCAGGAGTTATGGGCATAGCAGCGGGCAGGCTTGCACTGGCATTCAGAGAGTTAAAAGCATTGGCACTGAGAGGTGAGCGCTCTTCCCACTGCTCGTCATATTTACCCATTAGGGCTTTCCTAATTATTGCCTCCAACCCCATGTTGGTACTGGAATTCTCTTGGACCGACTGGCTCCTACAACTGATTAGCCCTGGGAGATACGGGAGAGGGAGGAGAGAGGGGACGGGAGATGGGGGGGAGCCAAATGAGAAGAAAGATGGGGGGGACGGGGAAAGGGGGAGAAAGGAGACAAGGGAGAAGGGAAGAAACAAACAGTCAGCACATTCTCGCAAAGCAACAAACTTTGTCATCTTGTTCTTTAAAGCGCTGCGATGCACCCGTCCTCCTCCTCCTCCTCCTCCCGCTCCATCCCGCCCCGGGGCTCGGCGGTGGGACGGATGGGACTCACTCTGGGATCTGGGTTTTGGGAAGGTTCCCCGGGGCCAGGGGCTGGGGAGAAGGGTTTGTCACTGAGCCCCAGGGAGCATCTGCAAGGAGCAGGGGCTGTGCTCCCAACCCAGCCAGGCTCGGCACGGGGGCAGGAGGAAAGTCATCTGGATGTGGGGTCCATACGCACACACAGCCAAAGTCAGTGTGCCAGGAATTTGGAGGCCGGGGCTGTTTCCCATAAAGGAAGTCAGGGGAGGAAGAAGGAGCACCCCACAAAAACGATGAGAAAGACGTGCCTGGATGTGGCCCTTGGGGTGACAGGATGCAGGCAGCCCCCAGAGCCGCCCGCATGGGTGGGGCTATATCGGGAGAGAGGAGCGTCCTGCTGTCCCTCCGTCCTGTTGTCCCTCCTCGAGCTCTCTGCAAGCCCCCTGCCCACTGCCCCCGCCCCCGTTTCTCCCCAGGCCGGGCTCCCACAGGGCCCAGCGCCCCCCGGGCGGGGCCATGGCTGCGGGACAGGATGCAGAGGCGAAGTGTCCGCGTGGGTGTGAGTCTCAAGCCATGCAGTTATGGAGCAGCACCGCACAGGGACCAGAGGCTCAGCCACGCCACCGTCATTCCCGCGGTGGCAGGTACAGGGAACAAGCAAGGGCAAAATACAGACACAAAACTGCCAGCCCCAGCCCCAGCTGAGCCCATCCTGCAGTGTTCCTTCTGGGATCCCTGCCCCTCTGCTTGGAAAGGGACAGATCCCAGCTCCCCATGAACCTGCTTTGAAGATGTGTCTTCCTGTAAAAACAGGCACAGTCTTTGCTGGTCCCCCCCTAGCCAAAACTGACCCTCAACTCTCGTCTGCCAGGGCCCTTCAGGTCCTACCTGGCTGCACCTGCTCACCCCAGCAGCTGAAGCCAGCTCACTTCTTCTCCCAAAGTCATTTCCACTGACCCTCCCAGGGCACCAAAACCCTGCCCACAGCACCTCCTGTCCTTGGCTGTGGGAAACCTGCTGTTCTCCTACTTAAAACTAACAACCTGAAGGCATTCCTGCTGTAGGAGAGCATTAATCCTTAATCAATTAAGTAGCAATTAGTATTCCTTAGTGGGGATTCACTCCATTCACGAGCCCACCTGGACATGTTGCAGGTGCCAACAGTGACAGCTTCCCGCTGTCATTCCCTCTCGGGCTGGTCATGGGCCTGAGCACTCCTCCAACTCCCTGGAAACACCTCCTCCTGTCCCAGCACCCTTCATCTCCCTTTTGGCCCTCAGCATTGCCACTTTGCCCAGCACAGGGTACTGCTCGTTTGCTTTTGCAACTGGCTCCTGCATCCTGCCCAGCCCACAGTGATGGAGACCCCGCTGCCCACCCTCACATTCCCCTCTGCCACTGCCCTCCCACCCACCCACAGGTGCCCACAAGGTCCCACCAAGAGCAGGGTGCTCTCTCCAGGGGTGAGGTCCACCTTGCTAAGATGGTTTAACCCTCTGATGGCATCAGATGGCCAACCCTTGCTTGACCTTTCACCTCTGCTCAAACTCTGCCAGGCTTTCCAAGGAATTACACTGCCCTTTCTCCAACCCAACAGCAAGGAGTTAGGGTGTGTCCTGAGGCTTCTGCCTCCCAGCAACTGTTACACTTGGTCTTAAGGGAAAACAGAACAAAGGAGATGCTTAAATCTACTGAGCTATGCTCTCCATAGCTGTAAGCCCTGTGGGAAATGAGGTACAGGTATGTGGGGAGTTACCTGCTCCAGTAATCGCTGGCATGTTGAAAATCTCTGTCCCAGGCTGCCCCACATCTGGAGAAAAACAAAGAAGCTCTTCAGTACGGAGAGCAGCACATGCAGGTTAGTGGCTGAGAGGACCTGCCACAGCAGCCATGGCAAGACTCCCATCTCTCTGTCACAGCACTCTGGAGAGCATTAATCTGCCCCAGACACAGGGGTGGGACTGTGGGTGCTGCCTGGGACCAGGAATAACTCCCAGTGCCTTTGGGAGATCCACAGTGGGCACCTTCGCCAGGTGGGAAAGGGCAAAAAAGCAGAGCCCTGAAAGCCAGGACGATGTCTTTGTGCTCAGTGCTGGCCTCCCTCCCTTCCCCACTCCTGCCCTTGGGATTACAAGCTCCATGGAGCCAAACCCTCTCTCCTGGCTATGGGATTTTCAAAGGCTCAATGCCCCCTATCCATGGAGCAGGTCTGGGCAGTGGAGAGGGCAAAGAGGAGGAGAAGAAATGTTAAATCAATATTTTCCCTCTTGGCTGAGCTGTTTGACTTGGATATTGCTTTCCTTAGAATAACAGAAATTCTCATCAAATAAGAGGCGTATCCAATTTCTATATATTTTTTCTTGATAAGGGAAAGTGTGGAAGGTCAGGGGGTTCAGCCACACGTCCCCAAAGGGGCATAACAATACTCTTGGCTCATGGTAACATCATCCAGGAGACGAGACAGCTCGGTCCCTCTTATCCAATGCAGCTGTTGTAAGATGGATTCAAATTGAATTAGTATTGACTGTATAATGCTGGGCTAAATTAAATTATGATCCTATCTACTCTATTAGCGGTTAATGAATGAACGGGCTGAATTTCTAATCTGAGCCAGCCTGGTTAGTTTTACAGAGCTGCACCAATATTGATGTAGGGCTTAAAGTAAGGCTGGGAGGAGATGCATCTCAAGGAGGAAGGATTCAGCTTGGCTGGCCAGTCATTAAAATATCAATTGCTCTTAAGTGTCCTCCATGCTCAGCTCATTATTCCCTTCCTATCGAGGTTACCTGGTTTGGGTGGGATTGACAGCCCCACAGCACAGAGACCAGGCTGGGAAGTCTCCCATTGCCTCCCCAGAGACACACAGCCACTGCTGGCACCAGTACACAGCATTCTAGGAAGCATTTGGACCTTGTACTCCATAGAATCACAGAATACTCTGAGTTGGGAGGGACCCACAAGGACCATCGAGTCTGACTCTTCAGTGCAGACAGAGCTGTCTGGGAGCTCCCAGCCCTTTAACACAGCAGCATCCATTCCCAAATTTCCTCTGCTTCCTGTGTCTTCGAGGCTTTTCCTCCCCTGGCGCCCTGCATTCTCCTCCCCACAGGTTCTTACTGTACTCTGTCTCGTTTTTGTTGGTCGTGCTGAGCTTCTTGATGATCTCCTGCTTCTTGGACTTCACCATGGCAGAGTTGCTCTCGGTCAGCTTGCTGAAGAAAGCTGGACGCTGAGTGTTGTTTCCTGGGGACTTGGACCCCATCCTGCAGAGCAAAAGACCACTGGAAACCTCTGCAACGCCCACTGCACAAAGTCCTACCTAAAGAGCCTCTTCCCTCAGTGTAACTGCTCAGGATCAGGCTGGGAGCTCCTGGGATACTCAGCATCTCCAGCCTCTCTCCCCCTATCCCAACAATAAACGTGAACAGCCGTGACAAACAGCCCCTGGGATGGGACACAGCTTTGGGCAGCAAGGAAAGCAGCCCGGGCCAGGCCATGTGTGGGGACATCCCCAGCCGCAGCCCTTGCCGGGCCGTACCTCTGGTCCATGGGCTCTCCCTCGCGGAACAGGACGGGGTACGGGGCGCTCTTGGCGTGCTCCGCTTCTCCCACGCCGTCTGGTGGAGACACGGGCTCGATACAGCTGTCCGGGCCCGCCGCCGCCTTGCCCTGCTCCGGGGACCTGGGCAGACACGGGACAAGCCACGGCTTCACTGCGACAGCCCGTGTCCCTGTGCAGCACCTCGGCCTTGGGACGGGGGAGAAGGGCTCCTGGTGCTTTTCAGCACAGGCCAGAGGGAGAGCGCGGTTTGGGCAGAGAGAGCCGGGCTGAGCCGAGCCCTGGGTCTGATCCCCTCAAAATGGGACAGCTGAGCCACCCCGAACACAGCAGCCCACGAGGGATTTGCTGGTGGCAGGGACACACGGAGGGCTGTGACATTAGCCTTTTGGAGACACTGCTTTTGATTATCTGCGTTTGTGAATACAGCAGAGGCAGAACCCACCACCTCCCATCCTCCTTGTCAGGGCCACACAGGAGCTGGGGGGCTGCAGGAGGGGGCCTGGAGCTGGGGCAGCTTGCAGAGAGACGATCACTACTGGCCCCTGATGCCTGCCCGTGGCCAAAGCCTGGGAGACAGCCAGGCTCGAGTCTGTGAGGAATTCCTCACAGCGAGTTCTGGGAATTCACAGCTTTGTTCTCTCTGTGGTTTCTCTTTTTTCTCCCAGTTTTTTTCATCACTGGGTGGTCAGGGTTGGGCTCTTTTCCTTGATGTTATAAAGCCAACTCTAGGACCAGGCAGAGCTGGGAAGAACAATCCCATTTACTGACAAGGCACCACTTATTCCTGGATACATCTGGGTGAGTGTCTGGGTGGAAAGACAGATCCATTTTTTAATTCCATACAATGGCAATCAGACCTGCCTGGCAGTAGCAAGGGGATCTGAAAGTGACTTTAAAACAAATACAGGTGGTGCCTGTAATGAACAACCACAGTTGTCAGGGCACCTGTGTCTAATAAACTTGTGATTCACTGTGAAAGATGAAGATAAAATTAACTGTGAACCAATGGGAAAACATGTTGCTTCAGGTTTTTTGGAATCATCTGTGGTCAGGGACTGAGAACAGTGACAGGACAAGAGGCAACAGGCACAAACAAAACCTTTGAAATTCCATCCCAACACGAGAAAACCCTTTTTTCCTGTAAGAGTGCTGAAATGCTGGAAACAGGCTGGCCAGAGAGGTGCTGTCTCCTACAGTAGAGATATTCTGAACCCAGCCAGCCACGAACCAGGACAACCTGCTCAAGAGGTCACTGCTGGGCTGGATGATCTCAACAGATCCCTTCCCACTTAAACTATCCTGTGACACCAGCCAGATTGGGAAGGGAATCATGCATAGACTCTAAAGGGGTCTAAAGAACATCTCTAGGACAACAGGGATGGCAAGAGGCACCACCCCAGGGGAAAGATGCCCAGATGAGAAAGGAGTTGGGCTGTGTAGGCAGGGAATCCCCACAGCACCAAGCCTGGGAGAGCAACGCCAAACTCCAACCTGCCCCTGGTGCAAGCCCTCACCGCAGTGCCAGGTAGCCAAGGGGCACCCACCCGACTTCCCCTGAGCCACCTGTGGGTCCATGTGAGCTCAGAGCGGCACAAGCCCACCCGTGGCAGCAGGGCTGGCCCCTGAGCTCACCGTTTGCCCCCTTCGCTCTGCGGGGAGATGCGCGAGGCGGCGGCGGCGTGCTCCTGCTGCAGGTAGGCGTCGCTGGGGGTGCGGCGCAGGTCCAGCACCGGGCACGCTGCCCCGGGGAACGAGTACACCGGGGCCTGGATGTGGGAGTTGAGCTGCTGAGGGTGGTGGCGCGTGTAGTCCTGCGTGATGACCTCCTGGAGGAGAAACCAGAGTCAGAAATGGAGATGGTTTCCACCTTTGCTGGGCCCAACTAAGAGGGTGAGCAGGAGGACAATAGGCTGATTTGTGCCTGCAGATGGGACTTCTGCCTTCTGTCTGCAACAGCTTTTTGTGATGGGCTGCTTGGGGACATCAGTACCTGGGCTGAGCACTCGTGATGCCCCCTGCTCTCCAGCCCCCAGCTAGAGGAGTTGAGGTCTCCAGCATCGCTCCCAGCCCATCCCCACCAGACATGTTTCAGTGAGCTCTTCCCTCCTCCCTGGAGCCCCAGCAGGAAGGTGGTGGAGGTGGATGAGGTCAGTTACTCACACTGATGTGCTGGGCCAGCGTGACCACCCGCTGGTTCATGCCCTTGATGCTCTGGCTGGACTGCAGGGGCTGGCACTGGGGGCCGTCGGGCTGCCGCAGGTGCTGCAGGTGGGCTTCAGGAGCCGAGCCCTTCAGCGAGCCTGGGGGGCACCAACAAGAGAGCAGGAATGAGATGACATCTGTGTCCCCTTCTTCAAATGCCATCCCAGCACTGGAGCACAGCCAGCCTGGGCTCTCCCATGCCAGCCCCTGTCCTCACCTTGCTGCTTCTGCCTCAGGTCATGCTCCCCATGCCCCTTGTCTGTGTCCTGCAGCAGCTTGGCCCCTTTCTCATGGGACAGGCTGGGCGAGCTCACGGGACTCACTGCTTCCATCCGCTCGGGGCTGTAGCCTCCATGAAAGCCTGAGGAAATGGAAGGGAGTTAAAACCAGGAGCTCACTGAGCTTTTCCCCAGCGCTGCTGCACCATTGCTTGTGTGTGGAGTCACACGTTCAGCAAAGTGGGGGAAAAAAGAGATCAGGGAAGACCTGGCAGGTCACACTGCAGGGCCACCTCTGATGTCCAGCTGTGGTGATGGCTGCTGTGAAGAGGTGCTGGAAGGTGCCAGGACCAGACATGACTGAGGGGTGGGATGGGATGCAGCTCTTCTCCCCAGCCATGCTGCCATATCCTCTCCATCCTCAGGAAGGAGAGTGGGACAGAAACTCCCAGTACCGATGGCCAAGGCAGCTGCTGCAACTTGAAGACAGGGTCCCACCAAATCCCCACAAGGTGCCTGTTGCTTCTGCATGCTAGTGGGAGCTGGGATGAATGCTCTGGGTGAAGGTTGGTCTGGTCAAGAATGACCCAGACCTTAAAATCCATCCCCCTCCCTGCAGTTTCTATTGGAATAACTAATCCCAGCGCTTTTGTCTTACACAAGATTCCCATTAGGTGGTTCTTGTGGTCTGCTCTGGAAATGGCTGGGCTGAGTGACCCCAGGACAGCCATGGTGCCACCTTGGGCATCCAGCACCGGGACACTGAGTGAGGTCACCCCGAGCACAGGGACCCCATCCAAGCTGAGACCCACAAAGCCCTCAGAGACCCTGCAGCTCATGAACAGAGAGGTGTTTGTCTGATGGCCAGCAGCCTTGTCACGCTCACAGTCCCAGTTCCCGCTTTGCTCGTTTGATTTATCACCCACAACTGTTCCTCACAGAGTTGCCTGGGAATTTCTAAGGATGGGGAAATCAAAATTAGCAAATGGCTATTGTCTGTAAAAAGCAATACCAGGAACTGGACAACATTTGCAAAACAGGACTTGTCAACTGGAAAAACCAAAAGAGGGTGGGAAAAGGGAAGATCCTTAAAACACGCAAAAATAAAAATGTCTGGAATAACACAACGGCCAGGAAGCTGAGGGACAAGCACACTCGGGGAGCTGATGGAGCCAATATCCAAAGTGTGCAACTAAAAATTAGAAATAATGAAACAAAATGGGTGTCGGGCCACAGGTCTCTCACCTCTGCCCTTCAATTTCTGACCATCCCTAGTGGAGCTGTTACTCAGCCAGCCTCCTTCTTTCTGCCCCTTACCACGAGACATTTGGTGCACGATAATCACATCCATAAAGTTGGCTGCTATCGCGGTGGTCTTACCGAGCGCTCGGAGCTCCTGTTCCTGCATGGAGAAGCGTTTACTTTGACTCTTTTCTCTACTGTGCTGCTCGGAGCCTGAGGCTGCGTGCTGCTGGTCCAGAGGGTGGTGGTGCTGCTGGCTTTTCCCCTGTCCTCTGCCGTAGTGATGAGAGGAACCAGGTCCGGAGGCGGGCAAAGCTCTCGACTCCATGGCTTTAATGGGCGAAGGCGACTGCTCGAGGTTGGCCCCGCTGGGCAGCTTTGAGGTGTAGACGTTGTTGTTGTCAGTCTGGGCTCGCTCTGTCTTGGCCTCCCTCACCCTGGAGGCCTCTTTCTGCAGGATGGCCGGGTCCAGCGGGGCCGCGTAGCCGTCGGCCGCGCCGAGGGACGAGCGCAGGGTGGAGGCCGAGGGGAAGGCAGCGGAGCGGATCGGTGACGTGGTAGTGGTGGAGGAGGATCTGCGAGGAAAATGAAGACAATGCCAAGATGAGAAACGCACACGGAGAAAGGGAATGCTGTTACCAGAGCCTCAGTTTTCAGCCTTGCCTGGTCGAGCTCCCTCCAGGCCTCCTGAGCATATTGTTGGGCCATACAGGGCCAGCGAGGAGGGTCTGAATGGAGCCTCCACCACAGCAACTGGCCACAGGCTATTGGGCTTGAGCGCATTGACTGGAGAACAGAAAACCCATGGACAGGTCCCAGAGACCTTGATAATAACTCCACCACCAGGCAATCTTCATCAAGAGGAGCAATATCTCTGTTTGGGCACCGGCACACTCCTACTTGCTCTCCTCAGCAGGAAAGGCCACTAGGAAAAGCTATGTAACTGGGGCACCAAAATGTGCCTCTCCCCATCACAACTTCCCTGAAAGCCTCAATCCTGCTCCCACAGAGACCGAAGGGAAAACAACTCTCATTCCTTCCTCTCAGAGGTGCTCGCTAACTAAGTGCTGGTGCAGGCAAGCACTGGAAACCACGGCGGGGGGAACGTACCGTAGGACGGAAGGAGTGGGGGTCTCCGAGGAGATGATCTTCATGCTCGTGTTGTGGAGCACGCTGGGGCGCTGCTGGATGGTCTCGTGGGTGCGGGGTGAGACGGGAGAGTGCTGGTGGCTGTGAGAGTGGGAGGATGAACGGCTGCTGGGCTGTTCTGTACCTGGGGACAGCACAAGGAAGGGCTGCTTTAGCTCTCTGTCCAACAGCCCTAACCCTACCTCCACCCAGCACAGGTGCCAGGGTGGAGGATGGACTCCTCCCCAGCCTACCTGGTCTCCAGATGGGCGCATGCTCCACTGTGGTGGAGGCTAGGATGGATTTTTCACGCTCCCTCTCTCGTTCCCGCTCCCGCTCCCGTTCCCGCTCGGACACCGATGATCCGGACTGTTTGGTCATGTGCGTGGGCCCTCCTGAAACACAACCAAAAGGCAGTGAGAGGGCTGCAGACACAGCAATTCCTCCTGGGAATGCTGCCTGCTCTTCACATTGCTGTGTCTGCAGAGCAGATAAGGAACGGCTCCATCCAAGGTCACCTGGAGCAGGACAGACGAGGGCAACCAGTGCGACAAACCCCAGACAAACCATGGAATGGCTGTCCTGGCGCCATCTCCAGGGTATGACCTTCCCCAGAGCTGTTTGCTTTGAGGAAGAAGGGGGAAAAGCAAGGAATCCCTCAACAAGCAGGAAGAGAGGGAGTCAGTCCCTGAGTGAGAATTAATTTGGAATCTCCCAAACCGTCCTGGCACGCTGAGCCCATGGCCTTGGATTGGTTATGAGCGTCCTGCTCAGTAATTTTCCCACTGAAAACACAACCTCCATGATTACCTGGGGAGAGCGGGGAGCTGCTGTGCCTGCTGCCGAAAGTCTGGGGGGGTCCAGGGATGTAGGTGATGCGGTCCATGGTGGTGGCAGAGGTGCCAGGGGTAGGGGGCACAAGGACAGGCAGGTGTGGCACTTGGGACAGGTCAATGATGCCTGCAGAGAGAAGCAAGAGGACTGTCAGGACAACGCCGAGCGGCTGCAGCTTGGCCGTGCTGGAGCCGGCAGTGCCAGCCTGACCCAGCCTCCTCTCATCCCGCTCCCAAACCCCCGGAATGCCATGCTGGGAGGACCTGCTGCATAGTTGAGGGCGAGGGAGGGCTCCCGGGGTGACAGCCCGCGCAGCATGTCTGCCCGCTGCGCCATGGCCGTGGCTGCGGCGTTGTGATGCATCTGCTGCGATGTGATGTAGTCGTTGATGATGGTCTGGCGGTTCTCCATGGCGGCCGTGTCCGGGTAGCCCCGGATGAGGTACGGGGAGTACAGGTGTGGGTACGTGGGGCTTGGAGCCAGATGCCTTGGCAGGTAGTAGGCAGCAGCTGGGAGAGAAAAGGATGCAGATGTGAAGCGCCAGAGACCTCAGGCTTTTGGAGCATAAGAAGGAAATCACCAGACTGTGCCCACAAGCAAGGTACCTGCTTCCAGTTGGATTCCCCTTGGGATGGCGGCGGGGTCGAAGGGCAGCGGGATGTGCCCTCGGTACAGGTCGACGCCGCTGACGCCGCGGAGCAGGTGCTCGTACGGGGAGATGGGGTGGTGGTGGTCGGGCACAGGGGCGTGCGGAGACTTGGAGTTGGTGAGCTCTCTCGATGTGGGGGTGATCTTTCTGTCCTGGGACACCGGCTTCCCAGCAGTGATGCTCCCTGCAGAGAGCAGAAGGAAATGAGTCAGAGACTGAGCGCTGCAGCCAAGCCGTGTCCCTGAGGGATGCCTCTGGCCAAGCATGGCCCACAGGGACAATTGTAGCTACCCTGAACTCGAGGGACCTTTCCCTCCTCCCTGCACTGCCATGCCCTATTACACCACCAAGATCAGGGTGGGCCAAGTCCCAGTTGCCCCCTGGGAGAGAGGCCTTTCCCAAATCATCCCTCCACCCCAACACATCCATGCTGGGCAATCTGTGCATTCACCCTGGCCTGCACAAGCAGACTGTGGTGCAGCCTTGCTGCCATGATGTCCAGCACAAGGAGGTCGCTGCTGGTGTTAGTGAGAAGTGTGAACATCTCCCACCCAGTGTCCCAAGCACTGCTTTCCTGCTTGCCTATGGAAAATAGAGTGCTGTGGGCCACTGCTGGGACAGGAAGGTCACTTTCGAAACACCAATGGCTTCACCAGCCTTGGCCCAAATCTCCCTTTGGTTACCCTGGTGCAGGTGAGGTGCCCTCACTTCCGAAAGTGTCAGCACCCCCAGGAAGGGCGCTGAGCCCCAGCTGTCCCTGGCAGCCACCCCAGTGCTGTGAGTCAGCCGTGGGCGTGGGCTGCTGGGAAGAACGGGTTCAACAGGCACCTGCTGGGAACCCCTGGGGCAGGTGGGGTCAGCAGCCACCTCCTGCACACCTCACCTGCTCGGCTGCTAGAAATTTTACCATCAAATAAAAGGTTTGCCAAATACCTTCGTGCTGCCGTGGCGTGGACTCCCGCGTGGAGACCGGAGACCCTCTGTGCAAGTGGCTGCTGAAGGCCGTGCTGTGCCCGGCCTGGTGGTCCTCATAGCCCAGGGCACTTTGGTGGGGCTTGCCCGGCTCAGGTACAATCACAGGAGCCCCTCTGGCGATGGAGCCACCCGAGTTTGTCACAGGGCTTGGCCTGTTTTTCAGGCTCTCTTCGTAAGCTCTTTCCAGATTCCTCGGGTCTTGGATGACATCCAGAGAGTGCACAGAGTGAAAAGTCCTGCCGGGACTGCCGATGATGGACCGCACATCGTGCTTTTTGGTGCTCGAGGAGGAAGAGCCGCTGTCATACTTCAGTGGGGTACCCTGGGGACAGGAGGCAGAAGGGACATCAAAGTGGTCTAGAACAGAAGGAGCCCAGTGACTGCACCCCACCGAGTTTCAACAGGACTCAGGATGCCCCACTCAGTGGGTCGATACACAAAGTTTTCTCAGTCAAACAGCCAACAGCCATGGGCAGAGCAGAGATAACCACTCAGCACAGGGCAGGGTGGAGGGCCCATCTTGCAAGTCTTGCTGTGCTCCAACAAGATGACGATGAGTCACTGCCGAAGGCTGGCTGTGCCCATCACGCCTCTCTCCTACACACACTGTGAAATGGGATAGGACTGCAAGGTGCCATGGGAACCCTTGCAAATATTTGGAGACCGACAGGAGATGGCATGCCATGTTTCATCCTAACCAATGGCCCTGCTGGGTTGCCACTTGCCCATGAAGGGAGGAGACCAAGTTTATGTGCACCCAGAGTCACAAATGCTGAGGGAACCGAGCTGACTCTGTCCTTGAAGAAGAGGCAAATGGGTCCCCTTTAGTTTACACATCTAGATGGATCACTGCTTTCTTAACGTGCCAAGGGTTCCCTGGGTTTTGTATTTAACTGCAGGAAAGGATTACAGGATGGCTTGGATTGGAAGGGATCCCTTCAAAGGATGGGACAGGACAACCTGTACCCAAGCAGAGCGTCAGTTCTTACCAGTAATGCAACACAAAGCTGTCTCTGCTCTCCTTTCACCTTGGGAATGGCTCCCAGGATCTGTGCAAGGGCAGCAGTCTGAGCAGGACTGACCTCACCTGCAGTTCACTCCATACTCACCTGCGTGATGGAACCTTCCTTCAGAGGTCTGGTCAGAGAAATGTCTGGTGTCCGCCTCAGCTCCTCCCGGGGAATCTCATGGATTGATCTTCCTGCTTCTTTCACCGTGGCTACCAGGTCTTCATGGGCTGATTTCATTTTCAGAGGCGTCAGATCGTGAGATCTGACCTTGTAGGCATCAGATAAGTCCCTTGGTGGAGTGTTTTCCCTCTTGAGCTGTTTGGCTTCTCTTCTGAGGTAGTCCTCATGGGCCTCCACATAGGACCGAGGTATTCCTGCAACCCCCAAGCAGATGATGGATGCAGAGGGTGACTCCCCAGGCAGACCCTGGACTCCCAGCCCCTGTGCAGATACTCACTTCTAGGGGGTCTCTAGCTAGCACACGTAACTCAGTGACTGGTACCCAAGCGAGCCCACAGAGCAGCTATACCACTAATACAGCTGGTCCTCACATCTACCACCACTTTCTACACCCACTTCACACTAATTTCAACCTGCTTCATGCCAATCACTGACAATTTTGTCCCTGACTTTGGCAGAATTCAGGTTGGTAGAAGCTGAGCAAGACTGAAAATGTCTCTGAGCACAAAGCGGGGGCTGCAAAGATCTGTAGATGAACCTTGCCGTGTCCATCCTTGCTTCCTCCTGTCCCACCCTGATGATGAGAACAAGGGAGCAAGGAGCCAAGCACGTGAGATGCTTCCCCTGACCGTGCCCATCTTGTGCTCACAGGCTTTACCTTGTGTAATCGAGCCTCGCATGTGATGCTGCTCCTTTAGGTTATGGGGACTGTGTCGGTCTGGAGGGATCGCTCGACCCATGAGACCTAGGAGAGACCCAAGAGGGAAAGTCAGGCTGTGACACAGGAATTAATTTACAATTAATGCTTTACAGTGTTACCAGGGATGCTTGGGACAACAAGGATAAATGCCAATAATTTCTAAATTATTTATTTTTCCTTTTTTCCAAATGTGCCTTTTTTTTTTTTTTTTTTGTATTCCTGGAGCTGATCTGTCAGGACAAACACTCGAGGCAAATGGGCCAGTCTACATTCTGGGTTTTTCCCATGCTGCTCAGATGGGAAATACCAGCTAACACTGCCAGAACACTGGCACAGGAAGATGCATCACGTAGACAGGAGTTAAGATCTCCACAGGCCACTAACATAAGCCAGGTGAAAGGTTTCATCCAGACTCACCTTCAATGCTGGTAGATAAGGTATCACGGGCTGACAAGCCCCGGCTGATCCTCCCCTCCATCATATCATAGGTCCTCTTAGTTCCTGTAGTCTCATGGGAAGCTCCTGAGCTCCTGCTGTCTTCTTTGGGACACTGAGAAGCAGCAACTCCACCTGTGAGAGGGAGCACCAAGAGGCACCGAAGGTCAGCACGAGCCAAGAGAGGGTGTTTTCTGCTGTCTGTGTGCATTGCTGAGGGGTCAGGTCCCATCCCAGCATCAGCCACCGCTACGCAGTGCCAGAAACATCGCACGGGATTGGTTTCCAGGAAATTCAGCTGGTGTTTTCTCCCCTCCCTGCCTGCCTCAGACTCCAGATCTGTGCCTCCCTCTTGGGTTGGAGCATCCACTCTGTCGTGTTCCATTCCCTCCCTCCCTGGTGGGGCTATCCTGTAGGCAGCAGGGCAGCCCTGAGCCAGTGGGAGCAGCTGCAGTTCCACTGAACTTGGCTCTTTGGGTCTGGGGCGTTTTGTTTTTTTGCCCTGTTTGTTTTGATTTTTGCTAGACACCTACTGTTTGGGATCTTGGCCAGCCTTAACATTTGCTGAGACACTCCCTGGGTGAGAAAATCAGGGAAAACGGAGGAGAAGCAAAGCTGAGAATGATTCCTTTGAAACAGCACTGAGCACACATAGGAACTGGGAGAGATGGTGCAAAGCAGGACTGATGGAGTGAGCACTAGAGTGAGGAGAGATCACTGGCTGCCCCCTGATCCAAAGATGGAGCAGGTTCCCTGTGAACAAGCACTGGACATCTGTCCTGAGCCCCACCACCAGCCCAGCCCTGCCCCTGCCAGGCAGCATCACACCCACCCTGGGCAATGGGCACCCATCATGTGCAGCGAGCTGTGAATTCTGAACCAACTGAATGCCTCGGGTTTATGCCACGAGCTCCAAACAGGATGTCAGCTAGGAGAGACAAACGCCTCTGCCCATCATCCTTGGCCAGGCTGCCCTTGCCAAGGATTGCCAGTGCCCTGATCCTCCTCTTTGTGGGCAGAGAAGGTGGCTGTACAATTAGAGAAAGCAGGGAAGTTAAAAACATTCATTCTATTGTGGACGATCAGGAACGAAACTCCTCCTTGGCAAAACTGGTAATTAATAAAATGGGATTATTACAACTTCACACCCACTGCTGGTTTCCGCAATCAGCACCCACTCAATCCACGGAGTGTTTGGGGCTGTGTGTGGGGAAACAAGAGGGGGTCCGTGCCCGAGCCTTTGCTTCAGCTCCATTTGACAGGAGAAATCCGGGGGTGACATTCAGAATCAGCCAAGCACCATGATGTGCCTGCACCCTGTCATCAAGGCACATCTGTTGCCACCAGCCCTTGTACAGGAGGGGACGTGCTCCCGGGCACCCTTTGTACCACCGGGAAGCAGGGGGAGGGCGCGAGGGAGAAGAGAGACTAAACAGAAAGGAAACCATTCCAAACCCACGTCCCTCGCCTTGCAGAAGCCATCAGCAATCATATGCAGGATGAGAATAACCAATCTAGCACAATTCAGCTCACACATGCTACAGGATCTCGTCTCATTACAGCTCTTTTATTTTAAGCACCCTCATGACACTAAAGAATTTGCAATTTTTTTTCTGCTTGCCAAAATTCATAATCACCAACAGTTTCAGTTTTCTTATCTAATTTTTTTTTTTTTTTTAACTCTTCTGTTCCTGGGCTGCTCAGCCTCGCTGGGCTCTACAGGGGGAAGGAGAGAGGCAGGGCTGGCAAGGCTGCAGCAGCTCACGAGATCCCTTGGGACGTGATAAATGCTATCAAGCATGTAAAAGGCTGCTGGGGAGAGGAAGAAATTAATTCCCCATCTGTGTCCATGGACGGTAGCACGAGAGGTGACGGACACAGGTTGCAGCAAAGGAGACTCGGGCTGACACAAACTACAGGGGAGAGGTTGGTCTGCAGCTCTCTCTCATTGCCTGGAGTGGGATCCCAGCTCTGGGCATGGGCAGCCCTCACTGCCAGGAGCCCTCCCCACCCCTCCCTGATGGTTCTGTTTCTGAGGTCAGCCTCGTTCGACCCCCAGCCTGGGCAGAGGTGATTAAAATAGCTTCTTGCACAAACAAGTCCTGAAACACTTCCTTGTCCAAGCCTCGCCAACTGTCCCAAAGGGCATCCAGACACAACTCTTCCACGGTGACATTTCTTATCTGGGCCAGAGTTGACAGTGGACCCGGGGGGACATTCTATGAGCCAGTTTCCATGTGGCAGGCAAGAGGCACAGCACAGAGCCCTGTCCTGAAAGGTCCCTGTGGTCCCAGGACACACAAAGGTGACATCAGCTGGAGCTTGAGAGTTGTCTCCATGGCCTGACCTGAACCCTCTGCCTCCAGCCCTGGATAAGACAATCCAGCCCGTGATGAAAGGGGCTGCCTGCATTTGTGGGCATGAGGAAAGGGACATCTGTGGGACACAGTGCCTGCAGCACTGCTCACAGAGGCCAGATAGGCTGGAATGGAGACTGTGCCCCAGGGAGGGAGGCAGTTGCCAGAGACGCCCACTGAGGCAGCTGAGGTTAGGATCAGCTGCTTAGTCATCTCCAAACCCAACTGAGAAGGGAGGTGACACATGAGGATGGCCATTCCTGTGCGCACCAAAGCACACCCCAGTGCTTTACCCCAAGAGGATTCAGGGCTGCAGCATCACTAAGTCAACTCTTCCTGACTACAGGTACAAGCCAACAGAGACGCCTGACCCAGCACATGGTCAAAGGCAAGAATGGAGCTGTTTCCAGCCCCACTGGAGAGCAACATCTGCTTATCCCCAACGGGAGGCACTGGGACACACAGAGCAGCTTTGATGGCCAGTGCTGTGAGGGGCTGAGCAGGCGCAGAGCAGGCAGGAGCAGCTGGTGACCACCTGCTGGTGCCACTAACGCAACGAGGCACCGCCGGCAGTTCCCGAGGAAAAGCGTTCCCGTGCTGCGGGGGTGCGGCAGCAGCCAACACATCCCCAGACAGGCTCCTTGGGGGATGCAGGGGGGGCTTCACCACCTCCAACAGCTCTACCAAAACTCACCAGACACTGAGGCTGGGTCTGGGAGGATTCCTGCAGGGCAGCCCCATGCTGGAAAAGCCTCACGGTGCCCAAGTCAACGCAGGTGAGAGTCTGACATTCAAAGAAACCTTTATGCCCAACTACCTGACTTGCCTCCATCTTGCAGGTTTTTGAGTCCACCTTGCACAAGAGTTTGGGAGTGCTCTCAAAATGTTTTCAAATCAGTCCCCCTCCAGCACAGGGTGCTAGGGATGAAGGTAACACCTTCCTATCTGGTCCTCTCCTCTACCCTGTTTCCCAAAATTATTGCAACCCTGCCATCTCTAAGACAAGACAATCACGCGAGACAGACGGACACAGGGCACCAGGTTGGGAAGGGAGAGAAACGCTGGAAGCAAAGACATGAGGCTGGCCCGTTGTACTTTGTCGACCTTTCCTCAAATAGCTCCCAAGTCCCAGCCACAGTGGCACAAACCCCTGGCATCTGCCCTAAAAAGGCAGAGAGGATGAGGACTTACCCTCGTAGGACAGCACGTGGCCTTTCTTCCCTTCGTAGATGACATGTCCTTTGGGCACGGCATCCTCCCTTGCCTTCTCTGCTCTGCTGGGGCTGTCTTCTCCAATTATCCTGGTAATGGTTCCTTTGTACAGCACTTCTGCCGGGGTGCCCTTGGAAAGCCACCAAGATCCATATTTAACAGTGTCACAACCAATTAAGCAAACGCCGTGCGGGGACAGGCTGTTCCTCGCGGGAAGCTGAGCGCAGGGAGCGCACCCGGCCTCCGCTTCCTGGCGCAGCCAACAGCCAGGGACTTGCGGCTTAATTATTGATGAGAACGATAACGAGGAGCGGTTAAAAGGTACGTGATCTGTGTGAGGCTGCCGGGAAGAGGCAGGGGATGAGGAGAGCACAGATCTCCAAAACAGCAACTCTCACCCTGCGTGTTTTGGAGTAAGCTACCCGGCCTGCTCCCTCTCCCCAGGTTTGGGGGACAGTGCTGGTGCTCCCCTGGGGACACCTTAGTGACAGCAGGCACTGCTCCAGCATTAGCTTTTTCCCTGCAGCCTATTTCCCTGGCTTGGCACAGGAGCCACAGAGATGTCCTGCCCACCCAGGCACATCTGCTGGCAGCAGTGTGACCTTCAGTGAGCTGCCTGTGTGCGGGAGCTGGCGGCTGGCAGCGCGCCCGGGCGAGACGGCAGGCGACAACCAAACCGGTCCTGGAGCAGGTCGGAGAGCAGGGCCTGCCTTAGCTCTCCAACAGGAACAGCAGCAGGCTCCCCACACACACACCACTGTGAGCTGAAACCTCTCCTTTGCCACAAGCAGACACAGCTCACAGCACCTGCCCCCCAGTCCCCTTCAAAACACACGGAGCTGGATGTCCCTGAGGAGTCGCTGGTGATTAACACCCTTCTGCCACTGTAACCTGTGGGTGCCAACTGGGAACAGCCACCATGGGGTGACAGACCCCCTGCCCCATCTCTGGGAAGGCACAGTGATGCTGTCAGAGTGACACTCCTGACTGACACCTGCCTACTCAGCTCATTTAACCCCAGCAAGCCCCAGGACTGCTGCCTGGGGGAAGCTTCAGGGAGGCGATGCCCTCGCCAGCTTTGCTGGTGCTTCCAGGTTGTGCCGCTCAGGTTCTTTCCCCCACTCCTGTCTGGGGGTGCCCAGCTCTTTACCAAGCCCTCAGAGTAGCAGCAGTCCCCAAAAGCCAGGACATGCCAGCATGTGGGTTCAGTGCTCTGGTCAATCACCCTTGCAGTGGATCTGAGCACCTCATAATGGCTCTCCCAGCCCCAGGTAAGTCACCTCCCTTCTGCAGACTTGCTCCAAAGGGATGTGAAAGCAAGTGATGACAGATGGCTTCAGAGCAGAGAGCATATATTCAAGATCTGCTTCCTGTGAACTGCATGACTAATCTGAGATCAAGTATCAGCTCTGGTACCAGGAGCTGCTGCCAGAACAGGGGGCTCCTTCTCCCCAGCAGAAGCAGGGGGATGCAGGCTGCTGGGCCAGCAGGAGAGCCAGGCAGTGCCCTGGGTCTGGGCTTGGTACCTTAATCCCAAGCAAAACAAAGGAATCTGGATGGATTCATTAGCTGGCTGGATTCATTAACTGGATGCAAAACAGTGTCTCAACAAACTCTGCTGATCTCCTGAACTGGCACACGGTGCTCAAGGTCCTTCACGCCCACCCACTGCTGCCCACAGCTGCTGCAGAAGCATCTGAGAGGATGGAGCAAGTGTTTGTTCTAATGGGTTATTTACAGCCCCTGAGCACCCACCCCTGGCAGCTGTTGGACACAGGGCACCAGGCAAGCTAAGCCTTTGCTCTGGGCCAGAATTCAGGATCAGGTCCCCAGGGCCAAAGCAAACACGGTGAGCCTCCTTGAAGAAGGCAGGCAAAAGTTGGAGCCTGAATGTCTTTAAATATCTGAATGATGGCCAGATAAAATCCCCACGGGAAACAGATTTTTTTTTTTTTTTAATGCTCTCTGCTCTGTTACCAGATAAGCAATAACTCACACTGCAAGAAACTATCGCCCGCTTGCCAGCTGCTCTTCTGAAGATGGATGGTGGAGATTAAGGCCAAAGTATCTTCCTGCTGAAGAGCCTTTGGGCAGGACCCCCAGCAAAGCACACTCAGCCCTGGCAGGAGCTCTCGCTACCTTACCTGCCCCTCACCTGCTCCTCCCTCCTCCACCTGGCCTGGGCCCTCCACCCATCTCCTTTGCTCTGCTCCACTTTCTTGCCCTGGCAAGATGAATTTTGCCAGAGCCATTTACAGCTGCTTTTGCCTCTGTTCTTGACAGCTACAAAAGGCAAAGCTGGGTTTGAAGGTGTTTGTAAGGCTGCATTGCTGTTTGCTGGGCTCTGCTCTTCTGCAGTCTGCACCCATGGGACACCACTCACGCCATCCCAAGTGGGGACTGTTTGCAGAGCTCTCCGAGGGGCTCCGTGGGGTGGGAGCATCACAGAGGTGCTGCACAGCCCTGTCCTGCACACCCAGTGTGCCTCACAAACCCCCAGTGCCCATGTCCAGCACCACAGGCTGCAGCTGCCAGCACCCAGGGGAGACAAAGGACCTACGTGTGTGATGGACCCTCGGTAGGTGATGGGCGACTCCGGGGGGGGTCTGGATGTGGGTGTTCCTTTGGTGATGCTTCCTCCCGAGGCAGAGCTGAGGGAAGTACCTGTAGGACACAAAACCTGTGAGCTGGGGGGCACAAAACCCACGGGGCTGAGACTATGAAGTGCAGGATTTGACCCAGTCTCTAGCAAGCTGTGGTACTGGAGGGGACACCCACCAAGCGCTGACAGTGTTCAATGCCAAGCCTTGCAGAACCCTTTGTACCAAGTCTCTTGAGAAACTCATCCCTGAGTGAGTGTGGGGTGGAGACGTGGTAAAATACAAGCATTTTGAGGTTTTCAGCTCCCTCCTGTCTTTGTGGAGGCAGATTTATGAGCCTGGGAGAAAGCCCAGCCTGGCTCAGCCTCTCCTGAGGTGATCAGAGCAGATCTGTGGTGAGATGCAGCTCAGGGTGCCTTGAGTTCATTCACACAGATCTGTCCTGGGTTGGAGCCAGCCCACCACACTCAGGCTCCTGACTTGTCTCACTGGGAGGGTTCACAGACCAGAACTTGCACTAAACAGCAACACCTTTGCATTTATTTTCTTCTGCTTGGTTAACAGGGAAAGAAACCCATGAGAGCTTTATTTAACCAAAACGGGGTCCCTGTCCAGCTACAGCAGCAACAATGAAGAGCATGAAAATACCAATTAATGTAATTTAAACATGTCCTGCTTTGTCTTAAGCAATAGATTTTCAGGCGCCTCTTGAACACAAAACTGCCACCAGAATCAACACCCGAGGCCCTGATTTGGGGAGGTGGAGAAAAGGGACAAAGAGAACCCTTTGGCTGGGCACAATTCCAGAAGTCCTGGAGATCACCAGGCAGCTGCAGCCAGTGTGGCATTCACCAGGCTTGGCAGTGCCAGCATCCCTCCCTCCCCACAGCTGGGCACACGCCTGCCACTCTGTGTCCTCACCCCGCAGGATGGAGCCCTCCTGGGATGGCTGCAGAACCAGACTTTCTGGCTGGCTGGCCTGGCTTCTAGGAGAAAGTTGTTCCTGCTTTACTCCAGGAAAAGGCACTGGAAAACATAAACCATGTATCAGCAGAGGTGCAGGACATGAGGCCACAGCCCTTGGCTGTGCCAGCCTGGAGGCAGCACTTCCTCAGCATCTCTGCCATTCCCAGCTCTTTGGGATGGGCTTCCCCAGAGAGGTGCAAACACAAATGCCTTCGAGCAAAGCCAGATCCTTTGCCCTGGCACTGCCCACACCGGGACCAGGGCTGACACTGAAAACCCTGTGGTGGTTTATAGCAGGACCCACACACAATGGGAAACAGAGCTCATATCCCTCCTCCCCAGGCTTGATCCCTCACCCATTCCCTCCTGCTGTTAAGAAAAGCTACCAAATCTGCAGACTAAACACTTTCTTTGTTCACTTCAGGCCATTTACTCTTTATCCTACCAGCCTGGGGAGCAACAATATATTTCCTTCCTTCGATCACAGTATTAGCTGGAGAGTATTTATAGGCAGGGAAGTGTCCCTGACCGAGTTGTTGCTTTCCTATACTGCACAAATTTAGCTCCCTGTGTCTCTGCTCCCCTGATGGACTAATCCTTTCATCCTCTTAGCAGTCCTCTCTGTGCTCCCTTGCTGTGTGCCCTGTGCTCCTCCTCTCCCCTATGCTTCTGGCAAGCTCATTCCCTCCAGTTCTCAGAGCACGTGAGAAACAACTCATCTCCCAATTCCTTACCCAGTTTCTTGGGATCCATGGTTAGTGGCAGGCCCATGGTGATGGAACCAACGGGGACCTTGGCGTGCTCAGGGCTGTAGGGTGTGTGGAGCTGGATGGGCATTCCCTGTGGGGCAAGAGGAGAGGTCAGGAGCAACTGATGGTCCCTGTGAGGCATCTGCACCGCTCACACCTATCAATACCTTACCTGGGAAATGGATCCGACGGATCTCTCCAGCACGGAGGGGTGCTTGGTGGAGGAGATGAGGGGAGGAGGGTTGGAGATGCTGGCTAGTCTCTGCAGCCCTGAGCGAGAGCTCTCATGCAGGTTTAGTGGGATGGGGTGTCCTGTGAGGAGAACACAAATGTTTGTTAGTGAGACCAAGGGCAGGCAGAGCGGCTGCAGCCACCGCAGAGCAAAGGGGCACAGGAGGGAGCAGGGGCTGGCTGTGAGCCTGCACGAGGCTCCAAGTCACATGGTCATCTTGGAAAGGATTGGAATAGTTTAAATTACTGCCCCCGTCCCCTCTGCAGCCAGAGGATGAGCTGTGCCCAAGCTGTCTGCCCTCCAGCCAGAGAGGACAGCGCAGAGAGGGATAGAACCTGTCTGACTTTGCACCCACAGTGTTCTGTAACAAATCACATCCCTGTACCTGCCCCAGCCAGAGCTGGGAGACACACCTGACCACCCTGGGACCTTTAAACAGCCCAACCTGTGATACTGGCTGTAAGCACAGCCTCTGTGCTCAGTCCCAGGTCAGGCAGGGGAGGGCACACGCCACGCAGCCAGTGGGTTTTACTTGCCTGGTGGGTTATACTGGAACAAGTGGGGCTCTGCCTGGGGAGAAGTTTTGATCACATCCCGGGGGTAGGACAGAACAGGGGGCCAGCACGAGGCAGCCATCGACTCAGCACTCAGCTTCTGAGCCTCTGCGATGGCTGAGAAATGCACGGACTTTTCTGCAAAGGACAGAAAGAAACTGCATGGTCAGTGGCCAACATGAGTGAGGGGTCCCTGTAAGCACAGGCAGGGAAGCAAGGGCCAGCCTCAAGCACAGGGGATGGCTTCAGTTCAGCCCAATTTGGCCATGAGGTGAGGGCTGAACTCCCCAACAAAGCTAAAAGGAAAAAGCTCAGTGCCACTGCCTGGATTTGACAGTATTTATTTTACTCAGATTTAAAGTGCAGTGGGATGTCTGTGTTGGTGATTCTCCTGGTGCTCACTGCCTGCAGGAAGCTCCATGGACCTGGTACCATCCCACCTCACCCAGGAGAGATGGCATTTGGCATGCAGCTGGTCACAGAGTCCAGCTCCTTGCCAGGACTCGGCCATTAGTGAACTGCTCCTGGGCAGCTCCTGCCTGTGCCCACAGCTCCACATCATCCCAGCATGGCAGGGCTGGAGGATTAATGATGATGCTGCCAAATCCTGCCCTGAGGTTAAAGCCAAGAAATAGCACTGTTGGCATCCCTCCGGTGCACGGGGGACATGCAGAGGGCACCAGCTCACTGTGGTGTGCAGCGGGGCACAGGGTGCCTGCAGAGCCCCAGGCCACTGCCAGGACCACTACAATGCCAGCACACCAGGACAGGCTCATCCCCACATCACACAGAGATGTGAAAGCTCAGCTGCTATTAAAGGCTGCCTCCTGGCTAAAACCATTTGTAGGCTGTGGGATGGGAGAAATAATGGCATCAGTTCCTCAGACAGCGAGGGAATAACACACTGATGTTCTCTGAACACCTGGGACAAGCATGCTGCTCGAGACTGTCAAAGGCAAATGAAGATGGACACAGGCTCTGTGGAACAATCAAATGAGGGATATGAGGGAGGCTCACTAGTCCTATGTGAGGTGCAGGCTGTGGGCAGGAAAGCTTCCCAAAATTACCTGGTTCAGGGCATCCTGGATCCCAGGCTGGGTTCATCCTGGCTATAAAAAGGCTGATGGGAAGCCAAGAAGAGCTTAATGATGGAGGAGCTGTGCTGGGGACACCTGAACCCTGCCATGTGCTGAAAGATGCTGAGGAAAAGAGAGGCTTCATCTGCACCAGCTCTGTGCCAAGTGCATCCTCACGCTTGGCTAAGCAGACAGATGAGACAGCCTTTTCTGGATGGATTAGTGGCAGGTTTGGTAGGATTTGCTTGTAATCAATAAACACTTCATTTTGCACTGCCCTTCCTCCCCAGATCCACCTGTGTAACGTTCGCATTGACCAGAAATTAGAAACTGGGCAGTAAACAATAGCAATCACAAATGAGCCCAGCCTTTAACCATCAATTTTTGATAAAAATAGATGCTGAATCCTGCTAAGCCTAATAATAGGGCAAGTAGATTATCAGAGGCCCAATTTAATGAGGCTTTACTACATTATCGTTATTAATGCTCAGTGTACTCAGAAGCTGGGAGATTATTCTTGTTCGCTTCAGTGAGAGAAGAAATCCATTCTGGGCACACAGAGGTGTGCAGGCACTCACACCTCTGCAGCCTGGTGGGATCAGACCTTGGCTGTGGCCTCTTCTGTCCCCATGTAGGATCCCAGGGAGGATCCCTTCATCCTGCCAATAGAGGGGAATCCAGGCACGCCCTCCTCGCTGATGGAGAGTCCCTGGCACATCCACACTCTCTGATCTTCTCCCCTTCGGCTCGGCCCCATTCAGCTCTGTCTGTGTGGGGGCAAACAGCGCTGGGATCTCCCAGCTGAAGACGCTCCCTGACGCCAAGGCACTGTCAGCCAAGGCTCTGTGCACCCTGGATGGCTCTTGGAGAGCCCTGTCCTCCTCCCCTCCCCGTGGGAGCCGTCCCCTCCCCTACGAGCCTCTCCAGCCTGTGAAATGTGGCCAGTTCCTAATTGCCCCCGCATTAGAGGGTGGCTATAACTCAGCCAGCTTTTGATAAAATAGCACTTACACGGGGAAGAGAGAGTTCCTATTACCGTTTATCAAGCCCCTGGAATGGGAGCGAAGGAGTCAGAGTTTATATGATCCGTCATCCAAATTAATGCTCTTGGCTCCCCGTCGCCTACGAAGGCCAAACGAAACACAACTAAATCAACACAAAACACGCTGCCGGCGCTCCAACCGCCCAGCGATAACCAAAGATGTGCCCGACGGCAACCGGGCGCTGGGGAAAGGGATCCGTCTGCCCGTCGGGGAGATCCTGCAAGGGCTGCCTGCCCCTGCCCAGCCCCGTGATTAGCAGCTCCTCTTGGAAGGCAGGGCAGTGCTCGGGAAGGTATGGCCGGCTGGCTGGCCACCCTCCAGGCCGATCCAGCCCCAGCCAGCAGCTGCGAGGCAGCCAACGCCTCGGCCAGGATGTGTGCAAGACTTGGCTTTGAAGCGGATCCAGAGCGGTGTGAAGGATGTTGATCTCCGGAGAGGTTGCAGGAGTTCAAGCTCTCTTATCGAGCCAGGGAGGAACAGGAGTACCTGCTCTGGTGGAGTCAGCCCCTTGCTGAGAGGTGGCACAGGGCTGCTCTCCAGAGGGCTCTGTAGGCTGTGCTGGACTCTCTCTTTTAACTCTAAGCCATGTGGCAACACGATGTCTGCAGTCTGGATGCCTGCCACTTCACCGGGATGCCTCAGAGAGCAGGGGAGGGAAGGGATGCACACAGATTTGCCAGGACTATCTGGCTATCTCCCTTCTAACCCCTGACCCACAGCCAGGATGTGTTCCAAGAGGCAAAGACAGAACTGAGACAGTGCCTGAGTCCGTACTTGTACTGAAACCAGGGCTTTGGGGGAGCTGATTTCTCCTCTCGAGTTGACTCATCACGAACCTGCTGCTTTTTAAAAGGGAGATGCATTCCCATCATGAACAGGGGAGACCAGTCTATGTCTCCCTGGGGTCCACAGGCATTCCAGACCCACTGTGACACCCAGCACAGAAGCACAGCCACACAGGGCTTGGAAAGCACACAGCTGGAGCCCAAGACCTGCTGAGATGTTTGCAGGGATACAGGGAGGCATAATTACTTTCATTAACATGAAAGATTCAGAGCTGTACAGAAGAGAGAATAAAGTGCTTCATATCATTAGTACCTCACAGAGAACAAAGCAACAAAAGATCCACCTGGATAACAGATCCTCATATTTGATAATGGTGCCAGCAGGCCACAGAGGGAAGTGGTTGACTTCAACCCCTAAACCCTGCCTTGTACCTCATACCCACTAATCTGCCTCACCTCCTCACCTTCCTGTGGCCAGGAGAACGCTGGAGCTGCAGCACTGGGACACAAGCAATGCAGAGCTCCAGGCTGGAGGGCTGGCTGTGGCACCCAGCTCACAAGGAAGCTGAACAGAGCAGCACCAGATCTGCACAGGAGATAAAACCTGATTACCTGCCACTGAGGGGGAAGAGTTGGAGGGGAACTGCTCCACCTGGGCAGGAAAAAGGAGCACAGCAGGATAAGATCAGCTGGAAATGGGACTTCACGGGTGGCAACACCACGACTTAGGGGAAACTCCCTTTTTTGCAAGGTGAGCAGTCACCTTCCTTGCTCATATGCAAAACATTCTGAAGGTGTGATGCACACATTTATTGCTATTTATTGTCTGAAAGAACCGTGGGCAAGTGCCAGCAACCAACTCTTCTGGCAAGCACATCCTTCTGTCCAGAGGGACATGACAGCTTGAGGAATAACTACCTGGCCTGGGCACTGCAGAGCAGGCTGCTACAATCCTGGCTGCTGGATGGTGAGCAAGTGCAGTGATTTTCCAGCAAAGATCACAGCCCAAGCCCAGTGCCTCCTCAGTGCAGTCTTATCGACCCTCTTCCATGCACAAGCAGTGGATTTTTGCAGCTGCACCCATTCCTGTGCAGGATCCAGCACTGGTGGACATTGTGCCCACCCAAACCCAACTCCTGACTGTGCCATTGGTGACAGCCTCTCATCTTCCTTAACAACTGAGCCACAGGCTGGCTATGGGGGGGCAGGGGCACAGACTCTGAACTGGAACAGACTCTAACACTCAGATTAAAAACACATTTAGAGGATGCTCTCATCAGGACTTCCCGTCTCTCCTTAACCTTGATCCCCAGGTGCTCAGGCTAATAATGTTTCAGATGCTCTATGGTGGGAACCTCTGAATTGCTCATTAGGCAGCCAAACCACATCAGAGCTATTCCAGGGAGAAAGCACTGGGAATCTTTACAGGAACCTTTGGACTCCGAGTCACCGTATTAGCATTGATTTTAAATGAAATAATGGTCCCCGCTGTGCATTAAAAGCATTCTTTATAGAAAGCCAGCAAGGTAGAAAAGAGCCATTGTGCCCAGAGCCTTGGCATGCCTCCAGGCCCCTCTGCTCTCTGGTGAATGGCAGACGCTAATAAAGGCAATCTTCACCTCCTCGGCGCTCCACACTGCCCCGTGTTTGCTGTGGGCTCAATGAGACATCATGTACTGTCTAATGAACATGGGAAATTAGCCCTGCCTCTCTCGTCCTGCCTCAAGATGCTATTAAAGAGCTTTCAGGGGTCGAAAGAAGCTTTCACCAAAGAGAGGGAGAGCTGCCGGCTGGGTACAGCTGCACGGCCCGGGTGCTCCGCGCGGATCAACGCGCACCGACGCGCACACAGCCCTACCTTCCTTTTCACCAACAGCGGGGCTCCGGCTCTTCCCCCTGGGACTGCTGCTGGGCTGCTGCTGCTCCTTCTCAGCCTGCTGCTGCTGGGACTGGGAGAGCTTGCTCGGGGGCATGTCCTCACGGGCAGACTCGTGGGCTTTTGTGATCTGCTGCTGGTAGAGAGCCAAGGCGTGGGGAGGCACCTGAGGCTTCGCGCTTCCACTCTGCAGCACCCCCTCGGAGAAACCTTCAGAGATCTGCAAAGCAGGAAGGATTGGTGATACTCATCCGTAACAATCTTGAAAACATCAGGAGTTAAGAGAAGCCCCTGCCCCACACTATCATGCCAAGTCTTACCAGAGACCAAAGATGGCTTCAAAGCTCACTAGCCACAGGAGATTAAAAAAAGCCCATGACAAAGAGTACCAGCTCTGTGCTGGTGACACTACAGGAGAGAGTCAGACCTCTGATCTACAGTTAATTTGCCAGAAGTTACACTACAGCAGCCACATCTTAAGCTGCAATATGGGAAACTGGAAGAGCATCAGGAATGGGTCCTCCCTGAGCATGCAAATCCTAAAGCAAGGATTGCCTCCCTGCCCACCCTGAGTCGCTGCTCCTCCAGTGCTGACCCTGGAGATACCAGGATGCTTCTTCTCACAGCCCAAGCCACTATATCAGTATTTTCAATACATGGCTACTGGCAGTCAAAAAGAGGGATCAAGCAAAGCTCCTGGGTGAGGAAGGTAATATTCTTCAAGCACAAGATGAAGTGCAGGGCTGGGAAGGTGCACTCTTTCTTTTTAAAGCAATGGGAGGCAGCAGTCATGTGGCAGTGAGAAGCTTTTTCTGTCCAGACCTCCCACGATTTTCTGATAAAAGAGCTCAAGAGACATCCAAATGCTGCTGGCAGAGCTGCTCCAGCAGCTGGGAACACGCTCTGCACAGGGAGCACCTTGCCTGGCCGGGGGACTTGCAGCGCCCAGGCACAGCTCTCTGCGGACCAGAGGCCATCCCCAGGGATGAGCACATCCTTGCAACCCTGACGCACAGCACGGAGCCCAGTGGGAGAGCATGCACGAGGCACAGGCTGTGCTCCCAGGCCTGGCCCTCTCCAGCAGGGTACTCACAATGGGAGGGATGGCAGCAGCTCTCTGCTTCAGCTGTTTCAGGTCCAGCGGTTTCTGCGGCGAGGAGTTGAGCCTGGCGTCGCTGGCGGTGTTGAGCAGGCTGGGCCGAGGGGACAGCAACCTGGAAGCAAAACACAACATCAGGCATGGACGGGTGTGGCCCATGGTTCCCCCACACTCCACACCCCATACCCCTGTTTTGTGCTGCCAAACCCAGAGGACATCCTCTGCACCACAGAGGAGCGTGCGGGACCGCTGCTCGCTGCTGAGAATCTGGGCTCAAAGACAACCCCCACGGGACTACATGCTCAAACAAGACCCTTATGTCTGGCTCAAGAGGCCCTTGAGACCACTTTCCCTCATCCCCATGCTATTTCTAGCCAATCTGCTGTTGTCCAGAATAAACTTGAGGGAAAATGGACTCCAGAGCTGGGTGTTACGGAGCGAGGGGAACAGCTCAGATTTCATCTACAGATGAGATTTCATCTCAGATTTCATGGACATCATGCTACCCCTCCAGAGCTCACATGTGGGGCTCACCCAGGGCTGGGGATCGGTTTTATGCTCTTCTTCAAGGACTGTCTTTTATAAAGGTGCTAAGGCCAGGGCAAGCCACCATGAGCAAGCAGCTCTGGCCCTTGGGTCACATGAAAGACTAGAGGCTGGATTTGGATGGGATTTGGTACTCAGCAGCCCAGCAGCTCTGCGGTCCTGCACCCTCACCACTTGCTCTTCCCTTTGGCTGTTTGAGCTGCCTGGTAGACACTCAGCCAGCCATGCAGAACCCCTGTGCAAACGTGGGGTGCACCCCCATGGTGCTGCCAAAACAGGGCAGGATGGTGGCGTGCAAAGCCCATGGGTCAAACCCTCGGCGTGTCCAGCTCCTGAGCTCATGCTGAGACCTCAGGGACCACATCTACCCAGGCCACCTCTGCTTTCTCTCCCTCCCGACTCCAATTTGTTGAAGCCAGTTCATAGTTTTCAAGCTTTACAGCTTGATTTGTTTATTTTAGCTGTTATTTCAGTGTTCTCTTCAGCCTATAAATTTCAAGGTCATTCCATGCTCACCCTTGGATGAATAAACAATTGTGGCGGGGCCATGTGCGGGGAATAAACTCATCATGGTGCTGGGACTGCCCCAGCCCTTGCTCTGCACGCTGCCTGGCATCAGAGGGGAAGGGGACCCATCTCCACACTGGGACCAGGGTTAGGCACCCAGGGGAAACCAACCAAGGGACAGTAAAGTTGAACTCTTCCCTAAATAATCCCAATGATGTCTGCCTGTGGAGCCACATGGGTGTTGTGAAGCCACACTCCTGGAAGGGTGCAACATCCCAAAATCTGCTGAGACATGGGGCTGGGGACAAGGGCACCCAGCACTTGTTCCTGAGACCTTCACACCGGGCTGAGCTGTAGAACTGCCACCCCAGCATCTGCTTCGTGCACTCACTGGTGTTTGAAGAGGTACATTTAAGCACCCTTGAAGTCCCTTTAAGCACCCTCAAGATGTTCAGGTTTCCTGAAGCCCTCCAGGATCCTGATGCTTCGGAAGCCAAAGCCAGTATTAAATTCATCAATATGCAAATTGCCTAATTTATTACATCCCTCCCAGCAGATCTTGTGCCAGACAATGGGATGTTTGTTGGGTGCTTTGCTCTGGAAATCACCATATGAACAGTTCTTGGCATCTCTTATCCACCTGCCGCACAGCCCAGCACCTCCCAAACCCAAGGACCAGTGCCTTAAGATGGCTGGTGGCACTGGGAAGGATGGGAAAAGAGTCAGAGCAGGAAGGGGTTGGCAGGGTCACAGCTGAGCCTCAACAGTGTGGAAATGTCCCCTCTCAGGCATGAGGCTTTGGGGATGACGATGACACTGCATTTCCCATACTCTTTCTCCTTCTGCCATGGAGACGGATGGGGACTAATTTAACCTCCAGATGATCCAACACACTGACACATGACCCAGCCAAACACGACTCCATAGTAGTTGTGCAAAGCCAGTGGCCACCAGATCTCCACAATGGGCTCCCCCAAGCCAAGGACATGGCTCCAACATAGCACTGGCCTGGCAGAGTCCCTGCACCCGTAGCCAAGCCAGCAATGGTACGTGCAGCACCAGTTTGGTTGGTGCAGGTGTCTCCTCACCATGCTGCAGGTCTGCAGCGGTAGCTGTGTGTGGCCTCCCCCACATGTCCCCATCTGGCGTGACCTCCTGCTGAACCACATCTTGGCCGTGCTTGCAGCAGCCCTCCTGCAGCACTCGCTGCATGGAACCACAGACAACCAGCTGCCTCCTTCAGCCTGGACGAGTTAAGGCTGCGCCTCCTCAATCCTGGACGTGTCTTTGCTAGCGTGAACCGCAGGAGGACCAAAAAAAAGGCTGCCCCAACTCTGAACCCTTTCCTTCCTCACCGCGGGGACACCCCAGCCACCCTCTGTCCTCTTCTGGGAGATGCCGGGGACAGCTTGACGCTTTCACAGGCGCAGGGAAGAGCACCCACGCCCCGCTGGCGCTGGGTGGGTGGGCGAGCATCGGGTGATGCGGTGACGGGGCGGCTCACGCGGCATCGCGGCAGCCCGGCCCCGCTCGGCGCGAATCACGCTGCGGCAGCGGGGCTGCGCTAACGCCCGCGGGCCGGCAGCCCTCGACCCACGGGGGAAGGCGAGGGAGCAAAGCTACAGCTGGGAAGGGCACCCAGTCCCCGCTGGGAGGGAGCGCGGCGGTGCCGAAAGCTCCGAGCCAGCTGAGGATCGGCCCCGTGGGTGCTGCTGGGTTGGGAAGCGCCCGATGCCAGCGTCAGCTGCAGCCTTCCCATGCCAGCAGGCTCTGCTATCGCCCGCGCCTCATCGCCACACCGGATAAGAGGAGTGGCCCGGGAGCTGCGGGACGCCTGTTTAATGTTTAATATTCCTGGAAGCTGGTAACTGTTTGACAAGCGAGATAGGCGCTGACTCAGCGAGGAGCTGTGATGGAAAAGTCGTTCCCAAGACGACTTGCTCCTCTGGCGCTGAGAAGTCGGTACGAGCCACTGCTGCCCTGCTTTCGGTTGGGTTAATGTTAAACTGGAGGAGGACAGCCCTGCTGGCCTCACTCTCCCTTACTGGGAGATTTGCTCCTGCCTGGGAAGCAGGGGAGGGTGGGGAGGGGCGGTGCTGGACTCTGGCCATTGCTGGAGAGGAGCACTGCAGCCAAGCGGCCTCAGCCCTGCCATGGGGCCGGGGCCAGCGGCACCCGCACCACCCCTTGGCACCGCCAGTGCTGCTCCAGCGAGGGGCTTCACCCCAGAGGATGCTCCTGCATCAGTCACAGGGGAAGCACAGAGACCGTTTGGAGCATCCCACCACTTTGCTCTGTTGATTTCTCAATAAGCCCATCCACAGTGCTGCACACAGCCTGCCCAGGCTGGCAGCACCTATCTTGCTGACAAACTGCTCCCTGTGAGCCCACAGAAGGCTTGCATGACACTGGTTGCAGGATGCCAGCCTTCAATCCCTGCCCAGCTCTGAGTCAAGGAGGAACTGCTGCCCCTACATACAACGGCAGGGTGTACATGGGAGTCCTACCTGGCCCAGGAGCCATCAAAACATTCAGTGCTACAAAGATGTGTGTATTCATACATATTCTTTAAAAACCAGAAAATCCTCTCTCCATCTGTGAGGCTCTTGGGTGGGGAGGGCCCTGTGGGAAAAGCTGGGAGGGGAGCAGGATGTTTCTCCAAGGACAGTGTTTCTCCTCCCTGTCCCAAGAGCCGTCCATGAAGGGTCTGAGGTGCTCTTGGCTGCCAGGCCTAGGGGTGGGTGGAGGGCTCCAGAACTGCAGTGGCTCAGGTGAAGACCTTGGCATGGCCCCAGGAAAGCTCGCACAGACCACATTCTCCTGCCTTTATGGCCAGGATCCATAATTTGCCCCCACAGATCTGAGCAACATCTCTGCCAAAGGAGCAACTCGCCCCCTCTTGCAGTGGAAACACATCCCTGACATGACTTTCCTCCTGCCAATGCCAACTCAGACAGAAACCGTTCCCAACCCCCCATGCTGGCAAACCAGCACAACTCCACTGTCCCTGAGAGCAAATCTCGCTCCATTGCGTCACCCAGATGGGCAGCTGCCACCAGCACGTGCAGTGGCTCTGCACCCAACATCTGCCCACGGCCATGTCCCAAAAGCACCCGTATGTTGGGACATCGCACCGCGTGTTGTGTCACAGCCCCTTTGGAAGCAACGGCCAAAGGGCTGGGAGCACATGGGGACACAACTGGGAAGTCCCTTTGCCTGGGGGAGTGCCTCAGCAGTGATATTCCCAAGGAGAAGCTGACAAAGGCACCCATGGGCACTGTGACACACAGTGGAAAAGCTCATCTGGCCCCTGGGTCATGCCCTTGCCCCCTGCTCCCCCACTCCTACCTGCTCTTGTCCACAGCATCCTGCTCATCCATCTCGTCTGCGCTGCAGGTCGCACTGGAGTCGCTGTCGGGGTTCACCCCGGGCCCTTTACTGCCCTTATGGCTCTCCTTCTTCTCGGCCTTGGGCATCCCCTCCGTCCCCGCCGTCCCTGCGCTGCTGATGCCGCTTTCCACCTTCTTGTCATTCCCCTTGTCCTTCTCCTGGCTCTCTTCGCTCTCCTCCTTCTTCACCTCGCTCTTGCAGGGCTCCTCGCTCGCCTTCTCCTCCGGCTCCTCCGTTTTCACCACGTCCACCACCAGGTCCTCCGGCACCTTTTCCTCGGCGCTGGGTGGCTCGGGGGCTGTCTCCGGCGGGGGGCTGGCAGCAGGAGCGGGGTTGGCAGGGGGAGCAGGGGGAGCGTCGGGGGGTGTTGGAGCCTCTTCCCACTTGACTGCCGGTTCTGTGCCGGCGTCACCTC
>VZSR01003800.1:6429889-6459445 GCA_013398615.1 Brachypodius melanocephalos
CAAAAGCCTGGAGACTGAGTGACTGGGAAGCTGGATTTTAAGGGAAAACCTTGGCTGCTGGCTGGTCTGGCAGGACAAGATTTGCTCCCTTCTTGCCCTCTCACCCATGGCACACCATCAGCTGCCCCAGACCGGGCACCTCACTGGCACCCTACTCGCTGGCTTACGTCACCTGTGTCCCTGGCTCTGCCACTCCTGGAGCAGCTGGGATCATCCCAAAACACTACACGTGTTTGTTGTTATTTAAGCCACCAGTGGCAGAAGAAAGGAGGTCAGGGTCAGTGAAAGGGAAGCGCTGGCAGTGCTGCAGGACAGGTTAATTATTACATGGGAAGGATCATTCCCAGATCTGCCACCAGTGGCTTGATGTGAGCTGGAAGCACAAGTGTCCATGCACTGCTCAGAGTTAGGTGCTGCCAAGAGATTGTTTCTACAGCTGGGGAGAGGATCACTCCCTCCAAGCCTCTGCTGGACAAACACGGCCAGGGCCAGGAACACCAGGAGATTTCCACAGTCCCATCCCGGCGTGTCCCCACCGGACAGGGCTCTCACGCTCATGCCCCAAAGGCTTCCTCACATGCATTCCTTGATTTGCCTCCCTCCACAGCAGCTCAGGCAGCTCTCAAACGCTGGTGAGAGGAGTGCCACAGAGGGACTGTATCCTAAGAGCTGTGCATCAGAGCACATCCATCTGTCCTCAGAGTGCAATTGTACTACACTCATCAGGAATCTGAGTCTTCTTCACTTTTACTCACTTGCAAACAAGAAACGAGCTGTCCCATCACCCAGCCAAGGACAGGGTTCATGGTGGGTTTGGCAAAACTCTTCCCAACTGCCACTTGATGCTACTCTGAATGCCATGCTGACACATCCAACAGTGGCTCATCTCAAGCTCAGCCAAGCTCTAGATTTCCTTGCATTCCCTCCAGATGCTGAATCCATAGTCTACACCATAATTCCCACACCGAGTCTTTCCCTTGTCCCTGGATTGGCCACATGGCCCCTGCAACTGCAAGGTATTATCTGAGCATCCCCAAAAGTTACCCTGAAGCCAGTGCCCATCTCCTGTGTAACACAACCCTGGCACTTCCATGCCCATTACATTTCATCCCCCTGCTCATGCTTTTCCACAACTCTGTAGGGCACTCCAGCAGCAGAACGAGACCCAGAGCTTGGAGAGCGAGGCTCAGAAGCATCTCAAGAGATCTGTCTCTAATCTCAAAATCATGTTGTTTCCTCTCAGGCACTCTTACAAAGAGCAGTAACTACCTTTTACTTTGCTCCTGTGAGTCACGTATCACCTTGCACAAAGATTTACCTGGAATCTGCCTTGCAATGAGTCACTCTCAAGGACGATTTGAAAAGATTTCCCCTTTCAAGTCCCATTAGCCTGGGTGCTAAGGCCAGGAACCAGTGTGGTGCCAGAGTGCTAGTTATGTTATTAAATTACTTTGACAGAAGTCAAATGGGCATTGTTGGAAAATCGTGCACATTTTCTCTGAACTCCAAACTGCTGTGCTTTCTAAGCGATAAAATAGCTGAAAATTGTCACTTTCAGGTTGTTTCCTTTCTTTGGTAAGGCTGGGAGGGAGAAAAACGCTGCCTTAAAAGGGAAAGGAGGAGGAAAAGCCCCACCAAGGTGAATCAGCCTTGCTGGTGGGAGACCACGGCTTCCCCTGCCTTTGCTCCAGTGCTGTGCTCTGGGAACTCCACTGCCCAGGAAAGCAGCAATGACCTGTCAGGATGGGGACGGGCACACACAGACCTTGGTGGGTTATCTCTCCTTGAGCCCAAGATAAGCTCCATGAAAGCCCACAGTGGTGGCTTAAGGGCATGCAGGGACCCACCTTTGGAGCAAAACACCAAGAAATGTGATTTACAAAAAGGCTGTGCTCTTGGAAAGTGCATTGAGGGAAATCATAAACCAAAGGGCTCCCAAAATAGCCATCATCCATCCATCCAGACACAGGAAGAGGGCAGTGACCCAGGGCACTCCTTGCAAGCGTGAAATCCAGAGGCATCCAAAATGCCCCGGGTGCTGTGAGACAGCGTCACCTCGGTGTGACTTTGGGGTGACAGACCCCTGTGAGTGCTGACGCTCGCAGCCCTGGGAGAGGCTACAGAGCCAGCAGAGCTGAGCACATTCCCTGCCACAGCCCTCACCTGCCTCACCTGCCTCACCTTCTGCCTCCTCTGCCATCTCCTCCTCATTGCCACTCGTCCCTGACACCTCCATCTCCTCGTCCTCAGCTGCGGGAGGGAAGGCGGCTTCTTCGTTCTGAACAGCGGCGCCTTTTTTCTTCTTCCTCTTGGCGTTCCTTTCTTTCTCCTGAGGAAGAGGAAGAATGGTGAGAGGAAAAGCCTATGGGGAGTTATGGGGGAGCAGAGAGCACTGATCCTGCCCAAAGGGTCAAGAGGGATGCTCACACTACCAGGGACCCCCTGCCCTGAGTAAACCCTCTGAGCACCAGGCTTTGGGACCAGACCCGCCTGTTGAAAGCCTGGCAGCGCTTGCTGTCACCTGGCCCAAAACCCTTGACTGCTCTGCAATGGCCAGCCTGGCTCCACAGGGAGCTCCAGCCCCAGCCAGCAGCCAGCATTCAGGGCAAGAATGGCACAGACACACGGACAAGGGACAAGCATGTAGAGGTCACCAGCAGGGCTGGCAAGAGCCCGGGGGTCACATGTCTGCTCATGACACACGCGTGACGTGTTGGTCCTGCGCATTCCCAGGCTCTACCTCCAGCTACACAAACATGTTGTGGCCGCGACTCGACGCTTATCTGCAGATAACGAAGCTGATGCCCCAGATACGGCCCAGCCAACATTTTCATGCACCTGCTCTCATGACCCCTTTGGCAGGTGCTGCCAAAGAACTTTGCCTCCCGTGCCAGGGCAGCTGTCAGCGGTGGACAGTGGGCAAGCTCAGTGCAGCACGGCATCCCAAAGGTGACTGACTTTGCCTGGTGTCCTGGCTTGCCCTGAGACAGCCCCAACCTCCCTGGCTGGAGCACGTGCCACAGCCACGAGGGTGTGGACAGCTGCTCCCTCCTGCAGACCTAAAGGAAAAGTCTCGGCTTTGCTATTGTTTCCTGCTCTTGTTGCTTGAGTAAATATTACCAGTAGGAACAGGCTCATCATCTCCGGCTCTCCCTGCAAACCCCACATGAGTGACGTGTGTAGGACGTTTATTTACATGGATGAAAAGATAAAGCCGTGGTGGAAACGTTAACTTTGCTGCTGGATCTCTGTGCTGGGAAGAGCTTGTCCCCCCTTCCCCCACACCAACTTTTCAACCCTTTAGAAAACTTCCAGATAAAACAAACAAACACAACAGCTTTTTGCTTGGAAACGCTGCTCGCTTAAAATCTATTTTTATCAAACTGGGCAGGAGAGAGGGAAAAGAGGCACTTGAGAACAGGCTCTGTGCAGGCACACAGAGGCAGCGGGAGGAACACCAGGCTCTGTGGTTCCCCTGCCCCATCCCAGCCCTGCCGGCAGTGTCCCGGTGCTGCCGGCGTTCGCGCCTCTGCCACGGCAGCGATTCAGCGCCGCACGTTCCTGTGCGAAGCAGCAGTTCCCCATCACGCTAAGGCAGTGACAAAGCGCCGACGTTACTATGGCAAAGACTTCTCTGCCTCTTACTCACGGGTCCGTGACTCAGCCGCGGGCAGGAGCAGGCTCCTCACTGGGAATTAGCTGGGAACCAGCCTCTGCCCCAGCACCCTACTTGGCCACAGCCTGGGGCTGGCAGCTGCTGGCAGAGCAGAGCAGCGAGCGGCCCCAGAGGCACCGTGGGTCCCCCTCCTGGCAGACCCCACTGCTGGTATTTAGGGAAAATGATGCGAAATACAGGCAGCAGATCCAGGATACATCTAGAGACGGGTTCAAGGCCACCACTTGGTCTCTTATCACACTTACAGCTACAGACTGCTTGTGCAGCCTTGCTCCTCTCTACCTTCCACCAGGTATTTCTTGAGGAGAATCTGGGACTCGGTGTCACTCAAGCTTTCTGACTTGCCAACACCACTGAGGAGGTACACTGTGCAAGGACACAGAACCCTGCACAAGGGGTCACTCCATGCCTCCTCTTCCTCAATGTCTTTCTGGGCCATCCTGAGAAATTTTGCCTCTCCCTGCACTCACCACCTGATGTGGTAGCAATAACCCAAACAGCTCCCAAACCCCACTACCAACATGGAGCTATCCTGATGGTCACCACTCATCAGGCTCAGCCTGTCCTAAAAGCAAGACCAAGGCAAGTTAGACCCACTCATTCCCCAGAAGCAGAGGCCACCAGACTGCACTCCTGAAGCAGTTTTGCTGTGCAAAGCCAGCACCATCCAAAAAAGCAAGGAATTAAAGAAATGTTGCTCAGAGGAGGTCCACAGGACTTGGTCTCCAAGCAGCCCCAGCCCCAGGGAAAAACTGGCCTCTCTTTCCTGCACAAGCCAAAACAAGCCCAGCAGTCAGTGACAATCACACCACAGGCTGATCCCAGCGAAGGCAGTGCCTAATCTCCAGCCACTAACAGAAGGAGCAGCTCCGAGGACACCGTGTATCCCAATGCCCTGCTTTCCTTAAATGCCAAGATTAGTAGTGCAGTGTGCAGAAGGTCAAGGCTAAGTGACGCTGATGCCTGGGACACATCCGAGCGGCGCAGCAGCGAAACCAAGCCAAAACACACAGCAGGGCAGATAAAGCGAAGCCTCAAGGTGGCCTGACCCTGCCCCAGCAGTGACAGGCTGCCTGTCCCAGGGTGCAGCCGACTGGTTTGATGTCTGTTTCCCATCCCACACCAAACCAGTCCCGGTCCCACAGCTCTTCAGAGTGACCTGCACACTGCTGAATCCTGGTCTCACACCTACCTGGAAGAGGAGGTTACGATATTAACGAGCCCCATTTGGGAAATGAATGAGATCCGCTAATTAAGTTTACTCTCATTTAGCACGAGGAGGAAAAGCAGAGCCACTGCATTTCCCTGCACATGATCAGCAATAGCTGGTGGTGGTGAGGTCAGGGAATAATCTGTGGATGTTATGGCAAAACTGCTTCACCACGTGCTTCCCTCCGCAGAGGTCATGGCTGATACTGGCTATAGGATGAGATTTGGAGGCTGGGTTTGGTTGGGATTATATTTAGGAGTCAGGAAGGAAGGTCCATGGCAATTTAATCTCAGTTGTTCTTTTTATTTTATTCAGCTTTCTGGCATCTGCTGTTGCCACAAAACAATAGAGTACAATAAATAACAGCTGAATGTTCATTGTTCTTCTCCACGACCGAATCCCACAGCCTCCAATGCTCGAAAAATAAAATGATGATGCTGATATAAACTGCAAGTGAGAGTGAGCAATTAGACTGGAGAAGTCTAGCGGCTGCCTTGGAGGGACGGATGCAGGGAAAAATGTGGTTCTGCAGAAAAACACTTCCGTGATATAATTTCTGCAACATTAAGGAGCAGAGTAAATTAATACACACCGGCTCCACTGCCAGCAAAGCTGTATGATCTTATTTCAGATTCTCCCCAGTAATGAACAATGATATCTTTCTAATGTAACTTTTTATATTCAGAGGGCTTGATGCACATTTCACAGAATATTTCATTCCAGCCTTTATATGGGTCTGGGGGTCTTTTACATAGTTTGTTTGCTTTGTTTCTAAAAACAATTCGGTGAAACATGGGAACACAGGAGTGTCTCTGTGCATAGAGAATTAATAAAAAAGAATCGCCGATGTCTTCTCTTTCTCTCATTCCTATAGACTGACTAGGATATTAAATTCCTGGGTGAGTCATTGAATGTTTTCCTGTCTTTCTTTTTACTCTTGCTGTAATAGCTTGCTTGGAAAGATTCCTGCATTGAACATTGTCCTTTGCATTTTCAAAGCACCCCTTGGGGGTTTAGCCATGTGAATTCTATTAGCCAGAAACTGGGAACCCCAGGATACTCTACAAATGAAATAATTATAATCTTTAGTGTCTCTGAGCAGTCCAAGCTATCTCCAGAACACCAAACAAGCCCCACTACATTCACACCCTGCACCACATGCCAGGAAAGAAGCAGCGTTAGCCCCAGCTGGAGGGGAAACAGGCACGGAGAGGTGTGCACATCTGCCTGCAGTGCTGAAGAAAACCTCTTTGAGAGCCAGGCTTTCCTCACATCGTCCTAAATCCATGATTTTCTTTGGGGCAAAGCAAAGCAGTTTAGTGCAGGTAACTGCAGAACCTCCAAGGCACAGACCCGTATGGCCCAGCCGGGCTCTCTGCTCACCAGGGTGGAACGGCACAATCTCACCAGAGACAAAGTATTTGCACAGCCATCAGAACTTGCATCCTGGCCAACACAGCACAGCCCTGCTCCTCCTCCTGCTCCTTATCTCCCTGCGTACCAGCCATGCTCCAGACACCCAGGCATCTCCCACGCAGCAGCTCTGCCTCATCCAGACCTCCCAGGGACAGATGGGTGGACAACCCTTCCCTGTGCCACTCCACGGTCCCCACAGCTTTCACCCAATGGGATAAAGGCCCCCACTTGGCTGTGGGAAGCGTCCAAGCAGTTGCTAGGAAATATCCACAGTGCCCGGCGCAGGCTGGGACAGGGCTCTCACCATTTTCAGTTTGTGCTGCTGTAGGATCTCGTCCAAGTTCTGCCTCTTCTTGTAGTTGAAGTAGAAGTTTTTGCACTGCGACACAGTCTTGGAGCCCACCATCCTGGCAATGGCCGACCAGTTCCGCCCATGCTCAAGGAGACCTGCAGATGGAGGAGGCACAGAGGAGAAAGGTTCAACACCAGATGCACTCACACAAGGGCAGCATTATCCACACAGGACGGGGAAACCTCCTCCGTGCAAGCCAAACTACACAGGAACAGTATGGTCACTAGCACCTGTCTGAATGGCTTCTAGGCCAAGGGATGACCTATGAGAGCCTGTTTTTCTTTCCAAAGGGAAAAAAGGCACTGTGATGACCATCTCTGGAATAAAATACATCCCACAGCCATGTCTTGGCAGTCACGAGGATGAGCGGTGCTCCCTTTCCTTTGGGATGGCTGCAGCAGGTGTTAGCATGCCCAGAAGAACTTGGGACAGCTGCTCTCAGCCCCTAACATGAAGCAAAGGCTCTTCCCACCCTCCTGTGCCCCAGTGACGATTTCAGGAGGGGTGGCAAGGCACACAGCCTCTGCTAGGGAAGGGAAGCCCGGGCGGGTAAGCCCAGGTGATGTTCCTGGCTGGGAAGAGGTGTGCCAAGGGATTAGTGCTGATCACAGGCTCATGAGCAAAAGCAGCTTCCCAGGTCAGGCATCACGCCAAGGGCTGGCAATCCTGGCCAGATGGTGCCACCCGAACATGGGGCAAACCCAGCAGGGTGGAGGAGGAGGAAGGAGATAGTCAGCACCCCGTGTCCTTGCCATCTCTGCAGGGGTATCTGGGCACCCCTGGTCCTGCAGATGGAGGTAAGAGTTACAACCACAGCCCAAAGATGGGTGTGGTGGCACCCTGGCCTCCTGGGGGTGACCTGTGAAAGAACCATCCAGGCTTTCTGGGAAGTAATGCCTTGCTGCCTGCAGTTATTGCTGCTCTGTGACTGGTCCTTCATGTGGTGTCTTGTGGGGCTGGAGCTGCCACCAGCCTGTGGGATGCTGCCAGCCTGGCTTGCTCCTGGCTGCTGATGTGATGCCACTATCAGGCCAACAGTTCCTTACTCCTTCCCTGCACCTTGTGAGGGCACAGGATGAAGAGTCTTTAAGTCCAGAGTTACTATACTGTCACAGAAAGGTAGCTTCAAGATGAAAGCCAGCAGGGAATGAACCTGCTAAGACAATCTTTCTCCTTTGCTGGGGGACTTTCTGCCCAGACGCCACCAACCACAGGGCCCCGTGTGGATGGGAGTAGGCACTGACCACTGGCCCCATACCCAAGCCCCTCCCTGGCTGCTCTGACACCATGGGGCTTGGGACCACAGTGAATCCCACACTGGGGCTCCTGGCACGGCTCTGTTCGTGCTTGGGAATGTGGCAGCTGTGCCCCAGCCCTGCTGCCAGCCTCCTGCCAAGCTGCTGCCATGTGTCAGCCCGGCCCTAAAGTGCCAGCCCAACCTCTGCTTCAGCCCAACAGTAAACCCCAGGGGACGGGCTGATCTCAGCACAGCCACACGCAACTGGGCCCAGAGGATGTGCCCCCGGCCAGGATCTGTTCTGTGAATCCATGCAAGGGGAGGGCACAGCGTGGGGGCTGAGGGCATGGCTGCATTGAATAGATGGCATCATGTACCCCCACAGAGATGAAATCTCCCTCCCTGCTTCCCATGTCCTGGAGAAAACCAGCAGCCCAGCACAGCAGGAGTTAACATCCAGATGGTGCCTGTATCCTGCCCGTCCCAGCACCAGGCTTATCAAATTGCATGTACGAGGCATCGAATGCACTGAGCACCAGAAAGGCCCTGGCAAGCCAAGAAACAAGTTTGAGGTTTAACTCTGCAACTCCCAGCCTCGCTCAGCCAAACCCACGACCTCTGTCACCCTGCTGACGGGCTGGGACTTCTTAAAAAAAAGATTAAAAAAATCACATCCGGCCACCAATCCTGAGGCAACGAGGGGGGCAGGAGTCCTCCCCCTGCCGTTGCTGAATGCCGCAGGGGAAAACAGGACAGTCCCCAGTGTCACAACCCATTCCCTCTGACACAACCCACTGCTGCCGTCCAAAGCAAACAAGCAGCTCTGTCCCTCTGCTCATCACCACACTGGTGGCCCAGCACCAAGTGTGACAGCCGGGCCAAGGCTGATTGTGTGCCCCCGGCAAAGCTGAAATGAACACACTGGCACCGGTGTGGATGTGCCACGAGAATAGGTGCTTTGGCAGGAAAAATGCCAGGAAGCAGGATCTGGCGCAGCAGAGCTCAGGGCTGGGGAGAGGATGGATGTCAGCGTGAGTGGTCCCCAGCGTGGTGTGACCTTTACCAGCCACAGGCAATGCCAGCTCCTGGCTGTCCTTCCCCCTTGCCCAGGCTGGCTGTGCCCCTGCTCACCGGGACACTGCTGAAGGCGCCTGCAGCTGATCGGGCAGGTGGCCACTGCTGGGGAGGAAGAGGAGGAGGAGGAGGCTGCCTGCAGCCCGTGCCCGCGGGACCAGCAGGGAGCCCCGCCACTCTTCTACATGAAACCAGAGCAAAACAGCAACACCTGCTTCCCACGCTGTAGTTATCGGCACACTCGGGAGGGAGCAGCCGAGACACCCCCGGACGTGCCGGTAAAGCTCCCGGGCTCGCCAGGCACCCCATCTCCACGAGCTCCTTCAGCAGAGCCACCCCCGGAGCCTGCTCCCCGTGCCCCGCAGTCCCCGGCACTCCAGCCCGCCTCGGCAGCACGCGGCCCTCGGTTCCGCATCACAACTGAAACTATGACTAACCGAGTTATCAGATCCTCGGGAAGGCTGAGCTCCTCGGCTCGGGGCGGGGGCTCCGGACGCAGGGTCTGCCGCAGGCACGCAGCCACACACAACCTTGAGGTTAACCCCATCCTTCGGACCCCAACACCCGACTTACGTGCTCCGGCGGGCAGGGAGCACACCTGGAGTGTGCAGCGGGTGGGCTGGGAAGGACACGGCTGTCAGAGCACTTCTTCAAAGCCCCCCCGGGCACGGCAGCCCGCGGCAAAGCGCTGCGAGTGCTCCGCTCACACCCTCCCCACGCATTTCGCTTTCGCTCCCTCGCAGCAGCCGGAGACAGAGAAGAAAGCAAAGCCGGTTCCTTAAATCCTGGGGGCGAGAGGATTTCAGAGCCATGGGCGGCCGGGAGCGGCGAGCAAACGGGCACCGAGGCTGGAAACCAGGTCACAGGCGGCAGACTCCTGACCCCAATGGCAGAAGTTGGTGGGAACACATGCTCCGGCCCCAGCGCTCTTCCCCGTGGAGCGAACAGCGTTCTCCGCTCTCCTCCTCTCGCTCGCCGGAGCGTTCCAGCCGGCTGCAGCCGCGGTTGTTAAGGTGGATGGAAGCGCCGCCAGTATTTTTCTCCCCTACCTCATCTCCTTGCTCAGCAGCTCGGGGCTATAGGGAGACTGTGCAGTTTCAGGAGATACTCGACGTTGCCAAAAAAATAATAATAATTAAAAAAAAAAAAAAAAAAAAAAAAGGCAGGAGAAAAGCGAAGGGGCGGGAGCGCGGCAGCTCCGCTCCTGCCAGCCCGGGGACGGGGAGCCGGTGCCGTCGGTATGTGGCGGAGCAGCGAGCAAGCTCTAATCTGTTCCTCTGGCTGACCCGGGGCTCGTTGCATCTGAATGTGACCTCTAGACAGAGCATTAATAACGAACGTGGCGCTGACCCAAGCTGACAAGGGGTGCGGCGCTTGGCACCCGCTCCCGCCCTCCCTCGCTCACTTTCTGTCTCCCTCGCTCTCGGCTGAATGTCAGCGGCAGGGGGAGGGATCCAGGAAAACAAAGCTTGGCTAATAGTTTTCTCCGCTCTCAAGTGAATCAAAGGCGCTTTTCTTTGGGGACGTGCGCGCCGGCGAGCCCAGTGCCGCACCGACGGGGTGCCCTGGCGCCTCACGACACCTCAGCCCTGCAGCTGCTGCCCTGGCACAGGAGGGATGGGGAGAGGTTTTGGCACCGGTGTCGCCATGGGCAGACCGGGGCCTCTGCTCCGGTACAGCAAGTGGAAGCTGGAAGGAAGAGGAGCTCCGAGAGCGGGGTATCGTGCTCAGCATCTTGGGAAACTGAGAAGAAACCTGGAGAGGCAGCGCGGCAGGCGAGGACTGCCGGCTCGGCTCTCTGCAGCTCGGGGTTTTTACCAGAGACATTCCAAGGCTCTCTGGCATGGCTGCCCAGCTCCACCCTGGGCTTGGGGAGGGCGGAGAGAGCCCGTAAAAGGGTCCCTTAATGGCAGCTCGCGTGGATTAACGGACCGAGGTTATAGGGGAAAATCTTAAGTGCTATCATTCCCTACGCCCGACGGTACCTGGTATGATCCTTCAGTACCTCCTGCGCCCACACACCCTCTTGGGAGCGAGCACGGAGGCAGTTCTGGCTACGGCACAGCCAAAATGTGCCGCAATCCTATTCTGGAGAAAGACCAGCCCTGTGGAGTCAGCGACACCACCCAAGGCATCCCGAGAGCGCGGTCTGCATCGCTTCCCCGCACTAACCTCGGGGTGGTTTGCAGAGGCTCGGAGAAAGGTGAGTAACTTCTCCAGGGCCATGGATCAGTGGGTGGCATTGCCAGGTGCATGCCAGGCTCCTGGTGCTGTGCCAAGGGAAGAGTGGGGATGGCGGGTGGGGAGTGAGCCCACATCCCCAGAGGTGCTGGGGTGTTGCTGGAGGAACCATGGCACAGGCAGCCGGCTTGGTGTGCTCCTGCTACCATGGTAGGTGATGCCCTTCCTTCCTTCAGGTGATGTTGGCACCACCCTGCCGTGCTCCCAGTGGACCTCCCATTTGGTGACTGGACTCAAGCACGTCTCTGATGTGTCCCACAGCTACAAGGGAGCTTGCAGCTGAACTTCCCAGCACCTCTCACACCCATCATGCCACTTCTCTGCAGGGAGGTGGTGTCACCAAACAAGGTGTGGGTACCCGACCTGCAAGGAGTTGGGACCCCTGACCAGCTCAGCTCTAGTGCAATGTTCCCTCTCTGCTGGCCGTGGCTGGGGACCCCCAACTCCCAGGTCTCCCCTTGGAAATGGATAATTCCTACACCACTGCATCCACCTGCTGCAAAACCTTGAGCCCTGTGCCCTGATCACAGACCTGCCTGGTTTTACTACTCCTGCCACAGCCTTTTTTGCTGTGTCCTATCCTTTGACACGAGGGGACAAGAAGTCCCCCTCAGGATGCCTGCTCCTGGAGATGTGCCATCCCCTCTGGTCCGGCACGGCAGTGAATACGCAAGGAACAGCCACTGCTGGCAGGCCCAGCTCTCTTCTTTCACCTGGTTCAGATACTATTCCCGCTCTCTTATTGTTGAAAAAATAATACTCAAAATTAAAATGTAGGCAGCAAATTATAGTAATTACCCAGCAGTTCCTCCTGACAGGCCTTTTGTATTCCATTCACTGACACTCACTAAGCAAATCCTCGCAGTTTGCTCCTACACACTCGAGAAACATTCAGCCAATGGTGGCAGAAAGTGCAGCTCTGGGGGCACGGTGGGCACCAGCACCACAGGCATGGTCCTGGGCTAACACTTTGGCTGAAAGGCAGCCAAGCACCAGCCTGGGACATCAGGGATGGGACTGCAGTCAACCACAGCCTCACTCAGGGCAAGTGTGGCTGATTTATGCCTTGGACACAGTTGTGCCCTCATTGCACCCAGTCTGCCCCATCGTGATAATTTTTACCACGTTGCTTTGTACAGAGTTCGTGACCAACACCAGGCACACACAGCACTCTGGCTGCAGACACTGAAATGGCCAGGCTGGGCTCCCATTGCTCTGAGCTGCCCTTGCACCCTGACTGGATAGAGGACACCTGAGAGGGACACATCCCACTCCAAGGCCACCCAGAAGGACAACGTGCAGTGACGGGCATGGGCTGCAAACCAGTTTCCCCAGCCCACTTTTACTACTATCAGCAGGTTTTTACAGTTTTAAATATCTCTGATGAGAGGAAGGGAAGGCTCCAACATGAGCACAGGGGAAACAAAGGGAAGAAGGTATGGAGCTGCCAGCTCCCCAGCATCACCAGCCAGCTCCTGCATTTCAAAGGTGATGCAAGGTGGCTGACTTTATTTTGGTTTCGTGAACAGAACAGGACTGGGGGAAAAATGGTTCAGGTCAGTCCAAAACTCAGATGAATTGTTGGCAGCATTGAAAATAAGCATTCAAAAGAATGCCTTCGGTATCCAAGGGAATATTTTATATCTATCCAAAAGGAACTATATAGGAGTTTCCACGGGTTATTTAACTCTCTGTCATCAGTATTTTACATTCATGCCCAACCCTCCTCTGCCTCATCACGCTGACTCCATCCTGTGGCCTCTCTGTGTCCTCAGCGTGGGAAAAGGCATAAAGATCCCCAGGCTGGCTGTGCCCTGAGGACAAAGAGTGCAGAGCCTGGGCAAGGCACGGGAGGACCTCAGCAAGAACCTGCCACTTCCACCCGCCTCTTTTCAAAGAACAAAACCACTTGTTAGACGCCACGGGGAAAACCCCGAGCTGGGCGAGAACAGGTACCAGACTTTAAAGACTAACAAAGGTCAGGTCGAAACCTCCCAGTTCATCGAGTTCAGCTCCAGGGCGGCTGCCCTCGAGCTCTGGTGCTGGTGGTGACACTTGGTGGAGGGGCTGGGGGGGACAATAAACCCACCCACTGCTGAGCTGGTGCTCGCCTGCTGCTCCCAGACCCACTTCCAGCCTACCTTGAACTCCTGCCTGTGTGTGCTCATCCAGCAGGTCCCTCAAAGGCAGGAACTGCCTCAACGTTGCCTTTTAAGGAGCAGCCCCATCCCACTGCCGAATGCCTCTGCACCCTGCAGGCAGCAAAGCAGTGGGTGCTGCCTGCTTCCCGGCTTGGGAAGGGAAGGGGGAAAATCCTTGAGCAACTCTGGTTAAATCAAAACCTCCCGCTTTAAGGATCGCAGCCGTGGCGCAAGGAGATAATATCAGAAAAACACGTTCCCCCATCGTTATCCCAATCTCTGCGCATTTTGACAGACTACTGAATCGAAGTTTATTGCATAATGAAAGTGTCATTAAGCAAGAACTTTCCTCTTGCTGGGTTTTTGTTCCTCTATTTAAGTTTAGTAACATGGTACTCCCCTTCACCGTCTCCCCTGGCAGACACAATCCTGCTTTCTCCTGATTGGAAACTCCCTGTGCAGCTCTGTGACTGTGCAGGAGAGCAGGCAGCTCTGCTGTCTCTCTGTCCCAGGGCTGTTTTTCTCTCACCTCCCTGAACACAGATGACATGGAGTTTCGTGCCACGCACAGGAAAGCGAGGGGTGGACAGAATCTGCCAAATCTACAAAATCTAGACAAAATTTACGACCCCAAAGTGGTAGGGCTGACTTTCCCTGGGACTCACAACTTGCTGAAATCCCTAAACCAGCCAGCTATGGGCTTTTACTGGTACCAGTATGGAGGAGGGTGCCTTGGGTGGCCGAACCCTTGTGGTGAAACCGACTGTGCCTGTGTCTCTGAGCCCAGCCTGGGCAGGCCACCACCCCCTCTGCCCCATCCCAGCCATGCTGGCAGCAGCTCTGCCACCGCCTCCTCCAGCCTCTGAGGTTACCTCCGGAGTTTCACAGTTGCTGTGAGTCGGAAACCCCCACCACACACGTCCCTGGAAATGCCAGACACGGCCAGTTCGAAGCATTAAAGCGGCTGCTTCCTGGCAGAGGGGAATTTGGCTTTTCTGTAGAAGTCTGGTGTTGCAATCTCAGTTTCCCAGGTTGTAATGAAGGGAGAAACAATCAGCCATTGGGCTTTACACCAGCAAATCTCCCTGCCTCCTCCTGGCCCCTGGGCTGGAATAGTGCTACATGCTCCCACGCTTCATCCTGCCTTCACACAGCCTTTGGCAGCCGGTGCTGAGACTCCTTAAGCGCACCTCCAGCATCCAGCATAAAACAAGAGGCACTTTTTAACGACCAGATGCTGATCTCCAAAATAAAGCAGTGCTCGGAAAAGATCCCTCCAATGACCCTCCCCTGCCAGCATCTGCTCACCCCATTACCTGGCCCCGGGCCAGTTTGCTTGATTAAAGTCTATCTATTAAGTTTTGTGAGTATAGAGAGCCCCGTTCAGCAATGCACAGGATTGGCACTGAGTTGTAAAAGAGGGTTGGAACGGCTGAAAGGCGAGCGAGCCAAACACTTTGGGATATTCACAGACAAAGTAATCCAAGTCCACAGCTCCCATCGGCACCTGGGCAGCCGGCGCTCCAGAACATGTAATCACCATCCCAGCAGCAGGTGCATTTTCCAAGCTGAGCCGAACCTGCTAACACGCCTATTTGCCTTTGCCATCCCTGAACAGCACTCATTTCCATTTTAATTTCCCATTTACAATCCTCTCCAGGCCAGGAGAGTCGGCAGCAACGCGAGCGGGATGCACGGGCTGGGGACGTGAGCTCGACAGCCCATCAACAGGACGTGACTTTGGCAAAAAATTCAAGCAGTGAAAGAGCTGGCACAGGAGCGGCACGAGGAGGGGAAGTGGCAAGGAGGGCTGTGCTACACTCAGCACTTTTTAAAAACGGTCTCAGCAAAGGCTCTGAATCAGCTCCAGGATGTAAAGTCACCCCATGCTGCCCGCAGCCCTGGCTCTCGAGAGCTCCCCAACACGTGCCTGCCCAGTGCTGGGGTTCACCGTCCTCTCCCTGAATCCCAGAGCTGTGAACACAGGCAGACACTCTCCGTGTACCTGGAACAGGTCACACTGATGCCATAAAGCTTCAAAGAGTGGGGTGAAACTACGCCCCATGCTACAGGCACCAGCAGCTCCAGTGCTGCAATGGACCATGTGTCTTCCCCATTTCCTACAGCCAACTCCTGCCTCGTGGGACACGTATGGCTCCAGCCACAGCCCAGCCATCCCTGGTGTTGGCACAGCTCCTGGGGCTGGAGGAGCTGAGCACACTCCCTGCACCATTCCCTGCCTTCCCCACACCCTCCCTGAGGCGCATGGGGAACAAACCAACAGCGGGACAGGCAGGATCCGGCCCCACTGCTCAGGACCCACCACACTACACCAAAGCCAGCAGTCAGATGCTCTCCATCCCCAATTGCTGGGTTAGCTCCAGCACAGCCGATAAAAGAAAGAAAATTAATGTCTCACCTTTTTTAGCCGTCTCCATCTCCTCTTCAGTCCAGCGAGAGCTTTCATTCATTTCCAGGGAAGCTGGGAAGGAAGAAGGAAAGAGAGCAGTCAGCTGTGAGTAGGAGCCAGCAAGCCTAGTGAGCTCAGAGGAGGTGTCCCAACACCCAAACCCTGTCCCATGCCCTGTTCCCTGGAAGCATGACAAAACCCCACACAGTGCAGAAGTGCTCCCATGAGAAAGGCTGTCTTGGTGCTTTTCCCCATTGCAGTACCCCATGCACGACATCCCCTCGGGATGCACCTCAGGGATGCACAACCTCCACTTTGGGCCTGGAAGCAAAGCCAGATGGCTCGAGAGCGGCAGCAGGTTTCCTGCTGATGCTGCCACGCACCCCGGCCCAACAACAGGTACCTAAGATGGAGCTGGCTGTGTGCTTTGGAGGAGGCAGACGCAGGGTGGGACCGTCAGAGACGGAGAAACAGCGTCACCTCAGCGGTGGCTTTGGCCGACTGCATCTGTCACGGGTGTTGGCCGTGTGACCACGGGCTCCCTCTGTGCCATCACTGGGCTCTTGGACAACACCTCCGAGCCACTTCCAGCAACACTGGGGGCCTGTCTGGAGCAGTGCCCATTGAAAGGGACATGCTGCTTCAGTCAGGAGGCTGACAGGGCTGTCAGCATCTGATGCTGCCTCTCTCCCCAACTCCAAGCAGGTGCTGGGGACACCGAGGTCCTGCATAAAGCCTTCACTATGCACCAGTCCTGCTGGCAGCCTGGCACAGAGCAAACCCTACAATAACACACTGGGGTGTGAGTCAGAGACAAAAAACAACTCGGTAAGGAAACAGATTTCCGGCTCAGGCTGCCAAGGGGTTATTACTCTAAACAACAGGCAAAGCATTATTTCAACAGTGATGAGAGATGTTTTGACAGTGTCCTTTCAAAATGGAAAACAGGCTGATAGGTTCAGGATAAAGAATACAGGCAAGGAGAGAAGGAAGGATCTTCCAAGAAGCTGAGACCTTGTGGGAGGACAGCGTGGGTTCCAATGCCCACTGCACTGGGCAGAAGAATCCCCTTCAGAGCCGGCTGAGCACGACTGCAGGTGTCACCTCCCGGAAGACAGCACAGGTCACTGCCTCCCCCAGAACCGTGTCACCCCTGGGACAGCAGCCAAGAGGGAGGGAAATCAATACCTCACCGCTTCCCCCTGGCAGCAGGCAGAGCCGGGGCCACAGCGCTGTTTACGTAAAAGCGAGTGTCCCCAACGCCGTGCAGGCCCTTGGCTCAGCTGGGGATGGCTGTTATTGTATGGGACAGAAATGTCACAGAAACGGCCCGTTTGGTTTGATTAATGGCATCGCCTGAGGTTGCGCAGTTATGAAACAGATGCCTACGGGGAGCTCCGGCACGCTGCAGTTAAACCACAATACGGTTTTCTGCTGTTTTTTTTAATGTTCAATTGGTATTTAAAATGCAATAACTTTCTTAGCCAACCTAAATTAAAGCACTATTGGAGAGACATAAAGCGAAATCAATTGCTCAGATATGTCACTGGAATTGATCCATTCCTTTTTCCCAATTTAACGTGGTCTAAAGGCTTTCCTCTGTGTTCGCAGTGAAGTTTATCAGAGACTCTGAGATAACCAGGATAAAAAAATCCCATCTAAGTTACTGGCATTATCTGCTGCTTCTCTGCAGCACTGCTGAACAAGTTGGAGGGAGAGAGCAGGGCTCTGTTGTGCTGGGGACTATTTATATCGCCTGTATGAAAACAGAGCGCTCGCAATCAAGGCTTCAGCCAGTTGTCAGCAGAGAACAGGGAGGCGAAACACCTCCGCGTGATTTATAGCACATGGAACAGCACAAGCAAGAAACTGCAGAGCAAGGAAACCGAGAGGAGTCACCCTGCTTTTATTTTTACCTGCCTTAGGTAGCACAGCAATAATTTTGTACTTTGACAGAGTAGAAAATACAGGAAAATCAGCCAAATTCCTTGATTAATTGGTTTCTGTAAGTCAGTACTTGAGCCCACTCCCTGGGGTGGCGACTACTGATGCTGCAGATGCCAGAGGCAGATGTGCCCAGTGTGGGGTTGTGGATGCTTCCATGAATTCCCATCTAGCCCAAGGCCAGCATGGCAGTGTGGCACGGCTGTGGCCATGCTGTGGGCTGGTGCAGTGCCTGGACGGCACGGTACAGGCATCACCCTTTGCTGCATCAGGCATGGATGGAAATGGACCAGCCCAATGCCCAAGGCCAAGGAGGAGCAGATCCCACAGGCTGCAGCTGCTCAGGCTCCAGACAAATTTGAAAGCAGAGCAGGTAGGAGAAGTGGCAGAGACCCAGGCAGGCCTGGGAGGGCAGAGCAGGGTCCCGTGCAGAGGTCGAGGGGACTGGGAAACCAGTGTAGCCGCAAAGGGAACCAGCTCCAAGTGCAGGAGGCACACAAGCCTTGCCAAAGCACTGTTAAAACTGAAGGCTTCCCTTTTTGTCTTTTGCAACACTTTCCCACTAAGGCCCTTAAACCCATTAACACTCAGCCAGGACGGCCCAGGCTTACAAATACCCCTACTTTATCCTGGTGAGCCACGCTGAATAATTCACATGATAGAGAGAAACATCATCGCCACTCCCCAGAGAGAAGGATTTCACAAAGGAAACCCCTCTTCTGCGAGCGGGGAGCAGAGCAGGGTGACATCCCATCCCAGCACAATGGATACCCCAAAAGCCCAGCCCAGGGCAGGCTCCCCTCGTCCCCTGCCACCTACCCAGCTCTGCACTCTGCTGTGGCGTGGCTGCCTCCTCGTTGTTGGCTTCGTTGGCCATGGAGCGGGTGATGCGGCCCTTGCGCCGGCCCTGGCTGTTGGCGGTTTTGCGGCCTTTGGAGGTGACCGTTTCCTTCTCATCGTTGTCTTCTCCGGATGTGTCGTCGTTCTTGTCCCTGCAAAAAAACAGGGAGAGAAAGGGAAAAAAAAAAAAAAAAAAAAAAGTTGTTTGGTTGGTCTGATTTTTAGGTCAAGCAATTATTTCTCTGCACATGTTTGGGGATTTTTCTTTTTATTGTTGGTTTTTTTAGGGGGGCAGGTCTGCAGGTTTTTTGCAGACGCAGGCTCTTTTCCTGGCTGGGCTTGGCAGTGGGGTGATTTGTGGTGGGGTTTTCTTTCTGCAGCTGGCTGCAGCTCCACCACCAAGTGCACGCAGAGACCTGACGGAGACAGGTTTAATACCAGACCATTCAAATTCATCCCTGCCTCCTCCTCATTTATCTTCCTGAAAGGGACCTGCTGGTAAATGTCTTTGCAGCCTAGATATAATGAAGCCAGATGTTCTTTTAAACCAAGTATTAAGCCCATTACAGATAGCGAGCGGTCTGCGTGCCAACCTTCCCCTGCCACGGCGCTGATGCTCGGCGTGAGGGAGGCAGGGCTGGCTGGAGCTCCTCATCTGGGAGTGCTCACATTGACATCAATAACACTAAAGGTGAAGTGCCACGCTCTGCTGCACCCCGATTGCTCCTCCAGCTCCCAGAGGCTCTCGTAACAACAAAACAAGCTGGAGGATCGCAGCAGCTTTGCAGATTGATTGGGTTGATATTAAAAAAACCCCTCATATCGTGTTGCTTTCCCAGTTTGCGAGCAGCAGGGAAGAGGAATGAGGAGGAGGATCTGCCTTTCCCTCCCTGCAGAGGAGGTGAGGTGGGCACACACAGTCCTGCACAGGGTCAGGCAGCTCTGGACTAGGCTGCATCCCTTCACCACATTCCACCACTACAGCCCCAGCCCACCGCAGTCAGGCAGGGAGGGTCGTCCTTACTTTGTCAGTTCTTCTTTGTCATTTTCTGTTTCCTGCTTGTCTTCCTCCTTCTCTCCCTCCTTCTCTTTTTCCTTCTCTTTTTCATCTTTCTCTTCTTGGCTGCTCCGGGGCATTTGCTGCTGCTGCAAAACAAAGGACATAAAATAAACCAAAGCCCTCAGCGCTGAGGCGGACACAGGGCAGCACCTGGGCCAACCCAAACAACTGCTGAGAAACAATGCTGGGGGCAAGGGGCCAAGAGGAAAGAGCCGCAGGCAGAGGGTGCAGGCAGGGCACTGCTGGAGGCCACAGGAGCCAAAAGCCTTCCAGGGAGATCAGAGGCAGTTCAGGATCAGGCATGGCAGCTGCACTCTGGCTCCTGTTCCAGGCAGTGGGACAGCCCCAGCTGCTGCGCTGGGATCAGGCAACAAGCAAGGATCTGATGTGGGGGTAAGGCAGGGAGGTGAGAACGACCCTCCTGTTCTGGCTTGGCCACAGGGGTGGTGATTTGCAGCCAGTTGCACGCATTCTGCTGGAGCATGAAGGAGACAACAGGGCACCAGTGACACCCCGAGGCTCGGCAACATCAACGCTTCTGATCTTTTTCCCAAGCATCTGACGCAGCCCATGGGGAATGTTTGTGGCTCTGTATCACCAAGCAGGGAAGGTGCCCTCTCTTTACCACCTGGCACCTTCAGCAGAGGCTGTGAGCCCAACCACCCCAACGCTGCTGCTGCTCAGACCGAAGGCACTGCGGTACCCCAGGGAGGGACACAGTGATTATTACAGTTCTGGATTTTGTTTCAACAGCTGCAGGAAGGAGGTTGCTGGGGAGGCCTGGTTCCCCTGACCTCCCTTCCCTCTGGTGACCAGCAAACGAGAGGCACTGAATAAAGAAGTAGAAATTAGAGACGGAAATGATTTATTAAACCATCCTGCTCCTGGCTAATGCAAGGCTGCTTGCTCCAGGAAACCCACCTGGGCTCACCCGGCCCCTGCCCAGCCTGCAGGGCTTCCACCAGCCCTTGGGAAAGGGTTTGGTGATGTAATGGGGAGTAAAATTGCCTTAAAACGGATTTACCAGCAGAAGGTGGCTGGTCTGGCTGGCATGCAGCCATACAGCAAGTACAGATGAGGTGTCCTCACATCCCTTGAGCCAGTAGGACTGGCCTGATCCCAATCTGCAGAACTGGCAGGCTGCTTCAAACACGGGCACCCTGCAGCAGCAGCACAAGGTGCGAGCAGAGCTCTTTGACCCCATGGGCTGGTGCTAAAATCAGAAGCGTGGAGCTGTCAAATGAAGCAGTTTAATGAAAAAACTGCTGATTCTTTCAGGCCCTGGCTGAACAAAGTCCTTAAAACCCAGGCACAGCCATCACTGAAACCCCACAGACTTTCAGTTCCTCCTTGTACAGGGGGAGGCAGCTGTGCCATCAGGATCCTGGCACGCTTGGCCAGCCCCTGGAGCACCTCTGCACACGTGCAGAACACAACTGTGATGCATCAGCTCACACTCCTGATGCTCTGGGAATTGCTCCGTGGGATGCAAGGCTGGGAGGTCCCAGGGGAGAGGGAGTCAGGGAACAGCTGGGATGAGCATTCGGTTACTTATGATTTTCCAAGTCCACAGATCACTAAGGCTTGGGGAACAGGCTGTTTCGTGCAGCAAGTGGCCAAGGGAAGTGTCATCCCCAGTGTGCCGGGCACTGCCCTTGTCAGCCCCCAAACCAGGGGAGAAGGAGGAGGGTAGTGGACAAGCTGAAACAGAAGGTGGGGAAGCCTGCCCTGGCTGCAGAGGAGCAAAGGGCACCCATCATGTGCATTTCCCCAGCACTGCCCTGAACTCTGACTCTGAGTCACTCCATGGTGAACCCTGAGTGCGGGTTCAGCCCAGACAGACACCCATGAGGTGAGGGCTGTGACCTCCAAGGGCTGGGCAGGCAGCAGGACAGGCTCTGCCCCAGCCCTGGCCATCATCACCCATCTGCATTCCCCTCACCAAAGGTTTGGTAAGGGAGGGCAGCCCACATGAGCTTCACAGTATTTCTACTACCCAACTGCAAATATTTTCTTTTGAGGGATGGGGGAAACCCTGCATCCCAGAGATCCCAGCTCTCCTCCAGATTTAAACCCAGCCATGACTGCACAAGTACCTGCCCCAGCTTCAGGCTGGAGTGAGCACTCAAGAAAGGTTCAGCATCGTTTTATCCTGCCTCTACACTTGTCTGAACTAGGGGGCTGCCAGCCTGAGCAGCCATTGCAGCTCTTCCCCAGAGAAACAGACTGGAATGGCAGTGATACCAAGGAGCTCCCTGTACCAGCTGGCAAATACAGGAGCAGGAAGGCAGGCAGAGATGAGAGTGGCCTTGGTGGCTCACACAGCAACACAGGTGCTTCCTTGCAGAGGCATCTGCCAAGCTTTGGCATGATCAGGATGGGCAAACCCTACTGAGCTGGCTTCAGTGGGGCACTGCACACCTCTCTCCTCCCAAACGTTTCAAGCCCAGCCCGGTAGGACATCAAATTAAGGCTTCTCCCAGCGCAGAGGCACATCTCGATCCAAGGATGCCCTCTAGTGATTGCCCTGCTCTGGCCACGGCCGGGTGCCCCATGCCAGGAGAGAGAGGCAGGTGGGATAAGCACCCTGCACCCAGCAGGACAGACAGGACAGGTCTCACCTGTCAGCCAGGTGAAATACAGAAAATGGGCAGCATCATCACCATGAGGCCATGGTGGGAAAACCGACCCAGCTCCACCCAAGGCTGTGCTCATGTCTTCATCTGAGGAGAGGCTCCCAGCCAAATGCTGATCGGAACCCTGGCAAGCCCACAGTGATGGCTTATCTCCTCTACTAGAGCTTGGCTACAGAGCAGGGCACCTGCCAAACACCCCAGGAAACGCCTCTGCTCATGAATGCCCCCCTCACATCACACCCAGGGGTACGTGCTGGACTGGAAGCTGTGGGGCTAGCACCGAGCACCCAGCCCTGGGTGCGGACCAGGCACCCTGGGGTGCTGAATGAAGCCATTTCAGAGCTCGGCTACAAATGGCACCCACAAACAGGACCATCTCCCAGCGATCCACCACGGCAGCTGCCCCAGCCCATCCACGCTCTGTGCTCTACCCCAAACCTCAGGCTGGCATTGGAACAGGAACGGTGGGACATTGGAAGGGCGGCGGGCGGGCAGCGCCGGGAACCCGCGAGCCGGCCGGGCCCCGCTGCCCCCGCGCTGTGCGGGGAGGCTATTCTTAGTGCTGGACACGGACCAGCTCTGGATGATTCAAGGGACGGGACGCCATCCCAAAGCGTGACGGGCCAGGAAATGCTTCCCCAATTACCAGCTGATGTTTCCCTCTGATTCACACCGCCCTGGCTGGAGGTGGGACTGGCAGGTGGGTCAGCCCTTAGCGGAACCCCCAAAGGCCGACACCAAAACTGCTCAGCTCCCGGCAAGCTTAAACCTCTCTCCACCTACATCTCTGCCATCCTGGGGATGAGGCATTGCACCTCCCAGAGACAAACCAGGGACGTGCTCCCCACCTTGCACGAGTGGGCGAAGGGATGTGCCCGAGGCCAGGTAAGATGCCTGTGGCAGAGGGCAGGGCTGTCCCTCCCTCCCAGGTCAGACGCTCTAACCCCGGACCGCCCTTCCTCCTCCTCAGCATCGCTGCTGCTTGTTTTTGCTGCCGACGCATCCTGTTTATTTAAAAAGGCCCCAGGACAAAATCGGACGCGGGACGCGTGAACGAGAGGCCGACCCTGCCCCGAGTCCAGGGGGACAGGCGGCCTCCTCCGCTCCCTGTGCTCCGGCCGGAGCAGCTCCGTAATTACAAACACCTGCTCACCTCTGCCCCAAAGTCCCGCCGGCCCCGGAGCAGCTGGAGCGGCGCAGAGCGCTGCCAGCTCTCCCGGGAACAGCGCGTTCCCGGGGCCCGCCGCAGGCACACACGCTCCCGCAGCGCCCGGCTCCCGGCCGGACTGGCACGGCTCGCCCTGCCCGGCCGGCTCCTCAGGGCACGGCACGAGCAGCTCTGCTGCCATCGAGCTTCGTCTCCGAGCGCACTTCGGGGGCACACCGGCTTCCAGGTAGGAGCCGGGCAGGGGAAGGCTGACCCTGCTGAGCACGGACCGACTCGCTGCGCGTCCTCCTGACAGCGGGACTCGCTGCGAGAGAGCCCCGGCGAGGAAGAGGTGCAGCTCCTCCCACTCTGTTTACTTCCTCTGCCGAGGCACTGCCTGCTGCTGGAAGCGGGACGAGAGGGCAGGAGGAGGTGGGGGAAGCAGCTCCCCACCTTTGCCCTCCCCAGCCCCGCCGGAGACGCCTGAGCCTGTGGCAGAGAGACGGTCAAACCGGCCTGAAAACCCTTGGCAGCCGGCAGCGCGCCCCTCGCCTCCGAAGCGCCCCGCTCGCACGCTCCCCGGGAGCTCCGGCCCCCCATCTGCCCCGAATCACTCACCTCCCCGCTCCCCGGCTCCCGCGAGCGGCCGGTCCCCGACAGCCCCATCGCCAGCTCCCGGCCCCTGCTCACCGCCCAGCCATCCGGGCGCGCTGTGCCTTACGTTCTCCGGCTCTGAAGGCTTCCTGACGATTTGCATAGTTAAGCCGTAAACTAACCACAACATTCCTCTTATGATTTTGCAATCTGCTGGAATAACGTGGTCGCTCTAAGTCGAGCGATGAATCATCATCTATAAACCACAGCTCTCGTCACCGGGGCTCTCAGTGCTGGCTGCAGCCTGCGTGATTAATCCACCAGGATGCCAAGCTTAACCTACAGTGCAGGGCTATTTATTTTCCAAACTTGCAAGCCTCCAGGAAACGACCGCTGCTGTCTTCCCCATCCCCTTTGTGGCGAGATGCCCCAGGCTGTGGCAGAGGTCCAGGAACAGGGTCCTCCCTTGTTGCCCACAGGACATCCCAGCGTTAACCACTGGGACCGTGCACCTTGCAACTGAGGCACCCACGCCCTCCTCCAGCCCCCCCCTCACTCTTTGTGCCACAGCACTCTCAAAACATGCACCAAAACACCACTTTTGCCAGCAGTAATGAGCTCACCCCTGGCAGTCCAGTTCCTGAATCAGAACTACCAGCTCCTGCCATCCCAACTACACCACTTGCTGCTGGATATGCTAGTGGGGAACTGGGTCACGGTGCTGGCACTGAGAGAGAGCCTGTCCCCGCGCCCAAGTGCCACTGAGGCTGGCATCTCCTCTCTCCCACACCAGGTTTCAAGGCCAGATTGGCTGCATGGGGGATGCCATTTGGTTGCTAGCAGATGCATCATCTCCCCTGCCATCATTACGGTGCCCTGGGCTCTTACAGGAGATGGAACCACCAGCTCCTGTTTGCTCCTTCAATCAGGAGGGAGGAAGCCTGTACACCCTGGTGCAGAGGGAGCTGTGCATGCCAGGCTGAGCTGCAAGGCACACGGTTTTGGTGCCACTCAAGCTCATTCCCAGCTACTGCAGGCAGCGAGCTCCGGGTTTTTGTTTAAAGGCGGCTCTGCACCCTTGCCACAGTCTCACTGCGGCAGCGCAGGGACATGTGCCAACCCTCTCCCCAGCATGTCACACCACAGTCTGTCTTGACAGGGACTTTGGAGGGAGCTGCAGCCCACCAGTGTGAGCCCCGTACCCTCTGGCAGCTGGGAGCACCCACTCGGCGGTGCCGCCTCTCCCACGTGCAGGGCACCAGCTCTTCACTTCTCCAGCGTGTGATTTCAGATCAATGGCATTTATGATGTTCTCCAGGGCACTCAGCTGCGGAGCAGGCTCAGGCCAAGGTCATTGCACGCAATCAGGGAGTTGCAAATTAAAACCAGCTCGAGATAAGCTGAAGACAAAAGGCCAACGCTACGCTGGCCAGGAACGCCTGGGGTTTGCTTTGCTGCTTCTCCCTCCAGGAGTCCCAGCACAGCTGCCATGGCTGTGGGCATGCAGGGCTGCCTGCTGGCATCACCCTGAACATCCCACAGGGTCCGGAACTGGCACCATGGGGCAGGATGCTCCGTGCAGCACAGCCAGCAGGACTTGGCACTTGGCTCTTACCCCCCTCCCCAGCCCCACAGATTCTGCGCAGGGCATCTTTGCCAGGAACAGGGCTGGCATCATGCAGCTGTAGCTCGGGAGCATCCTCTCTCTGCTACCTACATGTGTCTTTCCACCTGCTTTCAAGCTCTTCCTCTGGCAGGTCACACCAGAGAGAGCCAGGGCAGGGACTTGGCCACAGAGCACCCTCAGCACCATCCTCCCCGTTAGCCACCCAAAGCGCCCATGGAATTTCCTTCCTCACCAATGCCACAGCAGAGGCAGAAGCACCCACTTCTGAGGTTTGATCTTGCACAGCCACTGCAAACACTGCTCCCGACATGTCCCTACCACCTCCTGAGGCAGCACAGGGAGGATGGCTTACAAATCCGTTTGTTTGTCATGGAACCGACCCCCTGGGCCTGGAGCCCCTGCTCTAGTGGTCTGGAACGCCTCAGGCCTCCCTGCCACCCACCACCACGCAGCCTGGCTTCTCACGACCGTGCACAGCGCCCTCCACTCATGGGAGAAACCACAAAGCAAAACAAGCCGCTGCCAAAACAACAAGGGGAGGAAGAGGAATGTCTGCCGGCAACTTGGCTTTGATTGCTTGTGTCCCAGGGCTGGGTTTGATGCTGTTGGCTGTGGAAGCAAGTCCAAAAAATCAAAGGGCCAGGCTCGGATTTCATAAGAATGATAGAGAGCATGGGGATCACTCAGTGCAGCTCAAACTGTGACAGCTCTGAGCTGGGCTGCTCCTCTACCAGCAAACAGCCAACTCTGTAACACACATTCATCACACAGCAGGGCTGGAGAACATCGAGGCTGTGCCCAGTGTCCCAGGAGATGTGGACATGCCCTGTGCACACTCCCCAGCACAGCTCTTCGGCACCACAAGCCACCAAACACGGTCAGTGCCAGCAGCAAAGCGCTGGTAGCTGCAGCCAGGCTGCCCTGCCATGCCATGGGGAAGCCCTGTGCCATCTCCCAGGCTGCTGGTCCTGGAGCAAGCAGGGTCCTGGGGGCACACAGCATGTCAGGGGTGAGGAGAAGGACTGGCAGTGGGACTGGAGTGATGCTGGACCCTGCATCACTTGCCAGACCACAGGACAAGCATGCCCGGGTGCACTCACCCGAGCGTGGGCTCATCCTGGGCAGCACTGGGAGCCTGCTGGGCACAGGAGCCGTTCAGGCAGGGCCCAGTGTGGCTCAGCCCAGCACAGCTGGCACTGCCTCCTTCCCACTGCTCGCTCTGTGATACCACAGAAGCACTGAAGTGATTTTTTTACAGGACCCTGCTCACCAGATCCTTCCTAGAACCACTGAGGGCTTTTCCATAAGAGGAAATGTTTCTTTTCTGGGTCGCTGCTGAGTTTTTTAAAAAGTGATTTGATTGCTTGTGAAGGGAAAAATGACCCGAAGGGAAGAGAGCATAATGTTTGGAAGCAGCAGAGATGAGCCCCCGCTCTGTCCCAGGCAGGGAACACGTGTTTTCTCTTCCCTGTGGTTTGCTCTACCCTGCTCCCCCTTGCTCACAGCCCCCTGGCCACACGCCGACCCCTCCCCAAGCCCTGCCAACAGAGGAAGGTGCCAGGTCAGCAGTTTGTGGGATGCAGAGCAGCATCCACACATGCCACGAACAACCAGGGGCAAAGCAAGCCCTGTATCCTTGTAGAAGCAGATTTCTGGGATTTTCAGCCGTGCCTGCTTTAGAAAGCAATTTAGCAATGACATGACCTATTTCCCATCCATTCCTAGTCAAACCTGGATCACGACAACAGACAAAACAACTCATCCCAAAATCCAACCGCTTCTGTGTCCTGCAATGAAGATGCTGCAGGTCCCTCGCTGGGATGAGCGATGCCCAGCCCGGATCCCAAACCCTGTGCAGAGGAGTACTCACGTGGGCAGGGGTGTGGTGGAGCACTCCCTGCGAGGATACATCCACCCGCTGCTGGAGAAACACGGATCCCAACCTGGGGGCCAGCTGGAATGGGGGGTCGCCTCACTGAAGTGGCTGTTTTGTTATTGCTCCCTGCAGATGCGATCAGCAGCACGGCAGAGCCCGGCTCTGAGGGCCAAAGGATCCATCAGCAGCCTGGGCCAGTGCTACCCCTGAGGAAAGCGGCTCTGTGTCCCCTGCCTGCTGATGCCTGTCCCTTCTCTGAGCCCACAAGTCTCCCTGCTGTCCCTGCACTGTCACCAGCCCACATGGGGACCTGGGGACCAAGTAGCCACCCTCCTGTGGCAACGCATCCTGCGATTCTTTTCCCAAATATGGCCATGTCATTCTCATTAAATCACCCCCAAAACTGCAGCTGGGATTTCAGGAATGCAAGTTTCCATTGTGTTTGCCCGATTGTGTTGCCTGGAGGGGCGGCAGGGCTGCGGGAAAGCTGCTGCACCCTTGTGATGGTGGAACAGGCATGATGGACCTTACAAGACACACCTGGGGGAGCAACGGGAGTCCAGACTGAAAGAACAGGTGCTGAGGGAGGGTTACAGAATCAATCTCAACTCGAGCCTCACTGTGTCTCACATCTCATTCACTGCCTGGACAGGCATCCTGACATAAATCTCCCTGATGACCGCAGATTTGAAGAGTGACAGCCTGCACTGAGCACCCAGGGGACAAACACTGAGATGTTTCTTCCTGTGAGGCCACACTTGAGCAGGACCAGGACCACAGGGTCTGACCAAGTTCAACTTCTCATTGGTCCTGCAGCCCCAGCCTGATTTCCTCGGCCAACAGCAGCCCTGTCACACTGCAGATTTGTCCAGAAAATGAGCCAAATTCAAGCTCTTTTATATCCCAGCAGTGGCATTGCACTGGCAGAAGATGAACCCATGCCCCAGTACTGACATCCCTGGCATGACTCCCAACCAGGCAATCTCCATCACAGCCTGCCCCTGCTCATCCACAGATAATTTCAGTCCTGTTTTAGATGCAACGCTCCAGTCAGCACAGCTTTAAGTGCCTGCAGAATCATTTCTTGGTTATTTGTGGCACAAAGTTTACTGGCCACATCCAGGGCTGTGTCTGTATGAGGTGCTGCATGATTAAACCAGGATTTTTGCGTCTAGAAGAGAAGTTGTCAAACCCTTTATCACTAATGAGGGGCTGCTCCCTGGACTGATGAAGATCAAATGGTTCCCAGAAACAAGTATCATTCCTCTCATCAGCTGCTGTGGTTACTGGAGTGGGAGCACTTGCACAATTTACAGAGTTAGAATAGTTTGCTGAGCTCTGGATGTGATCCCTGGGGAGAGAGGAGAGGCGCTGGCATGGCAAGGCTGGAGCATGGCAGGAGACCCAGACTGGGGACAGGGTGCAGGGAGCCCTGGAGTCGTGGGCAGGCACAGTCTGGAATCCAAACCCTGCCAGCCCCTGCTACTGTGACAGGGCTGCTGGTGGCCAGGGAAACCTGCTTGGCCAGGTTTTTGTTAATGCTCCAGGACCCACACAACATCCAACCTGGCCAGATCCTGCTGGGACAGTGCTTCTGCCAAAAAAGTAAGCGGGCTGTTTATAAAAATCTGGGTTGGGGCTGTTTATCCACGTTGGTGAGGGGAATGGTTTGTGTTTGGGGAGGGCGGGACAGACGGCGGGACGGATAATTCGATTTGGGTTTTGGCAGGGGACAGGGAAGAGGGTGGGCCTGGGAAAGGCTGGCGGGGGAGAGCACTGGCCAGGTCACACCGAGGGTCCCCGCCCTGCCGGCACGGCTCTGGCATCGCTCCCGCTGGGGGAAGGGGGGAGCCGGGCGGCTCCACTCCCCCGGGGGCCACGCAGTGAGTCCTCGAAAGTGTCGGCACTAACACACGGCCCTCGGGCCAGGGAATACGTGAGCACTGTCTGACAGCGGTCCGAGGGGCTGGCATGACGCTCCGTCCGTCCGGAGGCTGCGTCCCTCCACCATGACTTCATCCCCCTCTGAGTCATCCCCAGGGCGGGCAGGCGGCTCCTGCAGCCGCCCATGGTCC
>VZSR01003800.1:6459545-6619952 GCA_013398615.1 Brachypodius melanocephalos
ACAGACTGACCCACCGACAGCTTTGCCTGGTGGAATGGCCGCCCACTTGCCCATCCCTGCAGCGTGTAGGAGACAATGGCTTTTCCCCCCAAGAATTCACTGGCAGGAAGCATATCTGGCATGCTGCAGCTGCTCCACTACCACAAGGGCAACGTTACTCCAAAATCAATGCAAATTTACTCTGGAATAAAAATCTCACTCTCCAAACTGAATAATTATGTTGAAGTAGAGTCCCTTTCTTTCCAGCCCAACACCGGTGTTCCCACAGCCTGGCAAAGCAGCTTCCCAAAGAATCAAGCACACGGCAAATTTTGGTGTCCCTGCTATAGAATTCAGAGGTTTCACAGAGAGACACTGAAATACCCTGAAGAGCGACTGCCACAGACCCTGAGTTATATGAACACATCAACACAAGGGCTTGTCATTACAAGCTCACGCAAATTTATGCTTATTACTGTACACTGACTATTGGATCAGACTGTTTTACAATGGCACAGATACTCTTTTTTTTTTCTTTTCCTTTCCAGTGAGAAGTGACAATGAGGAAGCTATTTCTCTTCCTATCTGTTCCCCTCCTCACAGGGTTACATTGCCTTTTCATACACGGGCACAGAGGATTATTTTAGAAAGATCTTAATCTCAGGAGCCTCATTATTATGCATGGTGACCCATTGGCTGTGGGTACCTTCCACTGAGCAGTGCCATGGAAGGCAGAGTGCTGGGAGCATCCTGCCTTGGAGTGGGTGGCTGCTCCGTTTTCCGACAAACTGGAAGTGGAATCATGTGAAATCGCTGCTCTTGGCAGGAGATTTTTAGCAGTAAGTAGCAGCTTTATGAGGAATATCCTTTGCCAGGGGACCATCAGCCAGGGAGCAGTGGGATTCTTATTTTTTAATGGACTTTTAATAAGTAGGCCACAAAGATAGTCTTGACACAGAGTAGCTTTTTTCTGTGTGTAATTATCTCCCCTTCGCTCTCAAGCTCCCTGCAGCCTCCAACAGCAAACAAGACCACCAACCTCTCTGTGAGAAAAGGAGCAAGAAACCAGCATAGGGCCACTTGAAATGCTCTTTGTATCAGATCTCATCCGCTCTCCTCTCATCTGATACAAAAACCAACCTCTCCTCCCCTCCTCCATATTAATTAAAGCTCAGCTTTTGGTGTTTAACTGCTTGAACCTGTACCAGCAGGAAAATATGTGCTCGGAGCACGGGCAATGCTGAGAACACGATGCCACGTCTCCATGTGCTGTAGGATTCTGTCTCCTCCCTGCACATTGCCCATCCCTGTGTTTCCTCTGTCCTTTATCCTGTCACCATCTCTAGTGGCTGAGACTGGGCAGGTAATGGCAGAACTGGCACGAGTGCAGCTCTTCAGTCACAGTCCCCACTCCTCACTTGGAAAACAGAATGAGAGACCTGCAGGGACCTGCACGGGGTTCCAAACAATCCAGAATCCCTTGGGAACAACCAGGGTGCTGGCTGAGTCTTTGGGACAGGTTAGTCCCAAATGAGCACTCCTGCAGCACAGGCAGAATTTGAGCTGCTTCTGAAAAGACTCACTAAGCAAAATGCCACCAGGATCATCCCTCCATCCCCAGGAGCCCTCCAGGTTTGCCAGTATCTGACCTCTCCCATGATGGTCTGTGCAGTCACACACTGACCCAGTTTGGTGTGTGGAAGATGATCCCATCAGCACCACACGCAGGGGAGACCCTGGCTCCCTGAAGAAGTGCAAAGGAGATGCCTCACTGCTCCTACCAGCTTCTGGTAGGATTTTAAACAACATATTCATCCCTTTATTACCTTGAAATGCCACCCTAAAATGAGTTTCTCCCCAGCAGAGCCTTCCTCTGCAGCACAGAGCCAGCCCCTCATGCAGTCTTGCAGGAAATGGATGCAAATACTAGAGGTACCACAGCACAAAGTGTGAGTTTCAAAACCCCCAAAGATTTCTGTGGGAGAGCTGCTCCAGGCTGAATGCAGCAGCTGCTGTTCTGCACCTCTCTCCTACTGTGAATCATGCAGCCAGTCCTTGGCTCTTAAAGCTTGTCTGAACATCCCACCTTCCACCTGAGCATCCAACAGTAATAGGAAATATTCACTGTGTCGCTTCCTCCCAGACTCAGGGGGGCTCCTCTTTCAAAATCAACCATGTTCTGGCTGAGGTCTGCTCCAGGGGAGGTGTAAATTGTTCCCTTTGGTGAGATTCCTACTTGCAAAAACAGTCCTACAGGCGATGAAGCAAGTCCCTGCTTCTAAAGGCTGGCACTGAACAAGGCTCCAAAGGGCAGCACACATCTCCACGGCTCAGGCTGGATCGTGTGGAAAGCACCGTGGGAAATTCTGCAACCAGCGCTGCTTTGGATAATTTCAAAACCCAAAACACAAACAGTCCCTGCTGGGTGCAGGATGGGCAGGTCTGTGGCTGCTGGGGTAGGTAGGCAAATGCAGAGCAAAGCCTCTCACTCTCCACACTTGCTCAATTTAACATTGAAACCAGAGTGAGCTGTGCTAAATGTCTCCACCGCTAACAAGAAACAAATGTGGCCTCATGTTCTAGTTGCTGTGATCTAACAAAACAGACCATGGTAAACACTATAAAAATGTACTGGAGGGAACCACCCTGTGTTTGCTGGGAGAGGGACTGGATAATCTAATAGGGTTTTATCCATCTCTAATGTCTCTGAAAAAAAGAAGGGAAAATTGGGCCATGTCCATGACATTTGTCATGTGCTAGCTATTCTGATGTCTTAATGCTGCAGAAATCAAATTGGAGTGAGGCTACCTATCTGCTTCCCAATCAGGATCTAGGCCCAAGTGCTGCTTTTTATGGCCATGCAGTGTGAAGGTCTGCTGATGTCAGTGGTGTCACAAGCCAGGCCGGTTTTTCCATCCTTATCCCCACATTATCTGGGGAGATAGTCCCTCTGTGGCTACCTCACTCTCCTTGTGACATGAATAATCACTCGCTGCATGGACCTGGAGATCCACCAGCAGGACCTGCCTCTGCCTGAAAGCATTCATGGGGATAAGGCACCTTCCCAAAAGGTTAGCACTTATCTGTTCCTGTGTATCGTGGTAGCAGCAGCAACACTGCCAAGATCACATCTAGATTTGTATCTTGGCCACCATAATGGTAAGGGTTGACTCGGTCACCTGCCCCCAGGCACCTCGTGGAGCACTGGAATCTGCTCTGCCCTTAAACAAAGGGTTAAGGGTCTCCACTAGCTTTAGTGCCAAATATGCCAGCCCCACAGGAGACCCCCAGGGGATCTTGGACGCCCTTTGGCACTTCAGATGGATTTACACGCTTCTGCTCAGCTGTCACCAGAAGTCTCTCCCACCCAAGTCATTTTCCTCCCACAGCTTTACCCATAGGAAGAGCCTTGGGCAGGCTCTGCAAAGCAGGAGCCCCACCCAGCTCCCAGCTGGGTGTCACCATTGGCACCTTGCTGCCATCTCCAGAGCAGAGAAACACAGACCCCACTTGGTTCTTGCACAGAGCTCAGGCTGCACGGGCAACCCCACGGTACTGACACACAGCCAGGTCTTTCACAGTCACTCCATTCTCTTTTTTAAGCATCTTGGATTTGTTTGGTTTTTTTAAAGATACCTTGGCATGGGGATGGACAAACACCAACTGCCATTAAACAGCACGTTCTGAAAAGCTACACAGAGCACAACCACAACCCATCACAGCCTGCAAGCAACATCTCCATGTGAGGAGGGGGAAAAGCAGCATTTGGGAGGCTCAGATAAAGTGCTGCAGCTCCTCGCTCAGCCTGAGAGATGACGTTTCCACGCGCTGCTCCGGCTCTTACCTGGCTCTTCCCGCGCCGCCGGTAGTTCCTCCTCACGAGGTTCTTGTAATTCTCATTCTTCTTGGTCAGGTAGTAATAGAGGACACAGTCAGCCACTGTCTGCAATGACACGGGCAGGTCAGGGAACAGAAGGTCCTGTCCTCGTGTACTGTTGGGGCACAGACTTCCAGGAGCAGCGTTCAGAACCGGTCATCACCAGGTCTCCTGCTGCTCCTGAAGACCTGCGGCCCAACAGCTTCCCCACATCTCCCTCCCCAAGGCTTCCAGTGCAGCTGGAAGAATGGGACACTGCACAGTGTCCCAGTAAAAAGGCTCAGCCCTTCAAAGGACAGAGCAGGGCGGTCCTGCAGGCGTGCAGAGATGGAGATGGGGTGCTGAGCAGAGATCACCCCGTGCTGGAGGCAAAGCAGGGCTGACCCCAGATGACTGTGGCAAGCAGAGGCAGAAGAAGGAGCTGCCTGTCAGCCTCTGTTGCAGTTCCACGAGGCACAACCTGCCACCCGACTGTCAGCCGGTGTTACTTCCAGCCGCTAAGCGCGCTGGCTCGAGCGTGCGCGGCTTTGTCGTGGCCAAATTGAGATCCCAGCGCTCAGAAGCTGCCATCCCAACTCCAGTGGTTGGCTCCACCAGCACCATCACAGACTGGACACGCTAGGAAAACAAGGAGTCACGGCCAGGACATGTCCTGCTCTTGAACAGCATGAAGTGTGCCATGCTGGGAGAAGTCTGCTGCTGAACAGGGTGGGCACCTCAACACAGCCTTGGGCTACACCTTCACGTACAGGATCGGTGGCTTTGGGAAGAAAAATTATCCCACAGATCCATCGTGCCACAAGTCCTCAGGAGCTTGGGGCAGCTGTGTGTGCCCGGGGGTGCCTGGGGGCTGTGCTCATCCCATCCCTCTGCAAGGAGTGGAACCATTTGCAAAAACAGATTGCAACTTTTAAAGTGTTAATTGGATCTCTTTCTAATTTAGCCCTGATTATACACACACACACGCGAACACAAAAACTTACAGTCATCTGTTCCAAGGGCTAAGATCACTATTTTTTTATAATGCAATTTAAAAATCTATTAATTCATTACATTGAGCCATACTTTGCATCTCTCTCCAACAGGATAATGGATGTGTTCTGTATCATAATTACAGCCTGATTTACAAACGAGTACAAATAAAATTAGAAGACATTTTACAGCTTGGAACACAGACTGGATTGTGAGCATCATCCAAGTCCCACCACTTTCGGCTTTATCGAATGTGAAAGGATGAGGAGCCTGGGATCTCAGAGCAACAGCAGCAGCATGAGGTGGCTGCTGGCCTTCCTTGCTGCTTTGGACAGGAAGGTCAAGGTCTTATAAATTATTTCCCCAGCCTGAGTTACGAGGAATCTGAGAATAATTTAGGCTAGAAATGACCTTTGCAGGCCACCCCTGAGAGCAGAGTGGTTCTCCCAGAGTGAGTGGACACTCTGTGTGTACGAAACTCTGCATGAGGTGGGCAGAGGATGCAAATAACTAAAAGGACCAGAGAAGCAGCAGCTTTCAAATGTTTCCTGCTCAGGAGAGCATTCAAGTGATAGACATAGCTGTGTTTTCAGGCTGGGTCTGTCCAGGACCTGCCCATACGGCCTGTCCCAGGGAAGGTACCTGGCCTTGCTCAGAATGGGACAAGAGACTCATTCCTCCATCAGGTCTTTTCCTCAAACCTTTCTTCCATCAGCCCAATTAACAGCAAAACCAGAAAGTCCAAGCAGCACGACACACAAGGTCTAGGAAAGGTCAGGCAATTCCTGTGAACAACTATTCCTAAACACCAAGGGGAGGAGTGTGTGCCTCCAGGACACCCACTCAACCCGCTGGATGAAACAGGACTGAGTCCACCCTCAAAAACCTCTCTCTCCCTGAGCAAAGAGACCCCTCGTCTTTGTGCTGGGCAGCTGGGTGCCCACCCCCTGTGTGACAGCCTGGCTGGTGCAAAATGCCTGCGGGAGATGCTGGGAAGCAGCTCCCCAGGCAGATCACGGGGTGGGCTGTGCTGCCCACGCGCCAGGCTGGCTGCGTTCACACCTCTCGCGGCTCCCGGCTCCCCGCAGCTGACTCAGTCCCTGTCTCTGCACGGAGCCAGGAGGCGTCTGGACCGTGCCCGGGGCTTGGAGCCGCCACCACCACCCACAGGTGCCCAGCGCCTGCTGGCAGCTCCAGCACCAACAGCCGAGGGATGGGAGGAGAGGCAGCACAATTCAGGTGACAGCCAGGCAGGCAAGGCTTACCTTCCTGTCCAGAAAGGAGGCGATCAGGCCGAAGTTCTTCGGATGCTGCATGAACCTGCAGAGTGAGAGGGAGAGGGTTACTGTGGGTGCTGGCTCTGACCCCCTCACAGCCTGGCTGCCATGCCCTGTGCACCCAGAGCAGCAAGGCCAGCTCCCAGAGGGACTCTGGGCTTTGAGAAAATATTTGTCTGCTGCTCAGCTTCCCAGAAAGACAGGAACTTTAAATTTAGCCCAGTGGGGCTGGGCTGGTTGGGAGCTTCGATGTGCAAATGTTCATCATGGGGTGGGAGAGTAAAGGGGGGCTGGCAGTGCCAGAGGGCTGCTCGTCACCTTGCTCGATCCCATGGCCACCCAAGCCTGTACCAAAAGCAGGACAGGACAGGCACAGAGGGCAGGGACACCTGGCCAAGGCCTCAGGATCTGGCAAGGAAAGGGTGAGGAATTGCCATCACACCCCACATCATGGCCATGGGTGGCCCTGGTGCTGGGCAGGACCCCAAACCCTGCTGGGCTGTTGGGAGCAGCTGCCAAGGACAGGAAGGGAAACCCAAACCCCGGGAGGAAGCACAGAGCTGCCACACTGCTGAGTTGCTCAAGAGATCCCCAGTGGCACAGCAGCTCTGCTGAATGCTGCCTCATGCCCAGCAAGTGGAGGAGCTGTCAGCGAGCTCATCCTTGGCTCTGGTAGCCCGGGAGGGGACACTGCCCGCTCAGGGGAAGCTGTCCCCACTAGCAGAGATGCCTCCTCCAACAAATCCCTGTGCCTAGCTGGTATGGAAGCATGAAGGGCCAGCAAGCCCTTGGCAGGAGGTGCTGCTGCTGGCAGCACAGTTAACCAATGCACTGCCAAAGCATGGAGAGCCTGGTGCATGGTGACTTTGTGCCAGGAGATGTGGCCACCAGCATGGGCTCTGCCCCAGGGGGATGAGCAGCCAGGCTGAGCCACGTTCAGCACGTGCACCTCTGCCAGCTCCCAGCAGCTGACAGCTCTGTGCCCTGGGGAAATGGATCGGAGGCAAATGGTGGGAGAGCTGTGGTGTGGGTGTAACATGGGCAGGATATGGTGAGGAGCTCCAGGTCTCCAGTCCTGCCAGTGACTCCCCTGGGGCGACTGGCTGAGCTCTCTCCTGCTTTTGCTGCTCTGTCTCAATGCCAAACTTGGAGTCAAGGCACTGAGCTGAACCCAGTGAAGGTCTGACAAACTTCAGCCATGGCAGCAGGACATGGGTGCTGTCACCTACGCTGATTCCATTCTTGATGCAGAACTCCCATATGGTTTGGGTGGCACTGCAAGATCCCTGTCACCAGAACTGGTCACCAGAACAAAAAAGAAACCAGAAATGCTAGGGGGGACAAAAAAAAACAAGGAAGAAAGCAAACCAGACAGGCTGCTCAGACGACCTGAGATGAGGGCACGGAGCCAGAGCTGGCTCCTCACTCTGCACACAGCACAAACCCAAGGCTGACCAAAGGACGGGGTTCTCAAGGCCATGTTATCAATGGTACTAACACACTGTCGGGGCAATGCAGATAACAATCCACTCTTTTTCATGGGCCAGGCCATCTCCCCATAATGAGAGATGGATGTTGCATTCTCACACTGCCCAGCATGACACAGCCTCAATGCCTGAGCAGCACCCTGCTCCTTCACCAGTAAACCACAGCTTCCCTGGGAGTAGGCCAGCAATGGGCTCTCAACAGAGAGCTGAAATCCTGCCCAGAAGCAAATCAAATCAGGTTCTTCCTCGTGGTTATGTTCTGACAGCTAAAATAGCTCAGACCTGGAGCCTGTCAGCCTCGCAGTGCCTGCCTGTTTACTCCAAGAGCCCCTGCCAACCGGGCTGAACAAAAGGTTGAACCAGGTTTGCCTGGTCTCGGGAGGAGGCCAGCTCTAGGTCACAATCACGGATGACACAACTCCAGTTCACCTTAAAAACCCAGGCCAGAAGCTGCAGCACAGCAGGCAGCTCGGCTACCAGCACGCCAGGCTGGGGGAGAGCTGGGACAGGACTCCCTGCACCCTCCTTACAGCTCCTGAATACCAATCTCCCAAAATGAGCTTTGTGAGAGCCCTGAAACCCTGCTGTATTTCTGCCTGGAGCTCTGCATCACCCACAGTGATGACACAGAATCCAGCGTGCACTGCAGGATGCACACACTGGGTGTGGGTTCTTCCAGCCCCATTAGCCAGGCACAGCCCTGCCATTAAAGACCGAGTAATTAGCCTTTGCGTCATTTGTGGCAAGCCTCACTGTTTGGAGTGGCACATTTTAAGGCTAATTAGCAATGAGGATTCTCCTCTATCAAAGGCTTGGAGCCGGTTTGCTTGTTTTGTTCTTTTTCGGTCCATCTCGGCAATTAATTATTTCAGCTGCAAACAGGAGTGCTGACGAGCAAGGGGAGGAGGAGGGATCCTGGACACAGAGAGGCTTCCAGCATGGCTGGCCATAGGCCTGCTGGTAACCCATGGAGCCATCCCCTGATTGTCCAGAGGCCAGACTAAGTGGTGCTGCTGCTCAGGATGGAGTGCATCCATGTACCTCCATGTCCCTCAGGTCCACAGCAGGGAGCACCAGCAGAGCTCATCCCACTGGAAGCTGAACTCCAGCTCTGTTTTCACAGACACTCAGTGCATGCTGGAGGCACCAAGGATATTCCAGTCCTCCATGCAAACACACCTGGGTCCCCACTGGGCTATGGGAAACAGGGGAGTCTGGATGAGAGACCAAGCTGAGCACCCACATGTTGGCTGACAGCACAGAGGTACCAAGGAAGGAATCAATGACTCCCCAAATGATCTCACTTGATAGAGCCAAGCTGTTCTCAAGTGCTGCTTGCAAACAGGAGAAAGCACCACAGCCAGAGTCTGCACGTGTCTGATGTGGGAATGCATCCATGGAAACAGCAGCCGGTGGCAAATCCTGCAGACAGCAGGACAGAGCACCGAGGAACAGGCACCAGCTGGAAGCTGCAGCCTGAGGGGGTCTACGTAAGGGGTTTGGATGCTGACAGCCCCAAAAACCCCCTGGACACACAGCACCCGAAGGACAGCATGACAATCCAGAAAGGAAATGTGTATGGAGTGTTGGGTTTCCCTGGCGTTATCTCTAAACTGGCTGATACAACAAATCAACAAATTTTGGGAATGCAAAAGCTGACAAACTTCCCGTTCTCACCCTGCCATGAGCAGCAGCTTTCCACAGCCCAGCACAGGGGCAGGAACACCCCAACCATACAGCAAGGCCTAAAGTCTCTGTGCAGAAGCATCACCCTGTGCCCAGGTTCAAGGTAACAGCAACTCTGGATGCATCCACGGGGGACAAGCCAAGCACTTGGGAAATCCATGCCTGAGCGTGCTGGCACTCCAGCTGCAGCCCTGCACGGATCCTGCCCACACCCCCAAAGGCTGCACAGACAGAGTTGTGTGGGCTGCACTCACTTTTCCCGGAAGGTCTCCTTCTCCTGTTCGCTCCACATGTTCATCACCTGCCGGTCCTTGTAGACCTTCATGGGGTCATCCATGAGGCCGTTCATGTTGATGAATTTAATGCGCTGCTGGTCGGCATCGTAGAGCATGGGCGGGATGACGGCGAGCTGGCGCATCTGCTTCTCCAGGTTCTTTGGGGAGAGCACAGAGAACAGTTGGTCAGCACCACAGGCCCGTGGGGACAGCAGGGGACAGATGTTCGAGAGGAAAAGGACAGGCGGAGGAACGGCAGAACTCAAAAGCAAGCACTAGACAGCTTTATTGCCGGAGTAATTGTAAATTAAACGCTGAAAGAGGCTATCGCTGTCAGCCAGGAAACAATTAATCTTTCATTTTGGAATAAAAGGCTTCAGGATCCTGTGTGGAAATGTCTGACTTAAGTGAAGCAGCTCCTGACTATGACGAGAAACAAGTCTAAGCAGCGGTGGCACAGGGAGTGCTGACCCCCTCCCAGCTTCCAAAAGTCACATGGAGGTTCAGCCCCCCACCCCAATCGTGAGGGAAGTGGGCCAGCTTTGCAAAGCTTCCTGAAAGGGTGGGCAGAGGGAGACATCGTGTTTCCCCTCCACAGGAATCCTGAACTGTTCCAGGAGGTTTCAAATGTGACTGAAATAAGGCTGTCATTCCTTACTGCAACACCCTGAGACATAATGTGATGCCTTTGCTCCATCCTATGGAGCACAAAGTTCATCTAAAGCCCCAGCTACACACCAGGACAGGACAGACTGGGCACACTGGTTTCCTTAAGTATTTGCAACAGAGAGGCCAATGCGATGTCTCATTTGTGCTGTCTTCTGCTCAAATGCTGAGCCCGTCCCTTTGGCTGAGCTGCTGGTGATCCCCTGGCACAGGTTCACCCTGTGGGGATGAAGGGATGCTCTGGCCACCCCCTTTCATTGCACCATCCCTCTGAGTCCTCCCTGTCACCTGGGATGTCATTGCTCAGACTTCAACCCCTGACCTAGGAAGGCTACATCTCAAGTGCTGCTGTTTTAATTTGCAGCCAGGTGCTGGTTCCTGGGAGAACAGTAATGGCCAAGCTTCCAGGAAGCTGCTGACTCTGCCCTGCCCACTGCTGCTCTGCTTCCCTGCTGTGCCTGACCAGACCCAACCTCCTCCTCCTCCTGAAACACATCTCTCTTCATAGACATGGACATTTCAACACATGTGACCCCCTTCCCCATCCTCACTAGGGCACCTCCTGTTTAGAAACTGGTGGCTCCAGATGGCTCCTCATGGTGGGAGGTGAGCTCACAGCTGGAGCATCAACCTGGGTAACTGAGGACTGCCCCTGCTGACAGGAGAAGCCGCTGTGCAGAGCAGAGAGGACTCTGGTGGGAGCACTGCCTGCAGCTGAGGGCACAGGGCTGAGTGCTGCCACTACACCCCACCAGCCACACCCCCCTCCTCTCCAGCAACACCGGAGAGCTGGCCCTGCTGCCAGAGATGCTCCCCAGCTCTCACCTCCCTGCTCCTTCCAACCCTGTGGAAGAGCAGGAAGCTCTCAAGGTCTCCCCTGAGACAAGCAAAGCAGATTAAGGGCTCAGGAGGTGGCTATCAGGGTGGAGTTTAGCAGCACATTGTGCAGGGGATGGAGGAGATCAGCTAACGCTCCACTTGGCCAGCACCCCTGCAGGGCTGTGAAATTTCCCTTTGCTTCCAAGATCCGTGTCCTCCGCGCTGTCACCTTAACTGGCTAAGAGCAAAGTGCCTGGGATCGCAGAGAGGGATCAGCAGTGGCACATAGGCAGCAAACATCCCAGCTATGGCTGGGCAATGGCTGTTCTCCTCTCCCAAACATGATCCATTCACTGCAGCTTGCCTCCGTGCCAAGGGAGTGGAACCCTTGTGAAACCAGATCCAAACGAAGCCGAGGTCACAGGGATGTTTCAAGATGAATGGAGCACTCCCAGAAGATGTGGGCCAACTGGCTCACGTACAAACCATTCATTCCATAGGATTCCCCTGTGTCAAGCCACACAGCCCATTCAAAACAAAACGAAACAGAAAATCCCCTCCACCCAGCAGTCTGGGTGCTGGCCCCCTTCCCTTCCCTCTCTCTCTCCCTCTCCATCTTCAATTCCAGTATAAATCACAGCCAGGAGGTGTTTGTGGGGTGCTACCCAGGATGAGCAGCACGCTGGGGTTTCAGGTCCCTATGACATTGGTAATGCTGACAAACCCAACCCACCGGATACCAGCTCCATGTTTTGCTCTGGAAGAACCATTGCACAGCTCCATTACATCTCTCTCATATGGCTGGGAAGATGCTGATGCATATTAAATAAACCTCTGACTTTGGATCCTGTCCAGAAAGCGTGTTTGGCATCATAGCAACCTCCCCAACCTCAGCAGGACCTAAAGTTAGTGGGATTTGGCATAGGACTTCACCGTGAACTTCACTTCAGTCTTGTCTTGGCTTCCTCAGAGAAGACAGAGTGAGGTGTGAAGAGGAGGAGAAAGGAGAAGCTGGTCTCACCTCCTGTTCCGAGAGCCCGTCGATGATTTCGGACACCTCGTGCTCACTGCGTGCGGCTGACATGGAGAGCCCGCCACTGCCCCTCTGTCCTACCCTGCTGGGAAAGGGCAGGGACACACTCAGGCACTGATGCTCCATTTCATAAGCAGCAAACCACACTCAAGATCATTTTGACCTCTGTGACAGCCATATCCCAACGTTCCAGCCAGGCCACCCCTTCCCACACCGTGGGAATGGCGCCTGTGTTTAGGGCTGTGTTTTGACCTCATTTGAGGTCAAGAGCCTCAAACCACCTTTCTTACCTCTGTCAACTTCCTGGATTGCTAGAACACAAGGACATTTCATGCCCAACCACACTCTCCCCCACATTTTCTCCTGTTCACCCCACCACAGCAAAGGCACAAAGGTGTTGGTGTCAGCACCGAGCCATTAGCACTGTGCCACCACATCTGGTTTGCAAATGCTGTGGGCAGTTTTAAATCAAACACATCCATTGACATCTTTCCCTTACAGTCACAGCCACGCGACCCATGGAAGAACAACTTTTCTTATTAAGCAGGTAAAAAATTAAAGTATTTCTCAGTACCATTTCTCCCTTTCTCTTTCAGACAAAATAAAGTCATCAGTTAGGAAGTTTGGACCCACCCAGCTGTTAGTGGGGCACAATGATGGGATGCTGGCAGAAGGTTTTCTGCATATCAGGTGACCCCAGGCAAGATGCCAGGGCTGAAATGGGAAGGACAGGGAGTTTTCAGCAAAAAGGGTGGAGATCATGAAATCGTGTCTCCTCCTGGCACAAAACAACATGACCTCAATTGCACTTCCAATGAGGAGAGGAAAATGGACAGGGGGTGGGAGAGACAGGGGACATCCCTTCCAGCCAGACATTTTGCTCCCTTCATATTGTCTGTGGTCATTCCAACAACCTCTGCAGATGTTTCTGCTCCCATCAAAGCATGTGCATGTATTAAATCATCAACATGACCAAATGCACCTGCAAATTTTGCACATCTTGATCTGGGCACACCAGTAAGGCAGGAATTAGTGCTGTCCCAGCCAGCTGGCCAGCACGAGGGAGCTACCCCTGGCTCTCATGTGGCCAGCTGGGAGATCAGCAGCAGAGGTGAGACAAGGCAGTCACATTCCTGACATTTTTGCTCTTTTTGGCTGTGTGTTGAGCCACCCTGGGGAAAAAGCAGCACGACTCATGTCTGCTGGCTTCTGCCTTTGACTAGAGAGGGAGAAAAGAGACCGAGAGCCACCCCAGCCCGCTCCTCTCGCCAACAAATCCCATACCCGCTCCCCAAGAAAAAAGAAAGGCTGTCTGATACCAGCTCAGCCCCTTCCTACCGCTTCTCCTCTAACCTCTGCATGCGCTCTTGCAGCTCGCGTTGCTTCCGGATCTCCGGGAATTGCTTCTCATAGTATTCCCGCACTTTGCTCTCTTTGGCACGGCGCCGGGGGTTATTTTCGATGCGCTCCACTTTTTTTTCCCAGGCCTCCATCAGCTGGTCATAGCGCTGGCAAAACTTCTGCTCCTGAAAGGGCAGAGGCAGAGAGGGAGCTCGGAGATGTGCCTGGGATGGACAACTCCTCCAGGCCTGGCCCTCGATGGCTGTTCAGGCTGAGCATGAGTCACGTTGCTTAAAGAAATGCAATTTATTAGGACATGGACATGCTCCAGGGCCTGGGACCAACCCAAGGGTGAATTCTCAAAACAGGCCATCAGGTACCCCCAGGCTCTTTCCTTTCAACGTGTTTGGTGGAACCAGGACTCTTACCCAATGTGGCTTGGCCCACCCCTCACATCTGCTTGAGCATCCTCTGGCCCACCAGCTGCTTGATTCAGCAGCCAAAGGCCCTGTGCTGGGGAGGAAGCCCCTGCTCCACAGCCCAGGAGAGAGCAAGGTGCCTGTCTGAGGCCACTGAGCAAGGAGGGACTGAAACACGGCCTTGGCAGGAGGCACAGGGGGCAGGAGAGCTGGTTCCCACCATGTGAGCAAGGTTTGCAGGGCTGTAATTTTGGAGCCACCAGCTCACTGTGCTGGGGAGAGCTTGCCATGGTGCCCAAGGCCAGGCACCCCTTCCTATCCACACACACCAGCTCCACCATTCACAGCTCTGTGCTGGCAGTGATGATGGGACTGGGGCCATGGGGCAGCTCCATGCAAGGACCTGGCTCTCCAAAATCAAGAGTCAGGCACCCAGCCCCAGCCCACAGCCATACAGCGTGGTGGCCTGGCCACACACTCAGCTCCTTCACCACCCTAGAAAGCAAAAGTTCTTTTCCTGCTGCTGCTCTTCCTTTTTGGCCCACGTGACAGGACAAGCACATCCCCACCAACAGCAAACCCAAGCTCTCCCAAAACAGGGCACTGCAAAGGGTTTCTACCCCATGTCCCTCCCAGGTGACACCCTCATGGCACACCCACCCAGCCACCCATCAGGTCCAGCACTGCACTTCTGACTGGTATTTATGGGACAAGCCTAGTAACATTGAAATGAGATTTGCAATGCAAATGAGTCTCCTCCCATTACGCCCCAAATCTCCTCTCCCTCATCTCTTGCTGGAGGAGAACACCCACACACAGGGAAGGTCCGTGGTGGGATGACGCCTGTCTGGTCCCCAACAGCCACCACAGTGGCAGCAGAGATGGTGCCCAGCCTCAGCTGAGAGCAGCTGGGGGACCAGAGGCGTTTTAGGGTTTCAGTTTGTGTCGCACAAATGCCTTCCAAGCCCCAAACCAGGAAGCGAAAGCAGATGTTGCTTTAATGGCAAATCCCAGGTCACTCCTGACCCTGACACCGCTTTCCAGAATGGGTGGCTCAGCACCAGCACACTCAGCACCACAACAGAGACACGGGGAATCCAGATTTCAAAGAAATAAACTCATCTCTTGCCACCACCAGCCATGATCAGAAATCTGAGGCTGCAGGATTTCCCACTTTGTTCTCGTCCCGTTTGCTCTTGGCCTCAAAGGAAAGTTGGGAGAGGTAAATAAAGCCCAAACCAATGGAAATACACAGCGATCTGCAGCGTGTGTCACACCAATCCTGGCACATGGATTTGGTTTGTCCAGCCTGGACCTGACAATAATCCAAAAACAGCAACACATCTTTGATCTCCTTGGCCTTTTGGAGGAACCTCAACAATAATGTGAGGCAGACAGAGCACTTCAGGCCCTAGAGCTGAGCCAGATTAACACCTTCCCCTGCAAATAAATCAATCCCCACTCGCAAGCCTGGAGCTAGAGACTGTACTGCCCTGCATGGATGCACAGGAGGTGCTTGGGTTTCATCAGGAGCTGAAGGAAACAACCACAAAATAAAAACGAGGAAGGAGAACAGAAATTAAAATGCCCTAAAACCCACATGGGTTATCTCACACTTTGGGCGAGGAGCTACAGGTAACGCCAACAGCCTGCGGCAGCTTGGCAAAATCACAGCTGCTGCGTTTTCACCTCTCCCAAAGCAATGCCATCAGCCCCCTGAAAACGAGAGCTCCCACCCTGCCAGCAAATCTGCTACATCCTCCTGCTTTCAGAGCGTCACATTTGGGAAGAAGCTAAAAATACCCCGTGAAGTTTATGAAGCCGGTGCCCGGTGCTGCCAGCCTGCGGCACGGCCGGGAGAGAGCCCAGCAAGAGGGCTTGGGCTGGTGAGAAGCCTTGAGGCTTTGAAAGGTTTGTCATTCCCTGTGGGAATGAGCCAGTGCTGGGTCCCACATTGCCACCACCCCGGCAGAGCCACCTGGCACGGCCCTGGCTGCTTCACAGCCAGCAGGGCGGCTTTTTCCTACTTTTCTTCCACTCCTTGGACCAGTTCAACAAAAGCTTTATCCAGAATTCCTCTTCTAAAGAACTGGCATTTGAGGATGGAAAAAGCAACATGCACGTCACGCTGCTGATTCCCCAGCAGCTCACGCCCTGGCAGCAGGACCAAAGCCTCCCCCAGCACAGCTCTGCCCTCCAGAGCACGGCTTCATAATGGACTGGCTGAGCATTTCCTTAACTCCCCACCATGCACACTTCAAACCTCAGTGCAGCTGGGCTGCAGCACCCCCGAAAATCCTGTGCTTTTTGCTCCAGCTGGGACACACTGCATCCTTCAAAAGCCAAGATTACAGGCACCTTACAGCACTGCAAACTCCTCAGATCATCACAGCTCCATCACCTCCTGGTGGAGAAGCTCCTGGTCAGACGCTTCAGGAACAGAAGCATCTATTCCTTCTCCAGGCTTCCTCTGAGCAGCCCTAAAGGAAGCGTGTCCATTCCTGAGCAACCACCTGTGCTGGCTTTCAGCATTGGTGCCCCCTCTGCCCCCCTCCCCAGCTGGGCTCAGCAGCCCATCAGCCCCTCAATCACACCAGTAAGTGACAGCGAGCCAAATCGGACCTGACACGCGGATCTAAAAATGGGCGAATAGTAACGCCGCCGTAGCAGCTGAAGGCAGCCTGTGGGCTGTGCCAAGCCCCAGCCCTCCCTCAGCCCACGCTCTCACAGCTCCAGGGAACGCAGCAGCTCTCTGGAGGGGAGGAGAAGAGCCAAGGTGACAGGAGGAACCAGTCCAATTCCTCCGCGAGCCCCGCGGTTTTCTTCCCTTGGCTGATGGAGACAAACCTCTCACAGCCAGAACAGCTCCCTTCACCATTCCCTCTCTGCATCATCACCCCGATGGCAATTAAATGTCTTCTGCTGTGCTGACCTCAGTGGAGGCAGGAGGAAGCCCTGTGGATCCTCTGGGATGGGGCTCTCGGGGCCAGACCCTGTGGCGACCGAGCTCTGACCCTGCTCCAGCCAGCCCCAGGCAGCAACAATACCCCAGAAAGTAAAAGAGCCAGAAAGAAACACTGGCATGTGGATGGGCTTTGCTAAAAATAGGGTCTGCTACAAAATAGGCAGAAAAATAGCTAAGCATACCCATTTTGCAAACAGAATCAGCAAATGTATTCACTTTGCAAATTCAGCAACCGTATGTTGCCTATTTTGTAGAATAGGCAAAATGCTTCCCTAAACTGAAAAATCCCCTTTCAAGGACACTGAATAAACTGGCTGGCAGAAATTCACCTATTTTGCATGACAGGCGACTTTACTGCAAGTCGTATTTTAGGAACTGTGCTCTTGCAGCCTAATTAAACCTTTTCCCCCAGCTCCTTGATATTCACACAGAGCAACTCGCTCTAGGTTTAGCACAGTAACCAGCCATTTCCACCAGAAAGCAGCTCCCAGGCACTTCCCTCCTGCTTCCAACAAAACCACATCATGCTTTGCAAGCCCTTTTCTGAGCGAGGGAATATTGACCCACTTCCCACCACGCAGAAGTCCTGAGGTGCCCAGAGCAGCATCCAGCTGCCGTGCCACATCCTGATGGATTTGTAAACCCTGTAGCCCCTTGCCCTGGAAGAAGCTTTATCATGGACATGTCTAAATTTGGGCATGTGGACACAAATGGGAGACACAACCATTCCTCGGGAATGCAAGGTCTGTGGCTTTTGGAATACTGGTAGAAAACGGGGGCAAAAAACAAAGCATGAGAAAGGAAAAGAGTTATTCAAAATAAATTAGAAAATAATGTGATATCTGCTTCAGAAATGTATGTATCGGAAGTTACTTTTAAAGGTACGCCCTCAAACCACTTCCCAGGCTTGTTATTTTGATTTTCTCCAATAATTCCTCCCAGCTTTGGCACTTCTGTCCAAAACCAGCCCTAAAGACACTGCAAAAACCTGCACTACTGCCAATGTAAGACACTAACACAGCCTCTTGAGCCTGCCCCAGGACAGAGACAGCGAGTCAGGAGAGAGTATTTACATCTTCTTTATGAAATGTGAAGCCCTGTGAGCTGAATCACCCATCACCGAAAGACACTGCAAAATCCACCTTCCATTGGTTGTTCTGGCATCTCCTCTTCTGGGCTGGCTTTGCCTTCCAGCTCCTGCCAGGAATGGCTGCAACTGTCAGCACCCAAAATGTACAAATTCTGTAAAACCCACTTGAACTTTCTCCTCTAGTAACTGCAGACTTGGCAACAAACCCCTTTGAAGCCTCACCACCAGCCCTGCCTTGCCCCTTTACCCAACCAAGACCTGTCTCCTCAAAGGTCGCTGAAACTCTCCCGCAGGCAACCGAACCGGCGCGCAGAGCTTGAATTTTGTTTTCAAACCACAAATTCCTACAACGCTGCTCTGTGGTCAGCTGGAAGGAGGCAGAGCAGCCTTCAGACCGTTCACCGGAAGCAGAGTCAGCTCGTTTCACACCTCTCTTCGGGTTCAATCACTCACAAAATAGGCATTTATGCTGTGAATGGGCTTTCTGAGATCAATGATGGGCTCCGCTGTGATGGAGCCAGCCCCACGTGTTTGCTCTGTGGGAGGCACTTACAGAGGGAGGTGCTGCCTGCAGCAGCCTGGGGACCTCTCCTTCACATGTTATTTTAAGCAGGAGAGATTCCACAGTCATACAACAGGCAAAGTACAGAGTACCAGCACCTCTCTGCTGGAAACCATCCCTTTCTTTCTCACATAATAAATTACGCCGTTTTATACATGTAAAATGAGGTCTGAGGAATCACTTACCCACTGTTTGCGCGCATGATTTCTCCTCTTAAAGTACAAAATTAACTTTTTCCGCATTGCCTGGTTTCTGTAAAGAGAGAGAGAGAGAAAAAAGATGACATTTGATTACCGAGGTGGCTAAAATACACAGCCTGGCTTTCCCCGCTCCCAAAAGAGTGTGCAGCACAGTTTCCACCTTATCTTGGAATTACATCAACTTGAGAACAGCAAATGCTCTTATCTCAGAGCTCGAGCCAGCTTAGAGAAAGACCAATAAACCCTCTGAGACTGGGAACTTCACCCAGATCTGTTGGTAAACCAGGACGAAATTGAGAACTAAATTAGTAAAGTCTCACTGCAAACCTTCCCCATGTTCTCAGCACCACACATTGGCAGGTGCTCAGCTCTGCATCTATCAACGGGTCAGGCTGTTCCTTCATTAATATCAGGCTGTTCTGCAAAACCCCAGTGGATGCCCAAGAGCTGGGGGGCTCAGGCCAAGCCATGCATGGCAGGAGGTGGCAGCCCCTGAGCAGAGACCACCAGGGCCAGCAGGGATGGGGATGTCAGCACACACATGTTCACCCCTGGGCTCTGAGGCCCCGATAAGGAGGCAGGATCACAGCAGGGCTTGCAGCACTTATCTCCTGACCTCTTGCTTCCTTGGAGCCGTGCCTAAAAAAGCTGCAAACAACCAGCCCAGGAGAGTTCAGCCACTTGCAGAATTAGGACCTTAAGGGGGAAACCAGCCACCGCAACCCCAACCACCCCGGCGTCTGCCCAGACACCCCCTCACTTTCTTCTTCTTTCTACTTTCTAAAGGCAGCGTGAAATAACTGCTCAAAGAGAAGCAGCACAGGAGCAGAACAGAGCTGAAAAGGCTGCAGGAGCTCCCAGAGCCTGCATGAGCCCCAGAGCTGAGCTCCTGTTGCTAATATTCACAGCTATAAAATCTCTAGGCAAAAGGTAGAGACCAGGGGCAAAGGAGTTTCCTTAAGTCTTTTATCCCGATTAAAGGCAGAGCTGCAGTGTGTAATTACTGATCAGGAGCTTAGCAGTCTCATGTAGGCATGTTTTGTGGGATTTAGCTGAATGAAGAGACACCCTTGGTGCTTCCTCATTCCCCTCCTATGTGGCTAGCAGGAAGGGAAAATCACCCTCCTCCCCTCGTAAATCACTCAGCATAATTAGCAGCTAACGGGATTATTTGGAAGGGGCAGAGGGCCCGGCTGACTTAGAGAGGACTAGGGGCACTCCTGGCTAAGTTTAGGAATGGAGAACATTGCAGAAAGCATCAACATTTTTCCCTTTTTAAACTCTCTTCTTGCCACACCACTGAACCACGCATGGGCACTCACAGGAATGACAGTGATTCCACAGCAAGTGCTGCCCTGGGAACCACAGGTCCCTCCAGCACTTGTTTGCCAGTCCCAGCTCCTCACATGCTCCTGCATCCCTTCACATCACTCACAGTGAGCTTTCCCCAGTGGCCCCAGCACTGTGTGGTGCCTCAGTGGGCAGCAAACCCTCCTGCAGGACCCTGTCAGACACATTTCCTTCCAAGGCTTCAGCTCTTTGCAAGGGTCAAAACGAGGATTGTTTGCCCAACAAACACATTCATGTTGTTTGTTTATTCCTAATTCCAATGGAAGCTCTAACACAAGGAAACCTTTGGGGCAGTGCTAATGAGGAGCATGGGTGGGATGGTCCCCAACAAGGGGTCATGGACTGTCTCTTGGGGTCAGCCCAGCTAAATCAACCCCTGCCCTCCCCCATGTCAGCCTGGGTGACATCCAGGAGCAACACGGGGCTTTGACACGCTGCTGCTGCTGGATCTGCTGCACCAGTTCTTAGAAAACAGGAGAGCAAATGAAGGAAATCAGCAGCTCTTACGCAGATGATGGGTTGCCTTGAGTTGTGCATCATGGCTGACCTTGAAACTGCAAATACAGGCAAAGCCTTAATGGCTCTGCAGCTGCAAAAATCAGGAATGCCTTGAAAGCCAGTGCATGTTTACCACCACCAAGGCTGAGGTAATCAAAGAGTGAAAGGATTACAACAACAACAAACCCCCTCATGCCCCCAATGTTTTTGCCACTTTATCTTTTTTGTTTTGTTTTGTTTTGGTTTTTTTTTGCATGAGGTCAACCTCTCAAAGGTTAACACAATCTCGGTAAATATAAATAGGCTTCACAGTTTATCTCGCTACATGTACTGCTGTTACTTAGAAACCGTTTTGCGGCGAGGTTAATTCGGGCCACGTGTCTCCCGAGCACACGCTGCGCTCCCCGGGCAAATCACGGAGCCCAGCACAGCCGCTGTGCGCAGGGGAAGGTGAGGGCTGGCTGCTGGGAGCCGGGCACCGAAACAACCACTGTGGAGTGGCACATGGCAAAGGCTGCTCCTGCAAGCTGCCAGCCCTCCTCCCTTCTCCTCCTCCCCTGCACGAGCCCTGCGGTTTTCTGGGACACGAGGAAAGCGGCAGGGATGGAGACCTGAGCGGCACAGGGGTGAAGAACCCAGGCAGCTCCCAGGCAGGAGGGATGGGCGCTCCTTACATAAAGCAACAGTGACTCTTGTGGGCAGTTTAAAGTATTGCTGGGCTGGCACGTCACACCACGCCGGGTGGGGAGGACATGAGAGCTCCCTGCCTTATCCTCGGCAGTGTCCCTAAGGACTGGGCAGGCTGGGACGGACACGGAGCACCCCCAGCCTCTGGTGAGTTGGTGTTTGGAGGCTGCCAGATGGCACATCCCCATCCTTGTGGTCAACAATTCATCTACTGGATGGAGCCCACCTCCATTCCTGACTTCCCTGTGTTGCAGAACTCATCCTCTTCCCCCTGCCCTGACTGGTGAGCCCCACACAGGAGCACAGCTCTCAGAGCCAGTCTCCAAACCACCGAGTGAAACCCACCTCCCACTCCGAGCAAAGCAAGGCGAGCCCTGCGGGACCAGCTGCTTCCACCTTCACTGCCTTGGCCCAAGGTCGCTTTTGTTTTATGCCTTTCACAATGGAGCCAGTCAAGGAGGGAACCTGTAACTGTGACTTTTGAGTTCCTTGGCCCAGGTCCACAGGAACGGCTTGGCCGCGATCCTTCCGGAGGCTGCGGCGGTGGAAGGATGTGGGTGCACGCATGCGTGTGGGTGCTGGTGTGCACCCACCTGTGCACGCTGCCAAAGCCCTGGGATAAGGCTCCCAAAGGACACAAAGAGCTGAGGCACGGCAGCACACACCTGGCCAAGCCTGGGGAGACCTTCAACCGGTGCAAGACGAGATGAAAGGAAGCTTGCTATTCGAGCAAAACTGATCAGGGGTATTTAATTACACAGGAATGTCTTTCATCAGCCAGAGCAAACAAAGTAGGGACCAAACTGCTGGGAAGGAGGCAGCGAGCAGCTGGCAAAGCCATTGTACAGCAAGATGGATCACACAGGCAAGGGGAGGAAACCGAGGAAGCTCCTGGAAGCTCCAGCCAAACAAAAAGCAGCGAGACGAGAGGTCTGCAAACCAGGAGAGCGGAGGAGCACAGCGAGAACGCTCCGAGGTGAAACCAGCCTAGAGGCAGTGGAGACCAAAACAGTTCTGTCCCCACCCTGCTGTGCATGGCTGGTGCCAGGATGCCAAGCTGCAGCTCAGGGCAGTCACTGATTCCCTGCAGCGAGGGCAGGGAGCAGCTCACCCTGTTCACAGGTCACTGCACTCATTCCCTGGCTTGCTCTGAAAGGGCTGGAGCACACAGCTCCAGCTGCTAACACACTGTAACCTACTATCCCCAAGGCAGGGCACGCTTCTGGAAAGCCAGCTGTTCAGAGCAGTTCCTTGCAATATTTAGAAACACTTTGTGGGGAAGAAAAGCAAAGCAGATCTTTAGTTATTTACCCCAGAGCCCTTGAGGACTGGGATTGACTAAACAAACCTCCCAGCACCATCAGTGCCTCTGAGGGTGAAGTGGCAGAGGTTTATAACTCTGGATGTGCAGTCAGGCAGGTTGCTGGTGACCAGAAAAACCTCTGCCTTGCCCTGAAGCCCAAGCTGACAACACAAGCCCAAATGTTGCAAGACAGTCCACCCAAACCAGTATTGGCTTTTTACTGGCAAGAGGAAGGAGCAGAAGGTAGCAGTGTGTGATTCCATCATTTAGTAATTCATCACTAGGTAATCTGCTGCCATGGTGCATGCCAATAGAGAATAAAAGAGATGAGAAACCTTGAATGGGATGAGCAGAGAGCTGCTAGGTGAATTTCTAATGAGGAAAATGTCTACAAGCAGTAATAAAAAGACCTGAAAGAGAATGCATTAGTAATGACAGGGTTTGAAAGAACATTTGTGTTACATGTCAGGCTTCAACTCTGAATTTAGAGGCAATCCAGTGCTATTAAATCCCCTAAACAGCAAGTAATGAAAAGATGACTTAAATTTCCCAATGTGACAAGTGATTTGGAAAGCCACAGTTTGAGATTTTCAGAAGACAGCTGTTCTGCTCTTTTGGAGGGGCACTTGGAAAACAAAAAGAGATTCAGAAGCCCCTCTCTGAAAATCCTGACTTTAGATTTTGATTCTGCAGAGGCAGATTTCCTGCCCTCTCCCCAAGAAGCTTTCAGCTGCAGACAGCAACCCAGATGTGCAAATATTAACAGTGCACTCAGTTCTGCTGCTGCTGGATCTGGGCACGTGAGAAAACCCAAACCACACCAAGCTCTGCATCTGTTTTAACTGTACATTCAGAGAGGTTCTCCAACACCTCTCTAAGCATCTTAGAGGGGACACAGCCTGGTTTCACCCCAACATTCCCAAATTTCAGTGTAAAGCAAGGAGAAGTTCTTGAAGGGGAGGCTTAAAGCAAACCCTGTGAACAGCACCTTGCATGCACTCTGGGCCATTCACTTTGCTTTTCGTTTGTTTTTTTCAAGGCTCAGGGAAGCTCACATTTTGCTTTCAAACACAAGTCTCACAGAATATGATTGCAAGATGACTGCTTTGGGAAAGGGGGGGTGGAGAGTCCTGCCGGGCTGTTTTTCACGGCTGACCGAGCAGGAATCTCCCACCGTAGAGACCAAGGCCCCCTTGGAGAATATCTCTTCAGACAGACAGCAGGTAATTGATCCTGCTCATGTGAACAACATCTCGTCATTTTTCAAACACTTGGAGGAAAGAAGGTTAATATCTTTGGAGCTGGAGCCTGGGGAATATTCAGAGTCACTACAGCGGCAGGGTGGGAAGGGCAGCTCTCATCCTTGTACAGCCAGCTGGCAAAGAGCTGAAATAAAGACCTTGACCAGAGGCACTGGTGCTTCACTGGTGCACCAGCATATTCTGCATTTGTTGTATTTCATCAAAATGGAGAAAAAGGGCCTCTGTAGCCTCCTCGACTGATGCAGAATCACTCGAGTGGTTTCCAGCTGTGCTCAGGGCTGTGATGCATCTTGAAGAAACTTTTCGGTCTGTTGCAAAGCCAAAAAATTCTCCCCTTGAAAAACAGCAAAGGCCAAGCCAGCCACAGGGGCAAAGCTCACCCCATCCCTATGAAATCAGGGCACTAAATGCCATCTTGCCCTCTTCCTTCTCGAGGAGCGAGTGGCAGAGCCCTTCTCTCCAACAATGCGGATATTTCAAACAGAAAGGACACGGTCCCATCAAAGGTAGGTCAAATCTTTGGAACAAACCACTCAAGGGTGCCTTGGATCCCTCAGCAGATGTAGCATACAAAATTAACCATGTTTGCTGGAAGCCTGCACTCACAGGTGAACCAAAGGGACGGCGCAGGCGAGGAACAGAGCACAGCCAGGCAGCTAAATAGGACTTAAAAGCTTTTGAAGCTGCAAACACTGGAATGAACTGGGGCATGAAATTAATTTTAACTGTACTGAATAGGAGACAGGCCATAAAACTCCATGAATATAAGAGCCCGGTAACATTTTAGTGAGAGTAGAAATTCTCCCGGTAACTCCCCAGTCAGCTCTATTAGCATACGTGACTCATCCCAGCTGAAAAGCAAAGCAAACAAGAAGGGAGAATTAAATGAGTGTTGCAAGGCACAGAGTATAGCTGTGGAGAAATCGAGGAATCCTGGCTTTGTGATATTCAAATGCCTTCCCACTGACACTTGCAAACATTCAACTGAGAATAAAAAATTTACACTAAGAAGCATTTAAAAACAACAACAACAAAAAAAGCTGTATAAGGTATTTGTGAGAATAACAGCCTGGCCATCTTGTGCCAGTGAGGCTCCAAACCAGCTTCACATGGGGGCAGTTTCCATTTGGCACAACACAGCCAGGATGCAGTGAGGATTTGTGGACAGAATCACAACCCAGATGATTTTCCAGCAATCTGCCAAAAGGTTTTTTCATCATGGCTAAAACTGCATAGGGTGAAGCTGTTCTGGAGAATCTGCATTCAATTACACCTTGGCAAAATATAACCTGTGGTGTCCTGGCAGCTGTCCTGATGCTCTAATGCATCTGGCTGGTGTGTCCCAGCACCCTGAGGATTTACTCCATCTTCTGTGGAAACAGCCACCTCCAGGCTATGGAGGAGAAGCTGCTCTTCTGGAGCAGAAAGGCACAAACATATGAAGAACAAGGAAAAGACAAAAAACATCTTCAAATTCAGCTTGTGGGAAAGTTGTAGATCAGATGGGAACATCCAAGCGTAACTCAGTCAAAACAGAGAAGTCTAATATCTTTTGCTCTTGGTCAAAGGACTCTCAATCATTTGCTAGGAAGAATCACCAAAATCTTGATTTCCTGCCTCCCAAGCATCAAAATGTCCTTTAATGTTCAGCATGGATGGAGAGATGGGAGAAAAGACACACACCAATTTCTCTGTGTGTCCACCAACAAGTAGCAAAGAACAGACCAGACCCAAGGCTCCCCAAGACACCCACAACAAAACCAGCCAACATCTGGAGCCCAGATTGCTCAGGGGCCTTTCACTGACCTAGATCTGTGACTGTGCTCGGCTGGCATCAATAACCAGCTGAAGGCAGCTAATTGCCAGGTTTCTGGAAGGAGGAGACGGAGGCTTTTCATTAAAATGTGTGGTTTCCTTCCCGTATTTTTGCAGCATTAATCACAGCGAACATTAACCCCAAGCCTGCCTGTTCCAACCTCTCCTTGGGTCTGTCACTGCCACTGCTACAGCCACATGGGGACTGTCACTGTCTGGGGTGGGGATAACCCTGCAGATGCCCACAGAGGCAAGGATGGAGGGGAACACCTCTTCCTCTGGCTGGTTTGATGGGGCTTCACCTCTTACCAACAATTTTACTCCTGACCCGAGCAGTTAGTTCTCTCTTGTTTGCACCCGTCTTTCAGGCAGCAACCCAGGACAGGAAATCGTTTAAATCACAGGAAAATGTGATCACAAACCCACAAATATTGGCAGGGGAATGGAGAGTGGGTGAAGTATCTGAATCTACTTTTAACTCGTTCTTTCAAGGACAACGCTAGCCATCAGCTTGGAATTGCCACCTTCAGCACCTGCACTGGGAGGGCTGTGGGGCCCTCCAAGGCAAGAGACGGTTCCTGGGAGATCCCTGAGAGACTTCCACTCCCCATCAGAGCCAGGGGAACAACCAGCAATGCAGAGAGCCCGTCTTTGGGCCAGCACCGTGGGTCACACAAAGTGGTTTATCAATCATCAGCCCCTAGAAATGACAGGGACCCCCCCTGAAATGACAGGGACCCCCTGAGCCCTGTGGGAGAGGCTGAGGGTGACACTGGGTTTGAATGTTTTGCAGGGAGTGCGTTGCTGGGATGACACAGGAAGCTCTGGGTGGAGCAGGAATGGAGCAGGGCCTGGCAGCGAGCGGTGGGGTCGCGTCACCAAACCCCCCTCCCTGCAGTCCTTGGGGACACAGAGCCCCTAAACACTGCCACCCCCTACCCTGCTCCCCTAGAGCAAAGGTACAGGAACTCCTCCCTTATAAACCCCCGGGATCAATTAACATAGAGCTGAAAAGCAAGAGATTATTAACTTTTGTTAATAGATTATTAAAGATGATTATCACCAGCTGACCGAGCTGGTACCAAAATAGACACGCTGCAGGCAGCTCACAGCAATCATCAGTTCATTCAAGGCAGATAAAAAGTTTCAGATCTGGTTTGACTATTTAAATTTCCAACAATAATCACAATTATCACTATTCTCATTATCTGTTATAGTTCTTCTATGTTCAGGAAGTCACTGTGGTTATTAAACACATGCTGATGATTAAATCATGTATTGAGGTGATAAGTCAAATTAGATGATTGCTAAGTCTCAGTAAGTATCTTTGAAATAACCAGTTGTTATTAAGACATTCAAGAGGTCCTTCATGAAAATCTAATTGTAATTGCAACTTTTCATTTTACCTCATCTTTCTCGCACGCAAACAGACACACACAGAGGCAGCTGATTTCATATTGCAGTACGCGTAAAACACAGAAGAAAGCACTTAAGGTAAGTGTTGTCTGGAAAAACATCAAGGACCCACATCCAACCCACCCCGAGAAAATCAGACAGCACCTTCAGCATCCACCTTAAGCTGCAGCTCTTGACTGCTGGGCTCCTGGGGCTGGTTTGTGCTTCAGGCACCCAGAACAGCTCTAATAGATGCTCACAATTCCTCGGCACCTTTAACTGGGGTCTGGGAGCAAGCTGGCACCCCTTCCTGCTCCAGCCTACTGCCCAACCTGACATTTAAAACAGCTTTATTGCCACGTACTTACATTTTAATGTTTTCATGGTACTGCCTGGTGTCTGAAGGCTGGTTGTATAACGGCTGAAATAAATAAGAGAAACGAAGGCATCAATGGCACGGTGTGACATTTAGAAACTCAAACCCCCCGAGCAGCGCTGTAACCTCGGTGCAGACGGCCAGGCCGAGCCCCCAGCCCCTCTCCCGGCCGTACTGGAGGCTGCTGGCTGCCGGCAGAGCCGCTCGGGTCCCGCTGCATCCCGGCTGAGCCCGTGGGAGGGCAGGCAGAGCCCCAGCGAGCCGGCTCCGAGCGAAGCGATCCGCCGCGGCCGCCGGATAAACACGGCCGGCTACGTGGCTGTTATTCACCGATTAAAAAACGCACTGCGCCTCGGAACATATGACACGGGGGAGGCGAGGGGAAAGCGGGGCTCGGGGAGCGGGAAGAGACAGTCTGTGAGCCGCGAGTTGTTATGTCTACGCGGTAAAAGCCTGCCTGAGCCCTCCCCGCCAGCCAGGCACAGGCAACTGCAGGCAGGACAAGTGTTTGCCCCCGGGGTTTTCAGCATTGCCAGGTCCCCAGGCGTGTCACCGCAGTCCTCCAGCACCCCTGAGCACAGCGATGCTCATCTGTCACTCCGGAGGGGCAACCGGCTCCAGCAGACAAATGTTTTTTTTCCCCAGGGTTGCTCTGTGTCCAACATCCTCAGTGGGGATATGGCAGGGACCTCAATGGGGAGTCAGCAGAGTTGGATCCAACCCTGGTCACTGCCCCGCTACCTCTGCCTTCCCAGGGATTTACCCTTGGGAACCTGGAGGGTCCCACCTCTGGAAGGGAGAGATGCTACAGAGACCAGGCTCAGTCCCACCCATGGTAATTAACAGCTCAGCACACACGCCAGGGGTTGCCACCAGTTGTGTCCACATCAGCAGGCTGACAAGGTGCTCAGGATTAAGCCCTTCAACACTTCTGTTCATTGTCTTGAGCTGCTGTGAACATGTCCAAGACTGGGACAACCAAAAGCTTGCCATAGCCCAACCATCACCAGCAACCATCACCTAAAGAGCACAGCTCAGGTCTGACCAGGAAAACATCACCAAGTACTCAAGCAGTTCATCCACAAAGCTCCCCCAAACCAGCTGTGATCATCTAACATCTGTGACCAACACAGGCAGAGGGAGATGTGACAGCCTGGTTGAAGCTAGCATCCTGACCATGGATACACACAGCCTCCTCCTGTGGTCAAGAGGGCTGAGGCTGTGCTCTGGGTCTACCCAATTTCATCTCAGATTAAACACAGGAAAAGAGCAAAACATCTCCTAAGCACCTGCTCAACCAGGTGAGCAGCACCGGAGGTGACAGGACCTGTAAACAAAGACGGGTCCTTTTCTCCTCCAGTTTGAAGGAGGTGTTACTCCCACATCCTCTGTGCTATCTCCCCATCACCATCACAGGTGCTTGGCACGGAAGCTTGTTTTTCCACACAGCCTGTTTCTACTTCTCTGTAAAACACAGATTCTGCTTCACCGCTCTGCTGCCACACAGGACAGCCACATCAATCCACACAGAACAGAGACTCTGTAGCTCTCCCTGCTCCATCACCAGCAGGTCATCAGCTGCTCTCTCTGGCTGCCCTTGGACGTGTCCCTCTTCTCTGTGAAAGCACACGTAATCCCCAGGCGGAAGGGGCAGGCAGAGGCAGGTAATCCCCAGGCAGACAGGCACGGGGAGATGAACCACCGTGTTCCAGGAGGGATGCAGGACTGATGGCAGCGTCCAGGTGTCTGTCACCTGGCAAGGGGGTCAGCCTGCCAGGAGACACCCGGCCACCCTGTGCTGGCAGAGCCAGGGCAGATGAGAGGGATGAGCAGGTCCTTGTGAAGAAGACATTCTCAGTGGTCTCCCTTCCCCAGAGGTGTTTCTATCACGAATCCTCTCAGATCTGCTGGTTCAACTCCAGGCTCAGAGCTGGCTGTGCACTTCATGCTTGGAAAGCTCAGAGGAACACAGACATCCGTCTCATCACGTAGCTCCAGAGAGGCAGGTCTGCACCACAGACAGAAGCAACAGAGCTGCAGCTCCAGAGCATCACATCCTCAGTCACCCTGGAAAGCTGAAGCAACCGCTGGGAGGCCTTGACAAGTGATTGTCTTTCAGAAGAGGACCGCAGGAACTAGAAATTCTGAGAAATAAGCGTCTCTCTTCCCTCCTTGCTCATAAATATCAAAGCAAAGCAGCTTGCATGTTGCAGGTCACAGAGACTTTCCTCCTGGGAGAAGCAGTGGAATTAACATTTTGGTTTGGACCTGGGTTAGAAAACGCTCTCATGCACATGGACATCACAGAGGCCCTGATGCCAACCAGCTGACCAAAAGCTAATGATTCCCCTCCACTACAACCTAGAAATTATATCAACACTCAGAGTCTTAGCTAGCAAACCTAAGTGTTATCAGACAAACACTGGAACCTGTGTTCCACAAAAGAAATGCCCAAACACTCAGAAACCTGAAATTCTGGGACCCAAACCCAAGATCCACATGACACCAGCATCTCAAAGAGATTTCTATCTGCACAACAGCCTCAGCACCATAACTCAGCCCATGCAGTGGAGAAAGCCCAGGAGACAAGTTCTACTTACCCACAGAGAACTTACAGACTAAACACTTAAAGAAACTTTATTCTCAGCAAGGCAGGGACTGAGAAACAGCATCTTCCCTCAGAGCCATCCACATCTCCTAATTCCACCTTTCCCAGTAAGTAAGCAGAAGTAAAGCTCACAGGTCAGATAGGTAAGGTGATGTTCAAAATGTACCCAGTGTTTCTCCAGGGTTAGGAACATGTAATGCATTTCTCTGGAGGATGACATTTTAGAAAAACATAATTGCAATGCAAAGCTATTACTGGAAAAGCCCTGGATTTACTGAAAGCTCTTCAGAAATAAAACAGAATGAAAGGTCTCAATTGCTTTCTGGACACTGCAGAGTTCAGATTATGCATCTCAAAAACATTTCTCCCTGGGGAAAACAGGCAGACATTTTTTAAATGGTACCAGTACACTGCAGGGATGAAATGAGCAGAACCCTGGTTTCAGTCACAACCTCCTCCTGACCCAGAGGACAACACCAGCTTCCCAAGACCCAAATTGGATCCCTGCTTCCCTGAAATCCTCCTGCTCCAATCTGCCAGCAGCACCCAGTTCTGGTGCCATGCCTGACCAATTCCCACCTCTCACCTCACCCCATGAGCTCTGGCACACCGCCTGTTACCGTGCCAGCATGCATCCAGCACCACCACTGCTCCAAAGGCACCAACCTCTGAACAGCCAGAACAGGACATCCCAGCAGAGCCAACAGCAACACACAGCCCTGCTGGTGACAGCCACTGCTCTCCCTGCAGAGACTGGATTGGCACCAGGATGCTCAACCTCCCTCTAGGAGACCCGTGGGCTGTGGCAGCTCCAGGGCTGGAGCATGTGGTGTGAGAGACGGTGGAGCAGGCATGAGCATCAGGCAGAGCATGCTCTTCTTCCTGGAGCTGCTTCCTTTCCTCAGATGAAGCTGTGACTATTCATCTTGTCCTTCGTGGGCTATTGGCAGGTCCTGGGCACTGCTGTGCCCACAGTGTGGGGGCTGGGCCAAAGGAAGTGCCTCTCCCATGGCAAATGGACCAGACAGTCTGCAGGATGCACACAGAGCCCAGTTGGGTTTTCTCAGTGAGGTTTTCCCCATTTCCCCTGCCCTCTGATGAGTAAAGCACAGAGACAGGGAAAGGTTTGCACTGGGCTCTGTTACAGCCCCCACCGTGCAGAGTTAACACCCTGGGAGAAAACATCAACAAACTGAAAAAAGGAAAAACAGAGAGAAAAAAAAAAAACCAACAAGGGAGGAGGAAGGAAAGAAAATGTAACATCTTTCGGATGAGGAAGCACCAACGCTGGGCACTGCCAATCTTCAGAGCAGAGAGAGCAAAGGGTTTGACCCTGGTGACTCAGAGGAATAATAATGAGTGTTACCTCCCCAACAAGGAAGTGGGCTTTGTCACGTGTGACCTCTCCCTTCTGCACAGGGGAAGACAGCAATTAGTACCACCCCCACAAGACAAGTGCAAATTACAGCTGTCGAAGCCTGTGAGCTGCCTGCTCCCATCTCACATAGACGGCTCCCTCCACTGCATCCCACGGCTGGTGCAAAGCAGATTCTCTGTCAGACTGGGTCTGATCCCTCCAGCAGCATCAGAACACCTTTACCAGGCACCCTTCTCCAGGACTCAGCCCCTAGGGGCTTGTTTCCAGCTGTCCCTCCAGCAGTCAGTCCTTTGACTTACAGATGGATTTTTCCAGATGAGAGAGCAGCCCAAAATTGACAATTTGTTCTAAGTTGTCTTCTCAGCTTCCCTGCGCATGGGATAGACCGAAATAGGAAGTGTGCCAGTCCTGATGCCTGCAGGTCGTGGCAGCTGCAGTCGGGCTGTGCTCACAGAGCACCCTTCAGCATCCTCCCTCCATTTTCAATGGGTGGGACAGAGGAGAGTCCAAGCACCCACCCCTCCACACAGCACCTCGAGCTGACCAGGCAGCAGCCCCCAGTTCTGGGGCTCTATCTGCCACCAGCAGGCAAAGCCGTCAGCATCCCAAGTGGAGACAGACAGTGTCAGAGCTCCTTCCACCCTCATGCAGCGCATGAGGAGAGAGCCAAAGGGTTAAGCCTCTCCGAGAAAGGCTCTGTGTATGTGTCTGCCTGTGTTTCAGTACTCATCTCAGTCACTTCGCTTCCTGCTTTGGTGCAGTGCCAGCATGAGGTCCGGGCCAGCAGCACACTTCCTTCTGACAGATACACACACACACACACACACACACACACACACACACAGGGTGCTGCATCGCTATCACCACCCAGGAACCTTTCCAAACCCGGCTCCCACTCCCCGCAGCCAGAGGTAACACTCACCAGCTCCACCTGGGGACCCAGCCCTTCCAGGATCCGGTGGGCAGCCTCTGCCTTCTTCTGCAGGGAGGAAAGAGGAGAGGGAAAAGAAGTTATTTGTGCCATCGGTTTACAAGTCGCAGCTCTCTGCTCCAGCTCTCCCCTCTGCTAAAACCACTTCTCAAACCTCCACAGAGCCGTCACAAATCCCATCCCTGCCTGAGAGTGGGTGGAAAGGTTCAGCTCAGCCTCTGGACCCGCAGGAAAAACCCGTGGGTGAAGGGCTCCAGCAGTGGGGTTATCATGACTTTAAAGCATCCGAGCTGTGCCCAGGAAGTGACCCAGAGCCCTGACCCCTGTGGGTGCCAGGCGGGGGGATTGTGCCCGGTACCTCTGCGTGGCTGCCCTGCGAGGAGGAGGAGGAGGAGGGCGGGCAGAGCGGCACGCACGCAGAGATGCCCTTTCTAGGATTCATCGCTTGACGAGCATGTGATCATTAGAGTTGAGCTGCCCTTGGCTCCTCATCGTGCTCTCGCTTCCCTCCCCTCCCTGCCGCAGAGGAGCCCTTCCTCGTCCCCTCCCGCCCCCGGCCAGGCTACCTAGTGCTTATTAAAGGCAAAAAAACCACCCAGGAACACGTGTCAGGGGCTGTGCAGTGGTTACTAATTAAACAGGCCTGAAAAAAAAAGAGACACGGGTTGGCTGTAGCAGGAGTCTAAATAAAAGATGACATTTTCAGTAAACAGCACTTCCTCGCAAAGCCAGGCTGTTCAGGGGGGTTACTGACAGTCCAATAAATCCAGATCACTGCGTGCTGCCGGCACCACGGGCTGAGCTGCCAAAGCCAAATACCTGACAGTGATGGGGATGAGGAGACGGATTTTTCAGAGGTTCAGATAAAATAGGTAGTTTCAGCTATTTTGGGATAAGGGCGAGAGAAAATCCCTAAACCTGGGAGCTGAGCCCCAGGCCTGGGGAGCAGGGGTGGGCTGGGGTCTGGGATCCTGGAAGAACCAGCAAGGCTTGGCAAACCCTGGGGAAAGTTCCCCCGGGGCAGGGAAGGGATTGCAGCTCCAGAGGTCCGGCTCATGTAGCTCTCAAGCACCTCTCACAGTATCTCAGAGTAGGATGAGTTTCCCAAGGATTGTCTCACCAAAGGCTGGCACACGGCTCTGCCGCTTGCCCCTGCATCCACCCCCATGGAGGGGTTCCAAATGTTTCATCCATCCCCTCACCTTACCAGGTCCTCAAAAGCACTGATGCAGCTGTAGGTGTGCAGATTCCTTGCTGGGGCCTTGTGCACCCACACAGAGTCTGATCTGCACACGAGCACTTGGACAGAGTCACAGGTGTCACCCTGCCCGTGGTGGGGCTCAGGCCCCAGGCAAATGGCCCTGGCCAAAACCAGCCCCATCCCAGCTGCAAAGCCTGCAGCAGGTGCCTCACCACAGCATCACCAGGAGAGGCTTCCAGTTCCTGTATTTACTGTACACTCAGGAGCACAGCCTTTGTGCAATTTAGAAGTGACTTCAAGGATGCTGAGAGAGATGTAACCACGCAGGGAGCCTGCTCTGGCACCATGCCCACACAGGGCAGGCAGCAGCCCTGCTGTCAGTGCCCCCTCCACAGCAGACCGTGGGGTTCACAGGTGTCACCATCACTGCCCCCGACTCTGTTAATGGGAACGAGCCAAATCTGCCCAGGGATCTGCCCCCTGGAAAAATTCATCACACAACAGAGAACTCTGAGCCAGAGCTTAATATTTTGGTCTTCGTGAGCGATAAAATCTGCTGACCTTGGAGAACATCAGCACTGTGGTATTAAAAAGTCTTACAGAATTAAAACCAGGGGGTAGAGATTTTCAGGAGAGAAAGGATCATTAAAACGGCTAAAAACATTCTACATCAGCAGCCAAGAGGATGATTTGGCCAATGCCCTCCCGCCTGCCATTGGCTGCTGGTGAGCAGGAGGCATCGGCTTACCAAAATTTTTTTAATGTGTACCTGAGACAAAAAGCAGGAAATTAATTAATTGCATTCTGCATAATTATGGGTAGAAGACTGTAGCCTCACTCAAGGCAGACAGTCCCACCATGCGCCTGCTCTCCTGGGCACCAGCCCTGGCAGCAGGGATGGCTCAGCAAGGGACTGGTGATGCTGCAGGCCTGTGTGTACAATGAGATTAACTTTTGAGAAAAAGCTGAGTATGTTCAGCTTGCTGCATTTGCCATGTTTAGACAACTTAATGAGACAAGCCAGAGGCAAACCACCACAGGCAGAACATGTGGCGAATCAAGAAGAATGACATAATTTGTCTTGCATTAACCAACTGCAATACACACGTCTCCAGAACGAAAGATCAGGAGGAGAAGCTATTCCGAGCACGTCATATCTTTGTACGTACACAAAGAAATGCCTCTATCTTGAAAGCTGCCCAATTAACACTTGACACCCACTGTAATTGCTGATGCTCCTTGCTGCCTTTATCAGATCATAGCAGAGCCATAATGAGCTGTCTGAAAGGCCTGGCAGACCGAGTGGAGAGCTGGCAGCGGAACTGGGGAGAACATAAAACACCCAGCAGAAAATTCCCACCGTGCTAGGGCTCATCTCTAAGGACAGACAGACACAGGGGGGTGTGTTCCTGCCTAGGGACCCAGCAAGCCAGAAGCCTGACTGGAGAATTCATGCAAACCTCAAAGTGTTCAGGTACAAAGGCAGCTCCCCCAGGCCCTCCTGCAGCAGCGGGACCTTTGCTAAAGACCATCAGCAGTCCTGGTAAGTCCTCTCCCTTCCAAAGGCATGGCCAGCAATGCTGGTTCCAATACTGGTTTTGTTAGGAGTATGTTTAGTGATGGACCCTGCAGAAGAAAACCACAGGGTTCACCCTCCATCTGCTGAATGACCCCCCCTGTGCCTGCATTCCTGTTGTTTAACAGAAAGAAATGTATCAAGAAGTAAACCCAAGCCTTTACCTCTAGTGAGATACATGAAGATCCCCACCACAGTCCCTCTGCAGCTCCCCAGCAAGCAGGCAAAGACCCCTTTTCTTGATCTGGTAGAGAATCCTGAAATATTGCTCCAGCAGTGGAGCAGTGGTGTTCATGAAGGGACCTCCAAGTGCATTTTTGGAGGGATCAATGCCTCAAGAAATGTCTGAACCAAAAACACGGTCACTGCGGGGGCCACGGATTCAGAAGGGAACCCACAGATGTATCAGGCAGCAGCAGCATTTGCCCCTACAGGACCTGTCTCCCCATGGGCAGGGGCACAGGCAGGCAAATCGTGCTCTTACCCCGGCTCATGCTCCTCCAAGGGGCCTGGAGCTAAAGAGATCCTCACCAACAGCAAAAGCCTCCCTGCAGACTACAAAAATCTTCATTCTTGCCTGAACAGCATTTGGCTTCCAAAGCAAACTCCAGCCCTTTGCCTCTCCTTTGAAGAAACTTAAAATAGGCTTGGGAGGGGAAAGCAGGCAGGAGAGCAACTTTCCGGCCATGTGAGCTCCCGTGGGGATGACGAGCCAACCCCACGAGGCAGCGGAGCAGCCGAAACCAGAGGAGGGAGAGCCTGGGATTTTGCGTGGGCTGCTCTTAAAGCGAAGTTTAAAAATGGAAGAGAAGGAAACACAGGAGTTATTTTGAGAAAGCGGATCTGAAATTAGGAGGCGGCACTTTCTTGGACCGGCTCCAGCCATGGTTCCACGCGGCACAAAGCTGCTGCAGCTGAACTGTGCTCCCGGGGTTATTTATAGCATCCCGTAGGCAGCAGTGCTGGGGAATGGGAGGGTTTCTATTTGGGACCAGGCATGTCCTGCACACAGATATGCAAAGCCCTTCCAGAGGCAGGGGAATGCGCACAGGACGGTGCTGGAAAAAGTTCCCGTCCTGGCACCGCATTCCCCGGACAGGCGGGGCTGTGGGAGCAGCATGGCAAAGAGGCAGGCTGGAGTGGGATGGTGTTTAAAACAAAGTTCAGGAGAAGCGTGGCTGAACTCAGCAGAAATCATGGAAACCCTCAGGCGAGACACCTCTCTGCATGCAGCAGAAAGCCAACAGCACAGCCAAAATGTGCTGGGACCAAACCACAACCTGGCAATGCCCATTCCATAGGGAAAGATTTTCACTCCTACAACCACAAGTACTATTTTTTTTCTCTCCTTTAAACCTCAGCATAATTTCTCTGAGAGCCAAACCACCTCAGCAATTTGCTGCCCTCCACACAAAGCAGGTGGGATGAGCCCCAGCGCTGTGGAAGGGAAAGCAACACTCCTCCCTCTCCAGCTCCTGCAGGCATGGCCACCACAAGTACTCTCAGCAGACCAAGAATGAGTGCCCTCCCCCGGGCTCTCCTTGAACCCAAATGCCCTGAGCACCAGGGAACCTCGGTCAGCCTCACTGACACGAGCCCAGCCCCTCTCACCTGGCCCAGGTGAGATGCTCTCCAGGGGCACCCATGGGATGCAGCCGCCCTGCAGGCTCCCCCACCTCCCTGTGCTGAGCCGGAGCCATCTCCCACCACACCAGCAGCGACACAGCGCTGTCCCCAAGGCTGGGGCCAGCAGGTGATACAGCAGGGGTTACAAATGACTCATCACAATTAGTAAGAAAACAGAGGGAACTGGTGACGTTGGAGCCGTGTGTTCCTTCGCACCAGTCCCCACCCACCCCGCACAGAGTGTGACAAAACCACTCATTTCGGGTTTTTGCTACTCTCTGGCTTTGGCTCAGCATTGCCAGACAGTTTCAGTCCTTGGCTCGCTCATACCCCATCCATGGGCAGTGGGGGAGCCCCCAGACACAGCTGGGTTTTCACTCAACACTCATCCCACTCTGCTGTCTGCAAGGCTATGGTGCCCTTCAAAGGCACGCTAAGGTTTAACTGATGTGCCGGCAAGGTTTTGCCACTGCAAACCATGGCTGAGCATTCCACCACTGCAAAACTGCTGAAAGTGCTGGCATTGCACAGAAAGCTTCCAGAAATCCACATTTTGGCCCTGTAGTTACAGGGAAGCTCCAGGCACCCAACCCAAGAGCCAGGGTTGCGTTGCAGGGTCTGCCTTCCAGCCTCCAGCAGATTTGGGATCTCTGCAGTTCTCATCACTACTTCTAAGACCTGAAAAAGCAGGACACGGCCTTATCTGGTCTGGGTTAATCATAGACAAATCTTCTATTGGGAACAGATCCTGAAACAAGACACTGGGACCATTAAAAAGCCAAAACAAATGAAAGTTTCCTTAAAATCCAATAAAAAATTAAAAGATTCTCAATGACTCCAGGGTAATTGTTTAAATTTTATCTTTTTCTGGAAATCATGCAGAAATGTCAATAGCATCTGAATTGTGGCCTTTCCAGTTTTCCTCCGGATTTTCCAAAAGCCCATTTTGCATCACCAAGCCCGGATGAGACAAAGTAAAACTTATTAGAAACAAAAGCAAAACAAACAAGGCCCTTTCATCAGCCAAATAGAAAACGCCTCCATCCCAACTACCACGTAAACTAGAATTTGAAAAAAGCCCCATAAATGCGCAAAAGCACTTCTACTGTTAAGGTCTTATTTACTGCACCAGCTCCGTGCTGATGAGGCAGGCCCGATTCTTCCTTTTCTCATGTAAATCAGGAGTTCATAGAAAATCAGAGTTCTACAGACACCAAATCCCTGTAGGATCTGAGTCACACTCAGTGTCTGTGAGTAGTTAACGGCAAGATTATATTTTGAAATGCTAAAAGCCTTCATTTATTTATTCTCTTATTTACGGATGGGGCATTAATGCTTTATGAAGGTATTTGAGGGTAAACGGATAGCTGGGAACGCGCTCTGCACAGACACAACAGCGGCAGGGGACGGAAAAAGTTCCAAACAGTCCTTTGAATTCCAATTTTACAGCACAATGCTGAATTTATAGATAGATAGCTGTGCCCTTTTGAAGGAACGAGCATCAAGACAGAAAACGAATTAAAATTTAATCTTATTGATTTCCGCCAGCTCAATCTCAAGAGCAAGGCAGGCGCTGCTGCCGCCTCCGCTGCCGGCGCTGCATCAAACGCAGTTTTTCAGAGGGCTGACAGCGGAGCAGGGCTGTTGGCACCCACAGGGCAGACGTGGAGGGACTGGTCCCAGCCCTGGCCACACTGTGGTGGGTCACAGCACGAGGTGTCCCCTCCCTGGCACGGCGGTGGATGTCGAAGTCACGCCATGTCCTGACGCGACCTCTCCCTCTCTGATAAATGAGCGCAATGTTTTCAGAGAAAGCTGACGTGAGCTGGTTTGCAGGGACACGAGCACGGGAGCTGCTTTCTGTCTGCTGGCCCCTGAGCAGGATTCCTGTCGGCTCTGATGCATGGCAGGTCTGCAGGGATCTCCAGCCAGCCACAGGGAGCTGGACACGGGCACCTGTGGGCTCCACATCACCACAATGGTCAGAGAGATGGCACAGGTACCTCTGCGTGCACACGAGCAGGAATTTTTGGGACACACAGATGACTTGGAGGAGAATTCACCCAGCCAAGCCATGGTGGGCTGCTGGGTAGCATCTTCCTCCAGGACACACTGCCAAGGAGAGCTCAGCCAGCCCTGTATGCCAGGAAAGGCACAGAGCAATGCTGCTCTCCTCCCTGCGCTTAGCAAGGGACTCGGAAATTTCCATTTAAAGCACAAAAACATCCTCAAGCCCAGGTATGTTCAATCGATTTCAAGGGAAGGCGGATGCAAGGAATCCCGTGAACGCCCAGTGGAATAAAGCTACAGCTAAAAATACACACAGATGATCTGTCCTGGTTATGGGGATTTGAGGTGGAAGAAAGGTAAATTCTGTTGATACAATAACACATCCCACAGGTGCAAATTAAAGCCCTCAAGGAGGCTGTGTCACACAGCCCACACCTCTGAGGTGCCAGACTCAGCAGGGATCAGCTTTCTTCTTCAGGGGAGACACTAAAATTACTCACAGGGTTTAATTTAGGAGATCCCCAATGTCTCCATCACTGTCAGCCTTTGGATCAGCCGAGGCATCCATCCCAACCTAATTTCTCCAGGTAGCTCTGTGCCTGTGAGCACCCAGCTCCAGGAGAGGAGCCCCTGAGCACCCTGCAGCCAAAACTGTCCCCCGAGCTTTCCATGGCATTTTTCAAAGGCTCTTGGCAATTGTAGCCCCCATAAATGTTTTCAAACATCATTTTGTTTCTTCAAGGATTGAAAACACTTTTGAAAATAGGACTCAAATGCTTCTGACAATGCTGCCCACTGTCTGTTCTCAGGTTAGTCCACCAACAGTATCAAAAACGTTAATTCTCATTCTCATAAATCCTTTCAGAAATGGTACAGTTGACACTCACAGTTGAAATTTTGGCTCGCACACACAAATGTGTGTTTTTCTGTGCTATACTGCAAAGATTTCCCAAAAAGTACATTTTCTGGTGCAACTTCACAGCCTATCTTTGGACACAAGAGAAAATGGTTTTGGTCAGCACATAGCAGGGGAGAAAGGCACCTGGATCTTGAGTATCAACTGTTCCTCTACAATCCAAGTCCCCTAAAAGCTTCCCAAATGCAACCACAGCCTCATAGTCCAGGATTTGACTGCAGTCAAGAGCAGCTTCTCTCCACTCTTCCCCAGCAGAATCTGTACAGTCACCTTTTTTTTCTGGAAAACAATTATGTGTCCAGCAGAGTGTAGCAAGAGGGGATTACAGGCCACATTTTCCATAATTATCCTCTCTGACACCGAGGAACTTTTCAAATCATATGCGTTAAGTAGGTCACAAGAGGGAACAGCAGCGTGATGGGCATTTAGCATCAGGAACCCCAAACTTGGAGAAAATCGGATGCAGTCCAGCGCCGCCCTCATCCCAAACCTTCATCCATACGCAGGCACGGTGGTGAGAAAAATATACAGACTTCCCTGATGAACCATAAGCTAAAATTAGCAACCATTCACGCCTGCAAAGCCACAGCTATCGCCAAAAGGAAAGTAGGTCACAGAATGGCTGGCTAACTTGATTTTCCGGCTTTTCTAGCCGCCGTGTCCTCACGTAACCCCTCGTCTCCCATGGAGAGTTTCTGGTCTCTCCTTTGTTCGGGGTATGAGTGGCGGCAGTGTGCGGCTCTGGCACGGCCTGGCAGGAGCGGTGGGAACGGGCACGGCAGCGCCCGCGTGCTCGGCGGAGCACAGACCCGTGCTTCACGGAAAGCCGAGCCAGAGCCAGGCAGAAGCCCCTCCACGAAGCTGCCGCCTCCCACCTGCTCGGGGATTGGCACAGGGGCTGGCTCTCTGCCCCTTCCACAGCGTTGCTCTTTAAAGATCGTTTCAGGCTTTGCCAGCGCTTCTGGGGCGCTTTCCTTTCTCGCCTCCTCCCGAGGCCTGAATATCCTCTTTTTATTTGCATTTCTTGCCGTGCACTGCCTCCCTCGAGCAAGCCACAAGCCAAGCGATGCGAGTAAATCTGGCTTTCCTTCCCTTTGTGCATGGGCTGGAGCCCTGGCTCAGCCATTACCGATGCTTTTCCCACAAGCAGACCTCTAGGCATCAACTTCTCTGCTTTTCCACGGCACAGAAGAGGCAGAAAAGCTTAAAATTTGGCTCAGTGACCTTTCTCACTCTAAATCAATACATTTCTACCTGGTTTGCCGTCCTTTGCTCCTACCAATTCACTTTGCAATTAATTGTAAAGCTGCAGGTCAGCACAGGAGTGTCTGGGCCTCTAACACATTCACAGGACCCACCCTATAGCTGACCACCAGCCACTCTTTTCCACCACAATCTCAAATGACTCCAATCCCAAAGACCCCTTCTCTTCCAGCTTTCCTCCTCCTGGCCCCAAAGAGCAGTCACCCCTAAAATGCATTCAATACATGAGAGGCTGAAAGCTGAGCCCATGAATGTTCTTTAGAAGGGCAATTACATCCTGATTTTCACCCCTGTCACTGGAGTCACTGCCCCTCGCAGCCCCAGCTCAGCCTCTCCCTGCTGTGGTCCTGGAAAGGGTCCTTCCACCCCTGAGCCATCACAGCTGGCCAGTGATGCTGTCAGTTCTCTGCTGCCCACAGACAGATCCTATCTTCTCCAAAGGAGGAACCTGCCTGCAGCCTGCTCTGGTTTCTATCAAGCCAAAGGGAAGGTTGCTGGTTGGAGTCTCCTGCCCACAGGCGGGCTCCTCACACATGACACGCAAGGGGATTTTACAAGAACAGGGAAGAATCATTGTTTGCCCATCCCTGGGATAATTCGGACATGAACACAAAGCCAGATGTGAAATTCTACAAACATTTGGTGTCCAACGTGACCTTTGCTGGCTGGACACCCGCCTGGACTGGGTGCACCCATCACAAACATTAATGGTGAAACTCCTGGCTCTAAGCTGCCTGAGATCAGCCTAACACTGACAAAGGGATGCCACCAGCTCTGAGCACTGTGTGTGACAGTGTCCCAGGTGTTATGGCCCTGGCCTTTCCAGGAGACATGTAGAACTCCATGCTTGCCCTCCACAATCCCTGCCATCACCCACGAGACAGGGCAGAAATGCCAAGGGACCACCCTGAGTGGTGGTGAGGCTTGGAGAGCAGATCCTGTCTGCTGTGGAGAAGGTGGTGGGAGGGAACGTGTGACCTTCTGCTGGCATGGACAGAGACGAGAGGTGACAAAGCAGGACAGGGGGTTGGCAAGACACCAAGACACCCAGTCCTGAGCCAGCTCCAGCTAACAGGGACTGCTACGATGCAGGCTGTTGGGGATGTGATGGCTGAAGACCACCTTTCCCTCCTGCCTCACCACCGCCACCCATTTCTTCCCCTTGTAAGGTGGTTCAGCTTCACCAGAGTGCCCAAGGAGGATGGGGCTCAAAGGAACAGGAATAAAAATGTCTGAGAGCTCACTTTTTTTGAGCCTTCCCTCCTTGCACAGGAGGCACAAGCCATCTAGCCCAGGACCCCCAGAGAGGGCACTTGGTGGTGAGAATGGCTTTGAGGAACACTCTGCACCTGTCCCCAAAGCCCACTGCTGTGAAGCCATCACCAGCTGGCGCTTGCTAATGCTTCAAACACATCGACCTCAGCCTTCACCCACTCACACAGACCGTGCCAGCACTGGGTTTCCTACTGCTCAGGGAGAGAAGCAGATGGAAAAAGGAAAACCAGGAAAATTGCACTGCCTGGGAGAGCAGGGTAGGCGATTTTTTTTTTTTCTTTTTAGGAGTCAGGCACCTGGATTTCTGCAGCTCCCAGTGAAATCGCAGGCCTCGCAATTCAAAATAATTAGCGACTGGTAGTTTTCCTTTTATGCAAAATCATCCTTTTTATCCAACACCTAAATGAAAATGAATATGCTTGATTATCTACCAAAGGGCCCAATTTCTGAGCATCGCTCCGATGCACACAGCAAAATTCATCTCTCCTCGGGCTGCTGTTACAGGCAGCAGCTGATAAATGAGCGGTCAAGGCAGAGATCCAGAGCCAGGGATGCCAGCCTGACCTTTGTTAATGTTATTTACAGCATCAAATATCCACAAATCCAGCCATGGCTGCATCCACATCCTTGCTGCTCCAGCCTGGGGGGCTTAGGGGCAGCCAGGAGAGCTCACAGCTGGCCTGTCAGTATTAGAGCACCACAGATGTCACCCTCCATCCATGCAGCCCACCCACCGTGTCAAAGCCCACCCCTTGAGGCAGCTTTCAAGCTGGTTCACTCCCAGAGGAGAGGATGAAGCAAACTGTTTAGCAGAGAGGAATCTGAAGCATCTCTTGAACATTTCATCTCTAAGGCTGATCACAGGAAACCCCCCAGGTAGGTTCTTCAGAAGACATTAGTGCTCATCTGCACCATCCTGACACCATCCTGACAGGGCTCCTGTCACTCCCACGCCCTCCACCCCAAAGGTAACACCCAGGAAAATCCCCCACCCGATCCTTAACCAACCTCCCCACCCCTGGCCACGCTGACACGGCACAATCACACGTTTATCCTTCCATCCTTTCCAGACTCACCCTGTTCTCGTCGTAGATGATCTGCACCAAGCTGCGATGTTTGGACTCAATAGGAGGGGGAGAGATGGGTTTTTCAGGCTCTGGTGGTTTGGCTGCTTCTTCCTCCAACTGTTGCTGTGGAAGGAGAAGGGGGAGGAGGAGGGTGAGTCACAGCAAGAAACGCAGCCATCCCCGTCCACACCAGCCTGTCTGTGGTGCCGTGACCGAGGTAGAAAGCGCCATGGTAGGAGACTTCCTGCGAGACACGGGCTGGGGAGGGACGGGGAGAGGGAGGAGAGCTCGCAGCAGCCCCGGCCACGCAAGCGCAGCGCCCGCCTGCCCCAGGCACCAGCCCTGTGCTCGTGGGTCGGCGTGGTTTAGGTATGGAGGATGAGGACCTGCCTCAAAGGAGCCTCCTGGAACGGGCCTGAGGCTAGAAAGAACGATTTTACTGGGAGCACTTAAATGAAACCACAGCTCCAGCCCGGCTCCCTGCTGCTACCTGCCTCTGGAGCTGCTGCGTGCAGGGAGAGCTGGAGGAGCCAGGGGTGATGAGCAAGGCTGCTCTCCACCCTCAGCTTCACCTTGCAATGGAGTGGTTGGAGGACATGCCTTGGGATGACTGTTCTCGGTTAAATGACTCGTGCACCAGCCACCCCTGCACTTTGGGATATCACCTCGGTCAGCAGCTAAACTGGACATTCCACCTTGCAGCTCCGTCTCTCCCGACACCGTGAGGTGGGAGGAGACATCCCAGCCCTTCCCGTAAGTTTGAGGAACTGCTCAGCTGAAAGAGGAAATCACAGATTGCTGCAGGCTCCTCCTGGGGCCAGCCTGTGAGGAGGGAGAGCGCAGCCGTGCGCGGCAGCTGCGGGGCAGCACAGGCACGGGAGAGGGAGCGGCTGTCAAAAAACGCTCAGCATTTTTTCCCTGCTAGGCTCTGAATCTCCAAATCTTTGTCGTTTTCTTCCCGCAGCTAAAGCAACCCCTGTTGAAGCAGGAGGAAAATCGAGTGAGTCTTGTACTAGGAAGAAAATTCACCTGGGACTTGGCTTGTACCAGAGGTGAGCACGCCACTGGGCTCCCGCAGACAGTGGTGGCTGGTGGCCTGAGAAGATGAACATCTATTCCTCTTCCCCATCATCTCTGCTCCTGATGACACCTTTAGCACACCAGGGCAGGAGGATGCACTTGAGATGAACCCAAGAAAGCACTTAAGCACCCAGACAGGTCTAATGGCTTGGCCGAGAAAACTCACACTCCTAAAATTGTGTTTCGACTGAAGAAGCAGCCCATGCTGTGGACTCCACCTCCCCACAGGTGGATACCTCTCCCCACAGAGGGAAAAGCAGCAGTATAGGGAACACCAAGATACAGCCAGAAAAGCTGCTGTTGCCAGCCAGTGAGGGCAGCAGGCTCTGGCAGCGCTGGAAAGCCCGTGTCCCGTAAATTGGCATCACCAACAGCTTTAGAGTTACTCCAGCCATGAGTGAGAACAGCCAGGAACTGCCCAGCCTGAACCACCTGCATCCTGGAAGGGGATGAACCTTTCCCAGCTTTGCAGGGATCCATCCTTTCCTGCCTGCAAACAGCCACACCATGGTGCACACTGAAGGCTCCAAGCACAGGAGCAGCCCCCAGCCCTCTGCTCTTCTCAACCACGGCCACATCTCAGGTGGCCCAAACCACAGCACAGGGGACAAGAGCTCCCTGGGAAGCCACAGCTGAAACCATGGGATGTAAAGCTGTATTCGGCATCAGGCCTGGCACAGAAGCAACACTTCCAGGACCTGCCAGCTCTTCCCTGGTGTCCTCCTAAGGCATCCTATCACACATCCTCACTCCCATGGGATAAACTCCAAAATTCCAAAGAATGAGCCAGCAAAAAGATCAGATACATCTACTTCTCTTGAGGGAAATATTTGTGTTTTAAAAAAAAGTCAAAGCATCCAAAACTTGGCTATAACGTTCTGGAAACCCACAAAAATTCTGCCAAGTGGTCGGGTGTGTAGCAAGGGATTTCAAACGAGAGGGTTTGATGGCCTATCAGGAAACGAAAGTTTGCCACTAAGTGGAGGCTCATTAAAAACAGCTCATTAGAAGACAAAATATAAATCTAATTATAGCTGAAATACAGTAGAGAATTAAACTCTACTGGCTGTGGCATAGCACTATATGGATATTAAAGGGCTGGATACTAAAGGGGTAAGGATGTGAGGAGGGGCTGGAGGCAGCACACCGGACTGCAGCCTGCGACAGCTACTCCTGGGAGCCGTGGGAAATGGCAAAGCAAAATAGGTCAGGGTTCCCAGACAGGGACAAAATGGATTTCTTAAAGGTCTGCCACAAAAGCCAGGCTGGGATTGTGACCTTTACAGGGAGAGAGCAGGATGAGAGATGAGTCTTGACGGGTCCACACTCCCTCCCTCCTCCCAGCAGTGGCTGCCCAAGACCTCCCTTCTCTCCCCAAATGGAAGACAGGGCAGCAGCGTTGAAGGGATGCAGGATGCCACCATGAGCCGTAGCCCTGGCTCCTACAGCACCCACGGGCCACCCCATTTCCATGTGGAAGAGGTGTCCCCTCCAGGAAAGAGGCCCTTTGGCTGGACCACATGCTACAGAGGGACTGCTGCAGGCTGCAGCTCTGGTGGGAAGGTGGGTGACATCTCAGCAATCATTTCAGGCAGGCCCCATCCCTGCATGTACCAGCTCCCGTGCTGCAGACACCTGCCTGCTGAAGCCAAGGTTGTCACACACACACACCTGGGTAACGGGATGCTTCACCTGCCCGGGGAGAGCAGAGCCTTCCAACCACGGGGCAGCCCTGAAAACCACTCTCAAAGAGAACACAGGAAACTCAGCCTGATGGAAGGGGAAACCCTGGAGCTCTTCCACGCAGCCGGCTCCACCTCCATCACCAGGTGGGAGTGTTGTACTCCCGGAGAGCCCTTGGCTGAGCTCAGCGCCCAGGGAGGCTCAGGCGCCACTGCAGAGAACAGCCCAGCAGTTTATTTCTCCTTCAGATCCCCGGTACGGCTGCCAGGAATAAATGCATAAGGATTATCCTTCCCTGTCAGGAAGAGGGGGAGAGAGGACTCAGCGAGAGATTTAAGCGCATATGGCGCATGAATGAGCGGGGGATGGCTGACGGAGGTGGCCTCCTGCCAGGGGGGCGCAGGGTTTGGGGAAGGTTTCTCAGCTTGCTGAAGACGTTTGCTTCTTGAAAAGTCCAGGCAGAGCCTTCCCTGCCCTTTTTTTTGGAACAACCAGAGAGAGATGGTGGGTTGTGGTTGGTTGGGATTTTTTTTTTTATTTTTTTTTAATTTTTTTTTTTTTTGCACAGCCTTTCCATACAAGTGTATTTAATTACCCTGAGAAGGCCTCCCAAAGACAGAGGGGAAAAGCATTAGGATATTCTGGCTGCAGACAATTTCTCCCCTGCTCCACTGACGTTCCTGCAGGAGCAGGATCTGTTCCAGGCTCATTGCTTTCCCTCAGTCGTGCTCCTGCACTGACAGCTCAGATGCACAAAACGTTCCTGGAGCATCTCATTCAGGACCCTCTGCTCCAAAAACACTTCTTCCCAGATGTGCTAGCTCTGCTGGAGGACTGGGATGGGGAAGGCTCCAGCCAGAGGGGGAAGGAGGCCATAGTGAGGGGGGTCAGTTTTGCTACCATATGACTTTGCCACCACGTGCCAAAAAAAAAGGAAAAAAAAATAGAATAAAAGGAAGGGAGGGGACACTTTTACTGCCAACAGCCACTTTCACCTTCACCATTTAACAGAGCATTTCTGTGGGCAGGAAGAATCAAAAAAATTGTTCATAGGGAAGAAATAAAGCAACTGAGCAGCCAACAATATAAATCCCATTTCCTTACAGAAGGACAGTTTGATTTTAATGGCAAGGAGCATATGCTGCTCCTGTGAGCATCAGCAGCAGCTCCTCAGAGAGAGGGACCTGCCCTGCCCTTCCAGGTACATATCCCACTTGGGAAGCCCTTTTCCAGAGCAGGAAATGACCATGGTTTGCATCTCTTTCCTCAAATATGAGTAAAAAACATGAACCAGCAGCCAGACTGCCAGGTGGGAGAGGACACCAACATTTTGTCTGAGCTTCCTGCGAGGGAGAGGGGAAGGGCTGCCTTCAGCCAGCTCCCACCAAAACCAGCATGAGGAACCTCTGTGGTTTCCATTGCTCCAGATGTTCCTCTGGGCCTGTGAGCTGGCTTCTGCCTCACACCCCCAGCACAGCTGCTTCTGCCCACTCTCGGCTCCCTCTCCTTTCAAAGGGAAAAAAAAAAAAAAAGGGTCCTTCACATCAATTAAGCCATATTGTCTGACAACAAAATTAAAATATTCCTGTTCTGTCTTGCAGGACACAAAGGAACTGTGTTTGGTATGGGAGAATATAGATCTGATGAGGAAAGGCAAGTGTGTGCTCATTCTAAGGAGCTTCAACAAACAGCCCAAGTAGAGGTTTTGCTCCATTTCCAAATTCCTACTGTAGTTACAACCCCTTGGAAAAGGTCATTCCTCTTGGGCACTTTGGGATTAGCAGCCATCAGGGAGTTCAGAAACTCATCCCAAGCAAAGAAAATAAAGCAACCAGAAAAAAAAAAAAAAGAGGCAGAGAAGCGATTTGCTTTAAGAAGTGAAAGCCCTTAAGTCTGTGGGTTTTTTCACAGATCTCCCTGAAGGTTTTGTCATATTAATCTCTTAATGGCTTTATGGTAATTATGTACAGTCCAACACCAAGTGGGTTATCCTTTTACTGGGAAGTGCTCCTGTGCAGGGTAAAGCTGCAGCCAGGAAGATCAGATTCAAATCCCTGCTCAAGCACAACCCTGACTGGAGCTGGATCAGATGCTGCTCAAGACTGCAGAGCTGGAAAGCCCCAGAGAAAGGGGACTAGATGCGCTGGAAGGGTCATTTGGTCATTGCAGCAATGTTTTAAACAGCCCAGTACTGAATACTGGCAGCAACAACAGCATTGGGGAGAGACAATTGCTGGAAAGGAAAAAGAAAAGACCTTGTGCTATGCTGGGCTGTGCAGATGACTCAGGACAACCCAGGCTGTGCTTCCAGCTCTGCTGCTCACCACTTTTATATCCACTACCAAGGCACTGAGGACACGTTTTTCTCTCCTCTAGGTTCTCCGACATGCAAAGAGCTACCAGCTGGGTTTCCAAAGCTCCCTCCCTCACCTTGTGACTACCAGCTCCAGACTGCCAGCACTGCAGCCACCACCCTTGTCTCAACAGGGAGCAGGGACACAGATGATCCCGGTGCACTGGCACTGCCTCTTCCCCTCTGCGGCCACCCAGGGGCAAGGACAGGGCCGGTGGCAGCACGCAGAGGCAAAGACAACGTGTTCCCCTCCCGACCACAGCCTCTCACCTGCTTCTTCTTCAGCTTGGAGATCTGCTGCTCCACCATGGTGATCTCGCGGTCCACGCGGTCCATGTTCTGGATGAGCTCCTCCTTGGACAGCCGGGCGGGCAGCAGCTCCAGCTCGGCCTCACCGTGAGCGGGGCTCACGGGCGACACGGGCTCCAGTTTGCCAGGCAGGCCACGATCCTGGGAAGCGTAAAACAACCACATCAGCTCTCTCCCAGGAGGCTCTGGATCCTTCTCTCATCCTCCCACAGTTCCCTGGCCCATTCCCAGCCTTCTGAGATACACAAAACCCTCAAAAAACCCGCTAGACTGGGGAGTACCAGCTGTCAGATCACATCACCACAGTGCTCCACAACCTCCAGCATCTCCAAAGAGAACCAGGTTATTCCCCCAGGGACACAACGGCAGCTCTTCCTCCTGACAAAGCCTCAGAGGCTCGCACCACCTTGAGTGCTGCTCATGTTCTTCCAGGATCAATAAACCCATCCATATTCAGGAGCTCCCAGCACCACTGTCCCTTCAGAGGGCTCAAGGCTACACCTCTGCAAAAATGAGACACCAGAGTCACATCCTCCTCAGACAGTGCCACAGAGACAAGAGCAGCATGAGCCATGCTGAAGGAGAAGGGCAGCCCCTGGGAGGGAAGAGGGCTGCTAGCTCCTTCATGGCCATCTTTCTCCATCTCTTCCTGAACCCTGGGGATACTCTGAGCGTTGGATGTTGAATGCATCCATCCAAATATGGAGAAAAAGGGGGTTAGGTGAGTCAAGATAAAAATAGACCAAACTGACATTTTTCAAATTCCAGGTGAAGAGGCTCTCAGCTCAACAAGACCCTTCTAGTCAGAGACTGGAAAGATCAGCAAAACCTCCGTGGCCATGACAGGGAGCAGCTCTAATGGCCCCAGGCAGAGGGAAAACACATCAAAACATTCAGCCTTGCCCCCAGCAGTGAAACAACTTCACTGAGCCCAGCTAGCTGGTATGCAAGGAGCATCCTGCAGCCACACTGCCTCTCCTGCAGCCCACCCTTCCCCTCTGCAGCTCCAAGCAAAGGAGCCCATTTCTGCCACCACAAGCTGCATGCCTGGATGAGCCTGCCCACCATGGATGAACGCACCTGGGATGAAGGAGCTGTTTAAGAGCCACACAGATGGGATCACTGCACACCACCAGCCTACCCTGACCCAGGACACTCCTCTCTGGCAGCCACCCAGCGCCTTAATTAAAAGTTTATCCATTCATTTGCTTAGTGAGTGGATGGATTTCTTTTCCTGGAGGGGAAGAAGAGGAGTGGTGGCTCCATCTGTAACCCTAAACCACTGCCAGGCTGGGCAGCCAGCACACTGCAGCTGCTGCCGAGGGGAGGGAGGGATGGGGGGAGAGAAACAAGGGAAGAAGTTCTCACAACTTTGTCACCTTCATCACGGCAGCCCTGTAGAAAGCCAACATTGTTCTGCACCAGCTGGTGCTGAGCACCCTCCCCTCCGTGCTGACACCCGTGAAAGCTCAAGGCTGACCCTCTGCCCAGGCTGGTCCTCCTGCCATGATGGGGCTGCAGGGTGGCTTGTGGAGCCCTCTGTGCTCCCCCATCTACGCAGGCTCGTGGATGGTGGCTCTGGGTTACTCACCAGCCTTGCTGCAGCTCATGCTGAACGTGGTGAGAGTGCAGATACCACCCGGTGCTGCTGGGCATCTCAACAGCATCTGCTGAGAGCCCTCCACCCTGCCCCTGCTGGGTGCAGCCTGGAGCCACCAAAGCCCTTCCCACTGCTGCCATCAAGGGACAGAAAGCAAAGGAGCACCCCAAAATCCCTCTCTCACCATCCTGCTTCAGCCCCATCCAACCCCAAGAGCACAAAGGCGCAGGAAAGGCTAAGCTGGTTGTATCCAGCATCCATTCAGAAGAGAAGCTAGAAGAACACGAGAGCTTTCTGGAGAATCCTGAAGAGAAAACCCCATCTTGTTTTACTTTCCCAGCATTAGACATCAAACATGGTCAGTCTGCTGCAGTGGCAAGTCTTTGGGTTCTCCACAACTTGGGTTTTTTTGTGGTTTTGGGGTTTTTTTTTTCAAGTCAAGAGGAGCAGGACAACCACAAGAAGCAAAAGATAAATTAGGCGTTCATGAAATCTCCTTCAGATTAAGGCACAGGAAGGGGAAGTGGCAGTGGCTTGTAGCTGGGTAGGTTTTTCTAAAGGAAAGGAAGCTACCTGCCAAAAAAATGCAGGAGAGAAAGGCTCCTCACTGTGCCCATGAAACAAATGATCCTTTCTCACGTCTGCCAATACGCAGGACAGGGCATCTTTAAACTCCCACTTGGCACAAAACACCTTGGAAACCTGGTTCCTGATACATTTTTGTCTTTTTACCTCTGAAGCAAAAGAGCAGCAAAGCTGAGTAAGGGAAATAGCTGCAAGTCACAGCAGAAACATCATCATCATCTGGTATTAGGAGATGATTACAGCAACAGAGAGAGGCAGTGTGTCCTTGGACCTCACATACTGAGCACTGTCATGTCACAAGCGCCTCTCTAAATCAACAAAATGACAAGCAGCAAAAAGAAGGAAAAACCAAAACGAAAGGAAAAAAATAAAAATCTTGTCTGTGTAGTGCTGACATCCAAAAAGCAGAGCTCACAGATTTATGGAAGGCATAAAGAAGCCCTCATGAATCACAAAAAGTGGGTTGAAAAGAGGTTGAAAAAAAGACCAGAGTCCACTCAGAGCATGGGGAAGACCCCAATGGTCAGAGGTATTTCAACTCTGCTTCCTACAGCTCTCAAGAAACCCTCAAAATATATTCCCCTGCTCTAGACAGTGTCATACCCTGAGCAAGTGCAGTGTGAAATGCGAAATTCTTCTTATTAACGTGAAGTCACAGACTTCCAAACCAGCAAGAGCCATGAGAGGTGGAATAAATCTGCTGGAGGGAAGGAAACAATTACTGCATTACTCAAGTTGATATTTTCTCAGTAATTATACTGTTTCCATGTGATTTGTTTTTACACATGGCTAACAGCTACTGCAGCTCCTGTTTATCCCTGGCCTTGTTCTGTGATTTATATGATAACAAGGGTGGGTGTGAGGGGGGCAGAGGCTGCACAAACCTCCCTGCAGCAAGAGGAGGTGCTGGCACTGAAGAAAACAATTATCACTGAGGAGGTTGTCAAAGAGCAAGGCTAGACTTTGGGGTGGGTTTCTTCTACATGCTTAGGAATAAAAATTCCCAACATAGCTAATGGAGCAAGCCTGCTATTCACTATCAAGCAGCGACTTTAGAAACGTGCAAGAAAGAGAGGAAGGAAAAGGGTAAGCCAAGTGCCTATTAATGCCTTGAAGAGCAAGTAAGTCTCCAGGTAAATTTGATGTCCCTGCCTTCAGACACACCAACATCTGGTCCACAAGAAAAAATTCCATTGGGACCCCCAAGCGTGGTCCCGTGACACGCCAGCCCATCTCATCTGCTTATTTTGCATTACTGACCCAGCTTGTGATACTGACAGAGAAGCCATGTGAGCTGGAGGGATTTAAAAAGGCATCTGTGCCCTGCTCCAGCTCAGCACCTACAGCTGGAAGCAGCCCAGCCTTCCTGAAGGAATTTTTCTCATCAGCTTCCCACCCTCAGGAGACAACAGATCACCAGCTCTGCTCCACCTGCAGCTACCTCTCACTGCAAAGTACATCTTGACTTTGCTGATCCCTTGACTGCATCAGCTGCCTCTTCCAAACTCCACAGTGGAGCTTCCAGACCTCCCCAGCCCATCGGTGTGTCCCAAGAGATCAGAGCTGCTTGCCTGGGATGAGCCTCGGGATGTCCAGCACAGCACACGGTGTTTGCCCTACATATCATCCTCGGTGAGCCCGGGTCTCTCTCTGCCTCTCTAATGCAGATCATTAGTGATGCTCCCCCAAGCCCAGGACAGAGATTTAGGGATGCCAACATCATCCCTTCCACAGTCTGTTCACTTTCTAATTATCAGCCAGCAGCAGCATTTCCTGCTGGAGCACCAGGAGGGATTAAGAGGTGTTATCTTCAACTCCTGCCCACTCACACATCTCGTGTCCTCATGGAGAAGATTGCTAAAGCAGGCAGGATAGGCTGTGGCCACTCGATTCGTGCTCCAATTAATTCCCAAAGGAACATCACATGAACTTGTGATCAGGGGATCTCCTTGTGGGGATGCTTCCACCACCTGAGCCTCTCACAGCAGCACTGAGCCAGTGAACATTCCAGCACTCCACGAGCCAACACCCTTCCCAAAGCCCATCCATGCAGGGTTTGCCACACTGCAGAGCCAGCAGCTCATCCTCCCTGTCCAGGAGCCCAGGGATGAGCAGCATCACACTCTGAGCACACACTGAGCCCCCAGAGCTTCCCACACTCCCTGGGATGAGAACCGAGCAGGAAAGCAACACCCCACTCCTCCACTCATCAGGTTTATAGGTGAAAACATTTATATAAAACTCCTAAGTGAGCCAAATACAAACTAAAGGAATTTGGTTTTTTAATTGGAAAAGGGTCCAACACATTCTGACATATCTTAAGTCCCAGCATGACAGCACTGACAGAGGGAAAAAGTTATGGAGCTGAAAACGAATGTCTGGTTTCCCCAGGGAGATGCACGAGTATAAAAAGTCAGGGAGTCCGAGCAGTGAAAAGTACATCGAGTTACTGCAATTCTTTTGTTCGTGGCCATCTGCTGTGCTAACAGCTCTTTCTGCAGCCTGGCCCTTCAAACGAGGTTTTAATTCTTAAATACTGCTGGGCTCACGCTGGGCTGCGTCCCTGCCTGCTCCAAGGGCTGCCCAAGCGGGATGGAGACCTGGGTGTGCTCTGGGGAGCACCTGGGGTGCTGCTCACCAGCCAGGAGCACATGGGTGTTCCCCTGCAAGGGCAACCAGTGCTCCCGAGGGATGCCAGGCGTGGGACCAAGGCATCATCCACCTCCCTCCTCCATCCCCACTCTCCATGGCATGGGCAAAACAGGGATTGCTTTCCCTGGGTGCAGCCCACTATGGGCTCTCAGGGGAATTCATGAAGCTGGAGACCAAGGAGCTTTCTGAAGACAAAATCAGTTTTTTTTAAAATTTAATTTCTTTTTTTAAAATAAATCTGACTTTACGAGCAGGCCCACGAAATTCCTTCCCTCCGTAATCCAGCTGAATTCCACGCAGACAGAGCAGAAAACATCCCAACAATTCCTAAAGCTTGCACGAAAGTAGGTCAAAAAACTTCCCCAATGTTTCAACAGCTTGAAGCAATTTAATTGCAAAACCAGTACCAAATGCTGACCCCTCCCTCCCTGCCTCCCCTCCCCGGCAGATTTACGAGGGTGGTAAAACCTCGCCAGAGCCTCAGTTAAATGCAGTAACCAAAGCCTTGTATCTGGTCTCACAAAATCTGCTTGTGCTCTCAAGAGCCTTTCCATGGTGTTCCAGTGAACAGATGCTGCCCCTGGGTCCCAGCACTGCAGAATTCCACAGCAGCACCACCAAACACGGCTCACGGACTCAGAGCCACCCTAAAATAATGGGTCAAACCCAGAAAACCTTACTCGGGCAAACTCCCACAGCCGCTGAAGGCATTACCCGACAAATGGATGCTGTGCCTTTCATTCCCTTCCTGCCTTTCCCCATTAGTGGATAATAATTGCATTGAATGCGAACGTTCCCCACTGACTTAGAGGAGTGATGAATTCTCACCTACCCATCTACTCATTACAACGAGCAGCTAATTGCTCCACCTCTCATTAAGAATTCCCCAACACTGCCTATTCTGCATCCCTGGATTTTCAGCTGACCTTAAGTCTGTTCAAACAGCAACTGTCTGGACTGAAATTTTCCATGCTGAATATCGGCTTCAGGCATTTTCAGTCCTTCTCTCTCTTTTTTTTCTTTTTTTTTTCTCCTAAACAGGGAATTTCAGCCAAAACAACTCTGTCACTTCCAAGAACAAGTTTACAAGAAAATATGCCTTTCTGCAACATTCAGAAAGATTCTGGGAACCTTTTCTTTGAGCATCTTCAGTACACTTGATACATCTGGTAAGACTCTCTGCCAGCAATTTGCCTTTTGTTAACACTGAAAAAGTGTCCAGGCCAAAGAAAAAAAAAAATTAATAAAAATCTCATCTTGGTGCTTGCCTTAGGGGAATGACTTGGAACTGAGCAGGCAAGCTGAGTGGTTCTGGGAAGCTGCAGGAAAGGTATTGCACTTCTGCAAAGGAAAAGGCTGAGAAGGAATGACCACGCTGGCATGTGTGGAGCATTCCAGGCCAAGAGCAAGTCCCCCAAAAGAGCTGTGAATAAATGTATGGTTTGGGTAAAGAAACCTGAGACCACCCACCAGATGATAAGGATGGAGAAATGCAGCCAAGGACCCTCTCAGCACAAGACAGAACCTTGTCATGGAACAGAGAGGGGCAGGTACTGCAAGGACAGGCTCCTGCTGCTCCCAGCAAACAAGGGGAGGACAAATTAAAGCTATCAGCGTAGCCCACAGAGCAGCAAGCTCTTCCACTCCTCCATCTGCAACTTTAATGCTCTTTCAGTAATTCGTTCAGCCTGCAGCCACCCGTGCTGACTCTGCACACACCAGCGCACCTCTGAAGCCTCTTAAAAAAAACCCCCCAAACTGCGAAAAACGCCTCCGATTACACGACGTGCCAAGGCAGGGAGGGAAATTTTTAATTGCCCAATTTGGCACTCAGCCAGGCAGCGGGGTCACCCCCGGCTGCAGAATCACGTTTTAAAGGTAATGGGGAGCTCATGGCAGAGCCTGGCTCCTCCTTGCTGGGGGTTCAAACCTCCCTGGCATTCCCTGGGGTCAGCCGATTTCGGGCAGCTTTCACAGGAATCTCTGAATCATCACCAGAGGCTGGTTTAGCATTTCTACTTGTGCCTGCTGCTCAGGGAGTTTCTTTAGGGGAGGCAGGGAGGGTCCCCCACCTGGGGGTGCAGACACAATCCCCAAACCCCCTGCAGCACCCTAAGAAGCACCTTGACACCCAACCCAACAAACCTCGGGGGAATGGAATATTCACTCCATGCCTTTGAAAGCTTTAGCCTTCCATTTTAAGGTTTTTTCCTTTTTTTTGCAGTACCACTCATCCTCTTTCAATTACCACATGCAGTAAAGCAAGTTCTGAGTCTTTCCAGCATGTCAACCAGGCAGGGATGAAGCATCAAGGTCCATGTTAATCCCAGCCGGCAAGTTCCCTTGAGAGAAGGTGCTGGAATAGCCTCTGCCAAATCCCAGCTTTCCCTCAAGCAGGTAGAAAGCCCTCCAGGCCTAGATGCCATGTGAAAAGCAAGCTTGACTGTTGTAATAAACGCTTCTGCAGAAAAAAAATCTTCCTTTTTATACTCCAGTGAGCAGCACAAATGCCACTGCACTGCTGGGACAGTGCCTACATCCACACCCATCAGCCCTGCAGAAGTGGAAGCTGGGCACTACATCCTCTTACATCTGCTCTCCGCTCAGCATCCCGTCAAAAATATACAATTTCACGCCAACTGGAAAAGCTACGTCAGCCAAAAAAGCAGGCGGGCAAGCAGTCAGCGGGACTGAAGCCACTGCAGCGTCATGTGTTGGAAACAGGGGGGCTGGATCCTGAGCCAGGCTCAGCACCAACACAGCCCACACTGTGCCGGGGTGCTGGGACACCAGAGCCCCCTTTGGATGGCCGGGAAGGGCAGCAAACAGCACGGACATGCCAAGCAAACCTCCTCCTCTGCTTCCAGGAGCTCCACAGCACCGACGTGCCAAGCAAACCTCCTGCTCCTCTGCTTGCAGGAGTGACAGGGTGCTCCCAGGTGGGCTGTGCCCCAGGAAGCTCCAGCTCATTCACTGGGCGATGCCAGGTGCATCCTCCGGCACATGGACAAAGACACAGGGGGGGAGGGAAAATCCACCACGGCAGCTTCTCCAAACCTCACTGATTTAAAAATAAAAAATTGAGGGGAAATGAAAAGACAAAAGCCCTTCGCAGCCTGGTGTTATCAAGCAGAGGAAATGAGACTTCTAAAGCTCCCATTCAGAGAGGAGTGGGGGAGAGAAATCCCACTCCAGACGCACTTGAACGAACAGCTTTTGAAATTGAAATGTTGCTCTTCAGAAACATTTAAATTTCCTCCTATTGCCAGGGAGGAGGCAGGAGGCCGAGGGGGAGCAGGGACTCCTCAGCCACACAAAACCCAGCGGGATACACACGGGGCAGCACTCGCAGCCCTGTGAAGCTGGGATTTGTCTGGGAGTTAATCAGGATGGCACACAACATCAATATTGGGAAGTTGGCTTGAAGGGGAATCAGATTTAGAGGGGAGGGAAGAGAATGATTGAAGACAGCTCTATTTAACCACTACTGCTGCAAGTGAGATACACTTAAAGGCAGTGCACACTCTCTCTCTCCCTCCCAACCATCATCCCAAAATTATTTTCCCCAAAGCCCGGAAACCAAGCTGCCTACTGAGGAGGAGATTGATGGAAAAAGGAAATGCAAACAAGATCTAAAATGGTTTGAGCAGCGGCTTGTGGGACAAGCCAGACCTCCTCTTGCATGCAAGAGCCACTGCACCAAGCCAAGGTCACCAAGAACTCTCCCAAGACTCACAGCAAATCCAGCACAGGATGATGAGCCCCAGCAGCACAGCCCAGTTCAGTCCCAGCAGCTCCCACTCCAACTGTGTCACCAAACTGAAGTAACTGCTCCCAACTGAACCCAAGGAGCTCACCTGCCAGCTGCATGTCACCACCTCCTCACTCCAGTACCTTCAGGGTCACCCAATGGACAGCTTCACTCTGCCTGTGCTCTCAGGTAGATGGAACAGGACATCAGATACCTCTCAGCTGTAAAAACCATCAGGGACAGAGCGGGGACACCACCTCTGCCTGAGGAATCCACCAGCAGCCCAACAGGGCGCACAGAGCACATCCACTGACCATCCCAAACACCCCACACACCTCGGGACACACCCAGGAGGGGAGGTGGGACACAGCCCCAGCTGCTGCCATCGCCAGCCCGGCAGGATCCGCGCTGACAGGGGCACGGGTGGTGCACAGCAGCCGTCAGCTGCACCATCCATCAGAGCCGGCCGCCGGCTGCGCTCAATGCTTTATTGTTCCAATAATTGTGCAGACACGTGGAAGGGGCTGCCTCGACATTCACTGCTTGTTTGAGGAGCCATTTCCTTCGCTGCTCCGCCTGGTTTTCCATCAGGAGGTCGCATCCTGTGGCAGGGGACGGTGCCGGCCATTCCCAGTGCTGTCCCCAGCCGGCGGGGCAGGAGAGGGGAGGAAACAGCATCCCCCAGCAGCAGGAAACACAGGCAGGTGCTGCTCCAGATCTCAGCTGGCAGCCAAGCCCTGCACCTACACACAACATAAACCTTACGTGGAGAGTTTTGGGTTTCCATGGAGAATATTTTTGCCGTAATTACCCTCCCCCCGTTCGGCAGTCGCGGCGTGCCAGGAGCACCGGGGTGTCTCAAATGTGTCACACCTTCAGCATTGCTCAGCTCTGAGATCAGAGCCAGACTGACCACGGAAAAACCAAAAAACAACAAGAGCCTGGGACAGAGCCGTTCCCAAAGGCTCAGAGCAGAAACACCATTTTTACCTGTGAATGGCTGTGGGAGTTGCTCAAACCACAAACCTCTGCCCAGCCTGTTTCTGTTCCTGCAGAAAACCATGAAGCACCTCTGCTTCCCCAGACCAGGCCATTACAGAAAAACCCGAACATCTCAGCTCCCATAGCAAGAATAAGCCCACAGTGAATTTGTTATTATCTGTTAGCAAAGCAGCAGCTTCCCACCAAGGCTGGAATTTCCATCTTGGTTTGGCAGGCACGGGGCTGTGAAATGATTACTGTGTTTACTTTTCCTTTGCTAACTATAAAATCCCATTCCACTGCCCTGCCAAGAATGACTGAAGCTAATAAAATTCAGGCATTTGGAAGAAAGCAATAATAAACCTCCCTTTTGGGGCTTTTATGATGAAATTTCCCCACTCCAATCAGTGATTATGCTGCATTCATGAACACTAGTGATGTCTCCGAGTGCACCCAGATTGACTCAAATCAATATTTAGCTTTGCTCGAGACTGGGAGTCTTTCTCCTTGTGGCAGCTGAAGGCAGAATCACTGAACAAGGCTAGAAGAAGCCTTTGAAAAAACAGCTTACCAGAATAGGAGGCAGCATATATAAATATATAGATATGTATTTGTGTATATATATATATATATAAAAATGTAGGCTTTTCAATTACTTAAAAACCTATAAAAAGTATACACACATGAATTCACGAACCTACAAATCTCTCTCCAAGCATATTGAAAGCCTTTCCTACAATGCACTGTGTATATTTATATACACATACCTGCCTATTCTTTAGGAGTTTTTAGTGTTTGAAAGCCTGCAATGTTCCTGTGTTTACATCTGCCACTCTCTCTGCTGCACATTAGCTGCTGGGGGCAATCTGTTCTACATCATACCTGAGATGGCTGGCATGAAATAAAATAACACAGACCTGAAAACCAGCTTGAAATAAAAGCCTGTGCTTGGTTTGGTCACGTAACCACGTAGGACAGCTTGATGTGCACAAGGCAATGGTTCTTTTTTAAACAGTCATGGGAACAACAGTGGAGATCAGAAGGCAGAAAAGGATCACTGCTGCTCCTCAGGGAACAGCACAGGAGGAGAGAAATCAGATCCTGTTGGGGCAGTTGGGCACGTTGCTCAAAGTCAAGCCTAGGAAGCATTACTGTGCAAGCAGAGGAGGGGATACAGTGCCAGGGCAGCAGAGAAATCTGCTGTGGGCATGTGCTGGAGCAGAATGCCACGGGCTCTGCAGCCCTGGGAGAATCCCTCAGGATGCAGCAGAGGACTGAGAAACACCACAACCACTGCCCATCTCCTCCTCTCCTGCTTGGCACTGCCAGAGGACAGTGTGCTTCTTCCTCTCAGGAAAGGGTACCAGGTGCAGGACCAAAGCCAGGCGAAGGCAAGCAGAACGTGGGCAGAGCACCGGCACCTGCAGAAAATGCTCTGTCAGAGCACTGAGATGACCAAAGAGTAACTAGACAGAGGTCAGGACTGCAAGGAGGTGGTTCAGGTCATTTCATCCCACACTGCTTCTCCCCCACCGATTTCTACTTTTGCTCCACCAAACCTGGGCTAGGACAGAGCACATTGCTCCTGCCCTGAGCCAGCTCTGCTGCTGGGTAAAAGCCCATTTCCAAGGACAGAGGGAACAGGCTCCACTGCGCTCTCGCTCCTTATCCTCCTGGAAAAAGGTGCCAAGAATTAGAATTACATTTTTCGAGAGCAGCAGAACAAGCCAAGGGCCTGTCAGCTTGTCCTAAAACAACCCCTCTCTGCTCGCCGAGCACGCAGCCAGCATTCCTGACACACACCAGCGTCCATTGCCCCCCGGCCCCCCCATGCAGCACCGGGCTGAGGAGCCAAAAAACCCTCTGAATGTGCTCTGCCTAAAACACAGCCAAAGAGTTTTTCTGTTTAAAAAGCAAGTTTAGGTCCAAAAAGAAAGGAGGTTTTCAGCGAGTGATTTTAACTAGGCCCTTTGGCACTCGACAGTTCCTCTCTTGTTATGGATGCTAAGGGTGTTGTTAAGAGATGAGGCTTCATGAAGCACGAACGTGAAGTCACAGAGCTTTAGCAAGGGCTGTTGCCATGTTCAGTATGTTATTACAGCTCCATCACCACAGGCACAAAGAGCAGCACCTCATCTCTGCCAAATCCATCTCTGAAATCACTCTCCCACTCCATCCCCTCGAGCAGCAGCAGGCAAACACCACTGATTGCTGTTGTATCTCCTCCACAGCTTCCACCCCACGCTGGGAAGGAAGGTATTAGCATGAAATACCCTCCTCCTCAAAACACAGCACCCAGAATCGATCTGATGGGTGTCACAACTCCCTGGCTTTTGTTGTGTGAGTCAGGACTGCTGACAGGCTGCACTTCCCAACCATGGAGAAGTACAGTGCCAAAAATGTGCTCGGTGCTGTGCGTCCACAGAGAAGTCACCCAAGTTGCTCCCAGGAAGTGCCTTGGGTAGGAGGGGCATGCAGGGATGCTGAACAACATCTGTGAGATGCATGTGCTCACAAATTGGTCACAACCTGCTGCTGCTTGGTCACCTGCATTGACTGGACAGATCCCACATAACCCATCCTGCAGTGTGTGCCTGGGTGTGGTGGGAGCAGGAGCAATGCTCCCTGCCCAGCAGCACCCACAGCCCCTCCCAGAACAAGAGGGAAGAGAAGAAAAACACATCAGGATGAGACTGAAAGGGGGGAAAAATAGCCAGGATGTCCTTCTTGTTACCAGGATCAAATTCTTGCCTTGACTTTTATTCCAGGAGAGGGATTCTTTTTTAACACAAATGAACACAACCACTTGAGCACAGGCAAAAAATGGTGCTCACCCCACACCATCCTCATGCACTGGAGACCAGTATCAGTTCCTGTCATACCAACACTATTTCCTAAGGCCCACCTGAGGACTGACAAAGCAGCAAACTAGCTCTCCTCTCTCCTACATTTCCAGGACAGAACACATTCGAATTCTCGCTACCAGATAAAACAGACACATACAACATGTACAAACACTTCATAGATGGAGAAGAAAAGTCTCCATGAATCCACACAGCACACCCAGCTCAGCAAACTGCCTACTGCAAGCACAGAGCCAGAAATATTTCTTCCAATTACAGAGGTGAGGCACACAAAGTCAGGGGACTTTCCTTCCCTCCAGCAGATCAGGTGAGATGTGGCACTGCGCTAGCCCTGTAATACTGACTGAGTGGAACAGAAAAGTCCAATTATGTAAATGATGAAGCAGGTTCCCTAGAAGCAGTCATCCTTATCACACCGTCCTTCACCACTGCTGTGGCTTGAAAGGCAATTAAAAAAGGTTGTTTTGGATGTCGGTCACCACAAACGAGCTGAAGAAGTGTGAAACAACCTGTGCTCGAGGCACCATCAGTTCTCCTGTTGGTTTTCCAGCTGCACTGAGCCTTGGCCCTGCTGTCTGCTCCTGCAGGCTGGAGCAGACAGGGCAGGGGAGAGCCGGGCTGCAGGCAGCTCAGGGAAGGGTCAAAGGTTTTTACATCCTGCCTCTGGAATTTCTCTGCAGCCCACGAGGGCTTTTCCTGCCATACTCGAGTCTCTCAGTTCAGTTCTTTGGCCGCAGGAACTTCAGCTGAGAAATGGAATAAACCTAGTTGTCTTGCAATCATGGTGCTCCTTTCCTTTGCCCCTCAGGCCAGGTCCAGATAGAGGAGCCAAACATCTCACAAGGACTGTGCAACGCCCAAAAGCATCTGTTTTTCCAATGAAACCAGCACAAATCCATGCATGAGACGGAGATTCCAGATACAACACTCCTCAGGCTGTTCCCTTGGCTTCCTATCCACACTGGTGCATGGCACAGGCTGCTGACCACCCCCTGCAGCCATCCTGGCACAGTGGGCAATGGAATGGACTGCCAGGCATGCCAGGAGAGCCACTCTGTTTGCACACCACAGGCACACACTCCCAAAGCTGTGAGTTCACAAGCGGCTGGAGCAGGGGTTGACACACTGACACTCATCCCATCCTTCCATGATCTGGAAATTATCTTCCAGAGTAGGGAGGAAAGCAGGGGGGGAAATCCAGCCAGAAGTGTTTGTGCTGTGGCAATGTGAACAACGCAAATATTTCAGCTTTTAAATATGTTTGGAATGACAGAGAATGCCAACGTGTCCCTCATCTTCCCAGAAATAGCTTTGAATCATTGCTCCGCTAACGTAAATTCCCCACCCCACCAAATCATTTTTTTTTTTTTTTTTTGCAACCAGATTTTTATCAGGCACAAGTCGACAGTGTGAGCAAGCACACGGCTGATGGGTGAGTGTCAAACACATCACAGGAGGATCCTCCTGACTCGACAACCCCACGCCACTGGCTCCTGATGGGTGCCCAACTCAGGTTCACAGGGAGAGCCCAGCTGCAAGCAGAGTTAACAAGAACTGCTGTTCTCTGCAGGGGAAGGAGGACAAAAGCAGGAAAGACGTAGGTGTGTTTGCACCCGCTAAAATTGTTTCATTTCACTGCTCAGATCTGAGGTTACAGCGACTTCTACAGAAGTCCACTTCTCCAAGAAGCCGTGGGGAGGCCACACAGCACGTGCAGGCTCTGCATGGAGCACCCCACAGAGCTCAGGACAAGAAGTTTTTTCCGTGGCAAAGTGTTTGAGGAGCTTCATTTCCCACAGGGCTGGTCAAGCCAGGCGCTGGCACAGGTCTCTGCATCTCACTTGGGTTCTGGGTAACTGGGATGGAGCAACAGGGTGCTGGCAGCATTGGTGTGTCCCCTGTCCCTCGGTGCTAGCGCAGCTCCACAGGATCCCTCCCCACCAGATGTGGGCTCAGCCACAGCTGGCCAAGGAAGCATCTCCCTCTCTCAGGGCAGAGATACAGGGCTGGGGAAGCCAGCCTTGTGCTGCCTCTCCATCCTCCCTTGCAGACATTCCCCAAAAGCCCAAGAAACAAGCCCAGAGCTCTTTTGCTCAAGTGAAAAACAAACCTCCCGTGGGGAAGGGAGAGCCCAGAGTGATTCCTGCTGCTAACTCAGAGGCTATGGGAGGACACACATCCAGCGGCCGACGCTCACAGCTTGTTCCATTCCCCGGCCCCTCCGCGCTATTGTTCCACAGCAATAAATCACGGGGAGGCGCTGGAATTCCGGGCTGTTTTCTCCAGGAGGGAGCCTGGGGTGCCGGAACCGAGATGCTGCCTGGCTGTGCCTGCTAATTCCCTCGGTGCCCGCCGTGCTGAGCCCTGCGCTCCCACGCATCCCGCGGCTCTCCCCGTTCAAAGCTCTGCTGCGTGTCCCAGCCCCTCCGCTCCCTTCCCCCAGCCCTGGATTACTCAATTAGAGATTATGCTTTTGCCAGTTACCTCCAAGCCAACTGGGGCCTCTGCCAAGGTCAACACAAGTTCCAGCCAGTTTCATTAATAACTGCGAGACCAACCCACTGGAAACTCTGAGAGGTTAATCCCAGCAACAGATCGATGTTCCCATAACAAAGCCACGGAGCAGAAACGCAACTGGTGATTTACCAGCCAGCCCAGCTATCTGTGCTGGGAGCTGTGGCACTGCTCCTCCACCCTGCACCAGGGCAAACCCCGCTGCCAGAGAGACCTGAGCATCCCGCTCCTCTCCCCTGGTGCATTTGTCAAGGGATGCAGCAGCTCCCAGGGACCAGCACTGCCAAGGCACCGGCCAGGGCAGGGAGGAGGAAGCAGAGCTCCCAAAAGACCTTTCTGCTGTCCTCAGTGCCCTGCCAGCCCACGGCCAGGGCAGGAGTTAGCAGGCTGGCCAAGAGCCTTTTCCATCCCACAGCCTGTCTTCCAGGAGTTCATTGTAAATTGGGCTCTGGAACGGGCAGCCAGTGTGAAATTTGGCATGGACGCTGCTGGCTTCAATGCATCATTAAAAAGGCATTTCAAATGTGTTAATTCCTCCTTTTTCAATTAATTGCTTTTAAAGCTACATTGATATGCATGAAAGCAAAATACCCTCTGCCCTGATTTCTGTTTTGCCGTACCTATTTCCTGACCTTAGCGCTGTCTTTTCCAAGACTACTCCCCCTCACATATACTTTTTTACTCCAATTTTCAGTCCATAACACAACAAAAACGCTCATGCACAAAGGGAAGGAATTAAAACCTTTGCACAATGTAAAGCAGAGTCCAAATCTTAACAACACATGGCTTCTTAATTGCCTTTTTTCCATCCACAGTTGTTAATTATTTTACAAAAGAGGGAAGTGGCATTGTCCCATTGTACAGATGGGGAAATCTGAGATATAGAAAGGGGAAGAGACTTACCCAGTGACCAGCAGCCTGCCAGGGCAGATGGCAGCAAGGTTCAGGTTTCCTAAACCTCCACCCAGCCCCATTCCCATAGGATTACATGGCTCCCTGTAAGTGAATTCCTGTCACAGCAATAGGGGCCACTCATAAGTGCAGCCAGCCAGCCCTTGCAAGGGGACTAAAAGCAGATCATGACTGACTCATAGGAAGGAGCAGCAAACCACGTTATGTGGTGGAAGAGCAGTCTCAAAAATGGGGAGAAGAACAGTGAAAGCATAACAGGAATAAGAAGAGATGGAAGGAGAGAGGCAGGATGAATCTCCAGCTCTGGAGAGGGGAGAGCAGGCACTGATTGACCAGATGTGCCATGCTGACTGTCCCTGTGAGGCAGAATCATGGGCAGCACCAGCTGTGCACGTGTGTGCAGGGACAGGGATGGAGCACAACGTCACTGGCCTGCTCTGGGGCTGTCTGCTTTATTCCTCATGCTGTTACATGAGGGAGATCCGTGACTTGATTGGAAAGAAAGCAGAAGCCACCAAGGGTCCTGGGAACCAGCTCCTGCCTGTCTGCCAAGAACACACCTGGCAAAGCCACGTCATAGCAGCTTTGGCAGTGTATCCCACATCCAGGCTTGCAGGGACTGAAAAAACAGCCCTGCTTTGGTTGTTCTGGTTACTGTCAGCCAGATAAAGGGAGAACCTTCCTGGGGAAAAACCACCAGCCCCAGCTGGCACAGAGGGCATGGCGAGGTTTCATTTCTCCCCAGCAGACTGAGCTCACTACAGCCCTCCAGGCCACATCCAGCAGCAGAAGCCCAGGACCACAGCACTGAAGCAGCACCACAACACAACAGCAGGGAAAAAGATGCTGAAGTGGGGTAAAGCAGGCAAGAAAACAATCTTCAGCCTCCGGCTTGGAAAGCAACACCAGTGTTTGAGGATATGAGCAATGTGAGGCTCATAAGGAAAGGTAGTGTCTTTTACTTGTCCAAGTGAGATTTAGCTGAAAGCTGCTGCTTTCGAAAGGCAAGCTGCCCAAAATTGTGTTTGCTTTCTCCAGGGAAAATGCACTGATCCAAGAGCTTCTCCTTACAGTCTTGCTTGGAGTGAGGCTGCAGTGATACTGAACAGGGTTTAAGGGGCCCAGCTCTCCTCCTGTTTGGGAGAGGTAAATGAGGAACAAAAGACATGAGAAATCCATTTCTCTTTGGGGGAGGAAAAACTCTGAAGTCTGTTACCAGCAGTTGTCCCATCAATTGTTCTGTCTGTGCTCAGTACATAGATTATGGCTCTAAACAAAGGCCTTGGAAACGTGCAGGAATGGTGCTGACTTCTCTGCCCTGGGCTGAAGGTTGGTAAATCCAGTTATCAATGGTTATCAGGGCTGTGCTAAACTTACATCCCATTGCAGACCTGATTCTGCATCTCAGCTCAACGGCTGCTCTGCAACCAGGAGAGACCAAGACTGCCCAAGAGCAACATCCATTACAGTTACATCCCCTGGGACAGTCAGGCTGGCGCCCAGAGTGTGTAACCAAACCCCTACCCTTTTTATTGAGGGCTTTGTGGAGATCTTACTGTGCAAAAATGAGCTCAATCTGCAAAATCACCATGAAAACCAGGCCGAGCACTATTACCCCAGCGAGTAAATTGAGCTCCTCCCCACGCAGTGACTGCAGCAATGAGGAATGGGGTAACGGGGTAAGTGAACAGCTCCTGGGATAGTCTGTCTAAACATCCAGCAGTGTGTTTAGCAATCCTGGGCTCACGTGGTGCAGCTCACCCAAAGAGCTCACCCGGCTGGCAGAGCTGCCCCAGATAAAGCATTGAGCGACTTCGTCAGACACTGAGTCAGCAGCACAGACAGAACAGCAAATATCTCTCTCCAGCTCTGGTCACTGGGACACATGTCCTGCCACCCTGTGTGTGCCACTGCTCTGACAGGAGACACACGTCTCTCTCAGCACAGAGACTCTCAGGAGGGTCTTTATCATCTGTCCAGGGTGGTGGGTTCAGAGCCCAGTGATGAATTCCGCCGCGGCTGGCTTAGCGTGGGTGCAGAAAGAGCTTCGATCTGTGTCCACAGCCCAGAGCTGTGCCCAGAGGGCAGCCTCAGCTCTGCACTCCCCCTGGACCCACAGCCAGAGCAGTTCCTCCAACACGCTGAGGTTCACAGCAAAGCACACACTGGCTTCAGGAGCTTTTCCACAACCTCAATGTCCACCAGCAGTTTATAGATTAGTCTGAGTACAACTGCTCAGGACTAACGCCAAAAAACTGCTACTAACCCCCAATTTCCCAAGCTGCAAAGGCTGACAGACCCTGTGTCCCAGACTTCTGCTCCCAGCCACTTGAACAGCACTAAGATTATCCAGTCCTGAGCTCCATCAAAACCATTCTGGAAGCAGCCCCTGCTAGTTTAGAGAGACTAATCCCAGCTCCACTCAGGCTCTCACCGGTCAGGGACACCACATTTTCTTCTTCCTTCCAGACTCTAAAATTACAAATGGCTCCACTAAAAGCATAATCTTGTCTTGCTGAATTGCACTTCAGCTCTCTCTCTTTCATTAACAAATGTTCTAAGCCCCATAAAATGCATGTACTTCTTGGAAACGTGTCACAGACTGAGAAGCAAATGCAGCCCCTAAACTGATGAACTGATTCCTCAAGAGCAGCTCTGCCTATTAGAAACAAATAGTTGAGACAATCCATGGTGAGAGGCAGAACAGAACTGCTGGTGGGAATAATGTGAAGACAGAAAAGTCATCCTGGTTTCCTCATATCTTTGGAGAGGGCAATTTTTTGTTTCATGGACAACAGTGCATTTTCCCCATCAGCCACCCAATCAACATCCCCTGAGGATGCTTCAGAGCCCTCAGGCCTCCCTTGGCATCTGGACTGCTCCAGAGTTAAATATCCTTCTCACTGAAGAGAGGTCAGAGGGATTTCAGGTAATGCCCACCAGCACTGTACAAATAAGAAGTATCTGAATACCCCAGCATTTCCAAGGATGAGCTTTCTTGTTTGTGTGTTATTTCACTCATCTCCTACAGGGATACAGCAAACCATTCCCATTTTCCTAGCTGTGAATGTGACTTCCCTCTCACTTCACTGAGGGCTCAGGCAATTCCCAAGCCCAGCCTGCAGCTGCACCAACCCTCAGCACTGACATCAGAATCAGCTGCACCCAGCACATTTATCCAGCAAGACTCTCCTGCCAACCAGGAGCATGTCCAAACTGGAGGTAAAATCAAATACAATTTACCCCAAGAGAAGATGAAAGTAAATCCAAACAGGCACACAAGCAAGGGATTTCTCTTTGCAACATTTCTTCCATGTGCAGAGGGGACAATTGTAAGTAAATGATTTGCTTTGTTAAATGAGACTGGGAAAAGGGAGGCTTTCCTGGGGAAGATTATATTAAAGAACAACCAGAAACCGATTCCAGCCCTTCAAACACCAATATTAAATAAAGAGATGTGATAAATGAGAAGCATCAAGTAAAAATCAAATCAAGGCAGAGTATCCAGAAAAGCCAGACATGAGCATCCTTAATTCAGCCTACAGGAGCTTCCAAACTGTTCTGGTGCATCTAATAGCCCAGTAAAAAAACCCCATGACTGTAACAGTTATGGGGAAAGCTGATATGCTTCTCTTCCCCCCAAATGGTCACCCCACCTCAGGGAAAACCATCCAGTACCTCCAAGCACTGCTTGATGCATCGGGAACCGTGATTCACACTGAATTCAGCAGCGGCTCAGAGCCTCAAAGGCAGCTCTGCACAAGCCCAAAAAGCAGATCCCACACCCAGCTGGTGGCACAGGCCATCTGTCCCTTACCTTTGAGAGATCCTCTGTGCCTCCCTGCTGGCTCTGGCTCAGGAGAGGCGAGTGCCTCATCAGGGGGTCCTGCAGCAGCTCCAGGCGTGGCCTCTTGGTTTCAATGAACTCCAAGTCCGACGGCTTGGTCAGGTCAGAGAGATAGGAATGTCCCTCGGTTCTCAGGTGCAGCTCCTGAGATCTGGGGACAAAGGGAAAGGAGCCTTTAGGAAAGAAACTACCTCTGCTCTCCCCTGCTCTGCAACTGCAAACCACCTGAGGAGGACGGGGCTCAGTTTTCCAGAAGGATCCATGTGGGGAGGCCAGGTGGTCCTGCACTCAAACACCTCAGGTGTCTGCAGACCCAAAGGCTCAGCTGATGGGCATGGTGCATGTCCTGGAGCAGCAACACCACCACCCTCTAGGCCCAAGGGGCCATCCTGCTGTCCCCCTCCTCAGCACCGCTGCTGTGTCACCTGGAAAGCCCTTCTGTCATCTCCTGTCCCACCAATGTGACTGTCCCTACACCAGGACAAAGCGCTGCAGCTCTTCCCTGTCACCACACATGGGCTGGACTGGTCAGAAAAAGGCAAAGCTTTGAAAATCCTCAAATCTACTCCATAAATCCTCCCCTGCTTCCAAGACCAGGCAGAGCCCCCTTCTGCCATGTTTGGCTTATTTAGTCAAAGATACCTGCCCCAGTGTTTCTATTCAGTGTTTTCTGTAGGAATACCAAAGATATGTTGGGGAAAAAATGCCGACTCCTCCGTGGCTAGACAGCAGGGATTTATTTTTCCAGGATGGGAGAGGAAAGAAACCAGCCACGTGTAGCTGCACATCTCTGACACAGACCTGGCAGGCTGTAAAGGCACATTATCCAGTGATAGCAACTGCACCAACGAGTCACATCGAGCTCAAACATCTTTTACCTGTTAAATGTGATGCAGTTGGTAATACCTGGAGAGTGGGCTTGGCTTTTTGCTTTTTTTTTTAAACAAATGTTGAACTTTTTTTTGTTCTTCTGTTTTCCTTAGCAGGATTCTCTTATGGGAATTGTAAAGGGATCCTACAAAAATACATTAAACCTTTTACTATGCCCTAGGATCAGCTTTGCTGCAGCAGCTCCAAGGGTGTGTTTTTAACACTTGGGGCAGAAGTGTCTCTTAAAAAAAAAAAATGAAGCACAGGAGATTCAAAGCTTGTGAAAAAACATGGGGTTTTTCTTTCTTTTCCCCTTAAACAAGATTGTTGCAATTCTCCTGAGCTGGTGGTAGTGTCCTCCCCAGTTACTAAACACTAACAAACTTCACAGCTTGTGGAGCTGCTTGAAGGGGAGGGAGAAAGAGCAAGCATAGAAGACAGGGGGGCGTATGCATGCTTAGCCCCCCACCCACAAACTGCAACTGCTGACACTAAAAACCTCAGAAAAGAAGGCAAAAAGGGAAGGATCCAGAGTGCCCTGAAGCCAGCAGCTGTAGTGGCTCTGGATCACATCCAAGGAGAAGATCTTGTAGAAATCCACTCTCTTAGAGCCACCACCCTGTGCCCTCCCCTGCAGCAGCGTGACCACCTTAACCCAGCCCCAGGCAATCGAGATAAAATCGAGGGGGTTATTTTTTAATTAAACACCAACAGCAGGCACAAAGCACACGCATGCCAACCCCTGCTGCTGTGGGTTTGGCGTTGGGATTGGGCAGCATCTTTGCTGCTGACACACAGAAACAGAACCTGGCTCATCCATCCTCTTCCTCCTCCCCAGCAAAAAAGGGGACAGGAGAATGGCAAGGCTCCAGCACTGCCTTTGGTGCTCCAACATCCCAGACAGAATGTACAGCTCACACAGCAAACCCTCCCGAGCTGAACAGCCCTGAAATCTGGCACTGAAGCACAGCTCGCTTCACCTGCAAACGCTTCCATGCTGAATGATCCTCAACTTTTCTCAGCAAGCCCAGAAATCTCTCCTGGCACCTCTCAGGTTTCCTGCTGCCTGGTCCCAGCCCTTCATGCAATCCCTGCCTGCCCACAGCTGCACTTCAGGCTCTGCTGTAAAACCCAGGAACAATAAGCAACTGTTGAGCTGGGCAGGTGCTAAAATATTCCAACACCCAAGGCCCTCCTCTACTGAGGCAATTAAAAATCAGATTTATTTTCACTTCTTCCCCCTTTTTAAGGCCGTATTACCAAGAAGATGCTAATTGACAACGGATGGCTCCGAGAGCTCTGCAGTTGTCGGGAACTCGACACAACTGCTCCACTCAGAAAAAAACCCCATGGATCCTGAAGATAAGAGCACCACTGAGCTTTACAAAGGCGGTTAGTCACAGCGAGGCAGGGGCCACGCCAGGGAAAGCAGCTGCAATGTTATAAGGTGCTATTTTATTTCCATTTCCACATCCACTGGAGCGGCTATTAACTTTATCCACTGGAATTTCCAGCCGCTCCCGAGATTACTTTGCCCAACACAACCCGCTCAGCCTGTCCTGGCTGCAAACACAAATGCTTTTTGCTTGAAGCCTTCGCACCTTTCACTCTTCACATCCACACCTGCAGCAAGCTCTTTACAACAGACTTTTATACAGGGACGATGCTGCTGTTAGTGCAAAAATGACTCTGCCTGAAAAACCCTCCCATTACACCGAGTTTGGGGTTTGCTGCATTTTCCAAATAGTTCCCACCCATCTGGTTTATTCCAGAGATTCCTACTTTGCTGAAGGGAAAGAGTGTTTTTAATTGCATGTGAGTTGTGCATAATTAAATGAAGCACAGCAAATGCCAGCATTAATTATGAAGTGGGGCAGGTTAGTCTTCACCTGAGTCCCTCACCACAAACACGGAACACTGCAGAGGAGCAGAGCAGCCTGAGATGTGCTGACACACAAGGCTGGGTGCCCAGGGTTTGCCCAACCTCCAGCCACCCCCACAGAGCTCTGCTCAGGGTGGGTCCAGGTCCAGCAGACCAAGATAACCCAAGATGAGACCTTTGGTTTATTACTAATCCGACAAAGGAATCGCACCCTGCCAGCTGCAGAGCTGCGTTACTCATTCACCAGGGCCCATTCCTCAGCACACTGAGGGTGTAAGGAAGGCATGAGCAGGTGAAATCCTACAGCAACGTGGGGAACCTGCAGCCTGCTCCAGCAACCGTGCAAGATGGGCTGAAAACACGGGCTGTCTGGTAGCTGGGTATCAAGGAATCAAAGAATCCTCTAGGTTGGAAAAGACCTCTAAAATCATTGAGTCCAGTCGTTAAGCTGAGAGCTGGGGAGAGAGGATCAAGCGAGATACCCTGAGCTGCCCTTGGCTGGAACTTGTAAGAGCAATTATGATGACATCTTACCATGAGGGATCTTAACCTGTACCTTCCTGAAGCCAAATCACCGGGAAATGGGCAAGTGTAAACTTTTCAGGAGGTCAAAGGCTCTCCCTCCCCAATAACCCAGTGTCTGGCTCAGAGCAACACAATCCTCCCCTGCTCTTCAGACTTTCCCATTTCTCCCTCAGCAGAGCAGCAGAAGGTGGCTGTGGGAGGAATGATGGCTACTCTGCAACATCCAGCAAACCCAGCTTGACTTCCTGAAGCCTCCTGCATTGAGGGCTCAAAACATTGGCAGCGATTCTGAGCCAGCTCCCACCAACTTCCCAGCAAGAGCACACATCTGCAAATAGCTGCTCCCTACACCATGGGGCCAAACAACATAATCAGGCTGGAAAACTGATTCTCCTGGAACCAGAACCAAGACAAATGACTGCCTTGCTGAGGCTGTTTATTTCCTCCAGCTAAGATGGTTTGGTGGGAAATTGTCTCCAAAAAATAAGTTCTAAAAAGAGTATCTAACCCCCACAGGTACAGACAGACAATAAAATGCTTTTGAGAGACAGCAGCATAGAAAAACCACTGGTGTTGAAGTGAATTATTTATAGCCAATGCTAAGATTTGTCAGAGGTTTTAACAACCCCTTTGCAGCTAATGAGAGCCAGAATGTGAGACTGGGCAAATTGGGACCTGTTAAAGAGAGGAACTGGAGGCTTTGTAGGAGCAAACCTGCCACCAGGCACCTACCAAAACACGTCCAGGAGCAGCTGATATATTCCCTTTGTCATGTAGGTGGAGAGGGAGATAAACCATCGTGACTGGATGGGAAGAGCTGCATGTCTGGACGGGAAGATGGAGCTGCTCCCACACCCTCAGCAAAGTCTGCCAGCAGCAGGACTGAGTCTTCCCAAGCCAAAGGTGTGGGACAGCCTCTGGCAGGATGCTCAGCTCACCATGTGGCCCAGCTGAAGGACTCCCAGGTCCTCAGGAGCTCTGACCAAGCACCCATGAGCATCCTTGGGATGTGCATTCCCACACAAGGGCAGGGAGCAGTGTCTCAGCACAACCCCTCAGCCACTTTCTTCCAAGCCAACTGCAACTGAGATAAGAGCAGATGCTTGATTTAAAACTTGCATGTTGAAGATCCCCATACACAGAGCCTGAATTATTCACGGACAGGACCAGCAGAAACTTTAACGCAATGGCACTGCCTCACTCAAGAGGAAGAGAAGGAATATTTGTCTCTCTCCACAAGCTCCCCCACATGCTTTCTCCAGGCATCCAAAACTGCAGCCTGCCAGTAAAGCCCTCTCAGCTTTCCTGAGTGGCTGGAACACTCCTGAACCGATGACTTCAGAGACATCCCATGCCCTTGGCCATCCCCCATGTCCATCCATGGGCACACCAGGCAGCCCACACCTGAGCTTGCAAGGTAAGGCTTGTCCCCAAGTGCCTACACACCAGCACCTGCCCCCTCCAGATGTTGTTTTCCTGCGTTCAATTATGGGGAGGAAAAAAATGCAGCTCTTGGTACATCATTTCCAGCGTGAAAGACACAGATATATGGCTGTGGGGATTTCAGCCTCAGAGCCGCTCACTGCTGAGTAAAGGATCACCTTTAAAAACAGAAACTTAATTAAAAACCATAAATAAAACCAAATTGGTCGTGCTGTTACCTTGGGAGCAGCTGGTGCCATTTGGCTCAGCACAGATGAAGACCAAGAGCTGTGTGTGATTTCCAGCACCACGCAGGCTGCCCCAGCTTCCCAGCCCTCCCCAGGCTCCTGGGCCAGCAGGATTAATCCCAACAAGAGGCACAGTGATCTCCATGTGTCACACTGCACACGGATATCTCAGATGGCTGCAGAAACACAGCAGCTGTTTAATGCATCCTAAATGTCACCCTGCAGATCGACACTGGGCAAACTCTTCAGACTCCTTGTGCCTGCTAAGCAGAATGGCTCTGAAAGAGGAGCAGGATCCTCTGAACTGGGAAAATAATCCATGAAAACAGTGACTCATCTCACTCTGGATAAAGGTGGAATACACTATGTTAACAGACATACCATTTATTTACAGCCACATTTTCCGCCGGTGAAGCAGAGAGAAGTATCCACCCCAGCATTCCTGCATTAATAGGGAACCTTGCTCTAAAATCCTAACACATAGGAAAAGTTAGAAAAATCCAGTTCCTCGATTTTTCAGATCCCTCACCCTCTGGCACCTGCGTTTAACACTCAACCCAGTTTTTCCTCACTTCTTTTGAGGACCAAAATATATATAGAAGAGGGAAAAAAGCCCTAATCCTTGTCACCTTGCCAGGACATTCCACTGCAAGTATTCATGGTACGACTTGTACCAACAGCAGATCCTGAAATACTTCTCTTAGCTCCTGCAGACCAGTTGGCACAGCCAACTGAACAAGCTAAGGGGAAGTCTGTGGATCCTTCCAAGAAAAAGCCTGCTACCAAAAAAACCATCACGGAGAGCAGCACATCCCTGCAAAGACAGGCAGAGCCAATTTTCCCTACAGCAAGAGATTAAGAGTGGTTCAGGTTTTCCTTCCTTCTTCCAGCCAGAATTGCTGCACAGGGAGTTAAATTCTTTGCCCAACCACCAAGTGGTGATGACAACTCTTGATTCTGATGTAGGTGGAGAAGGGCAGTCTGCAACTTCCCAACAAACTTCTTGCTCAGGAAGCCCTGAAATGCAGGACCATCTCAGCATTCCATTCCTTCCAGCAAGTTACCACTTGACACCTTTTTGCCAACAGCACTTGATTCATCCTTAACACATTGTGCCCGTGGTGAAACGTTTCACCTCTTGTTCCATTTCCACTGAATCACAACTAACCACCATGCTGGTGGCTACAGCAAAACTGCAGCCAGGAGAGACTGAAAACATGCACAGCTGTAGGAAGACCATCCAAGCAAGCCCAAATTATTTCTGTGGGATTTCGAGCATCCCCAGGGTCAAGCCTCCAATACCACGTGCAAAGACAGCCTGCAGAGGCTTCACAGATCCGTCCAAAGTGAAGGTAAAGCCAAAATAGGGGATAACCCCCCCAAACCAGCACACCAAGTGAATCCCTGCAGTTTCCAGGACAGGAAGGCAAACTGCAGCCACTCACCAGGCTGGGCTCAGAGGAACTGGGATGCAGGGGCACAGGGCTGCACCACTCTCCAGGTATAGGCAGTGCCCAGGGTGAGTGCAAGGCACAGAGATGGCAGGGCAGGGATGTCCATCAGGGAATGCACACAGGGCTCCATCTCCAGCGCTGCCAGCCTGCCACATCCCACTTGCACCAGACTTGCAAGCTGATATCCTTAAGGAGCAGAGCGATGCTGGAAGCGCATCAGCCAGCACGACCAAGAACAGACAGGCTGCTTCCCCTGAACTCCCGAAGCAGCGGGGGATTGGAAGGGTTCCCCTCTGCTGCCACTTGCTTCAAGGGGAGGATTGTCACGTGCCCACCATCACTGAGTGCCAGCTGGGCTGTCAGGCAGGGATCCACAGCGAGGGTCTTCCTTTCAGACACAACACACCCCTGTGCTTCCCTCTGCTCACCCCTGCGCCGTGTTGTGGATGTGGTTTGCCTTGGTCTCCCTCCTCCCAGCCCCTCATGCTGAGAGCCAGCTGCCTCTGCTCGAAACCATCAATCCCAGCCCAGGAACAAAGCCAAGGAGCTGAGCCTGCCAAGGGGACTCAGCTGCAGCCACGGCTGCCATCGCCACCCTCCCTTACCCAGGCTCTGCTCTGCATCAGGAAAAACCACAGCTATTTTTTGGGGAGGGCACCAATGACCAACTCAACCCGCTCCAGGAGCTCCAGGGTTTTGGCCCTGGAACTCTCAGGTGAGCAACCACCAGCCAAAGGGCTCCTCTTACAGCACAGCAGGAACTGTGTCACAGCAGCTCCTTGGACCACAAAGGTGAACCAGCAACACCCCCAGAGAATGGATTTTTAAGTGTAGAGCTTAAAGATGCAGAGGAATGGCAGCTGGCTTTGAAAAACAGACTACCACCTCCCCAGTCTCAATGGTACCCAATCCAAATCACCTCAATAATTAATTAAATTAGATTGAAAATTCCTTTACAGTTTCTTCAAAGACCCCTCCCCCCACCCTTTCTGCATCCCCAGATGCCCCCAAAAATTTTCAGTGAGTCTATGTCCCAGCATTCTGGCACAAGATGTTAACTGAACTGAAGCAGTATTTTTAGCTTTACTACATAGTATAATTTTTTTGCAAAAGTACTATTTTTCGGATGTTAAGGGGAAAAAGGATGAAATATAAATTATTAAAAGAGTTTCTTTTTATAGCATGGCAAAACATCACCATTCTGATTGAAAATGAGGTACCAGGGTAAGCATGTGGACGTGTAACACATTGTAACAACTTTGATTACCATTTACCCACATTCATGCATTGTCAACACAAAAATGAGTTTGGGGACTTTGAAACATTTGTAAGCCAAAGGCAGATGCCTGGGTGACCACACCAGATCAGGCATGTGGTACAGCAGACACCAAGGTTTGCGGTTGGGCTTTTTTTTTTTTAAGTGATACAGAAAGACCAAGATATGTTTTTTTTTAAACAGCATATTACTGGAGAGCAGAACTGCTTCTCCATTTTGCAAACCATCAGTAGTGTGAAAAACAAAATCAGGCAGGAGCATGTTGCTGGGTCCTCTTTACCCATCTCCCCCAAATTTAGCTAAATCTGACCCAATTCCAACTTAACCGTGTTACTCTGTGCTAAGAAATCAAAGCACTGAGAAATCAAAGTGAGCCAAGGCAGTGCAACGTGCTGCAATAAATTATGGGTTATCGAAAGTGCCATGACCCTCTGTATGTGCAGATGCCACAGGCATAACCCAGAAGGGCACGTCCAGATGCAAAATGAACTTTGGAAGCTACTTTTTGCCCCCAAATTCTCTAATTCTCAGAGTTTGTTTCTGCTGAGCACCAGACTGAACCCAACCTACTAGAAAAAGAGGATCCTGTCTGTATTTATTATGCATCCAGCACCCTGAGTTCTTACTTCTCTCCCCTAAAAAAGACGATTTCTGAGAAACAACTTCATCTCTGACTCTGCACTGGTTTTGTTCTTAGCCTAAGGAACAAGCATTACAAGAATTGTTTTGCATATATCCACTGTAGCAAGGCTCTTATTTCACTTCCAGGCCAGTTTTTTTTTCCCAAACAACTCAGCATCAAATGCAGAAGAGAAACTGTGAGAGAGAGCAGAGTTTTGCGTTGAAACAGAGAGTGAGAGTGATGTCCTTCAAACAAATCAGCTCCTGTGGTTAAGGCATGGACAGCATTCCCAGCCACAGCACTTGCCTGACTTGCACCTAAAAACTCCGCCAGCCTCCCACGAGGAAAGGAAACAGGGACACAGGGCGAGGCACAAAGGGAGCAGAGAGGAAAAAAAAGCAGCTCGGAGAAAGTTGCGAGGGGAACGCAGAAAGAGAAACAAAAACAATGAAAGCGGGGAGGAAGAGCAGCAGCAGAGGAAGCGGAGATGGGGGAGGAAATGAGCTCCTCTCACTCCTCCCTGCAGCCTCGGGAGCCACAGACCAAACCCCAGCCACACACGGCTTCATTTCCTATGCTGACAAAGCCAACACAACCAGTCACGGCAACGTGAAGCTTCACAGAAGCGAGGGGGTGGGGGTTCTTTTTTCGTTGTTTGTTGTTTTCAAGACTTCTTTAAAACCCATGACAGTCAAAGGTAAGAAACCAGAAGGTGCCATTGGATTAGCAGAAGGAATGCGAAGTGGTGCTGAGCCTGAGTAAGGCAGGAACAGGATACCACTGCCAGGGTTCCTCCCAAGCCTGCTGCTCCCAGCACAGGGAGCCAGTACCTTTCATTGCCCGGCTGGAACTCGGAGAGCAGGGACGGCCTCCGCCGCTGCGGCTGCATGATAGACCCCGGCGGGAGGTGGGAAGCAAAATCCCTGGAATGATGCTGGTACTCCAACAGCGCCACGTCCTGCAGGAACAAACACACGGGAGCTCGTCAGGCTGCTGGGAACTCACAAGCAAGCACAGAACAACTCAAAAAACCCCATGTAGATATTCCTTCTTTGAAGCACTGGGCCATGAAGCTCAGTGCTTTGCCCTCCCCAGAAGGTTCCCAGTAAGTCCCAGCTCCACACTGCATTGGAATGGTAGCTCAGCCCTTTATTCAATCTTCTCCAGCCTTTTCCTGGGGCTGCACAGGCAGGGCTGGCTCCTGGGGAAGGACCCCAGCAAGCCCAACCCAACCACTGAGCACCCACACACGGATTTTTGGCATCCAAGCAGTCCTGATGACAATTGTGAATCCAAGAGTAAGAACAGGTAAGAACAAAAGTCACGGGATACTTTCAGCTTCAGTCCACATAACAGCATGGAGAAAGAAAAAAAGGGAGAGAGGAAAAAGGGCAGAAGAAAAATCACAAATGTTATCTTGAAAATGTTCCTTTAAACACAGCTCTCCTGGGCTGAGCTCAGGGGGTTTGAAAGGACAGTTTGCTACTTATTATGTGTACGTCCCTTTTGTTCCTTGACCCTTGGAGAGTACAGTACAGTATGTTCCTGATTTTAATTAAATAAGAAGCCCTCCTGCTCTGTGCCACAGACTGATTCCAGCAGCAGTATTTTAGGCAGCTACACTCAACCGCTATTTTTTATTTGCAGATAGATACTTGACCAGCAGACTAATCATCTAATTAACTAAGACCTTCAGCAATGGCATAGAAAACCCTGTCAAAGAATAACCCTGGTAACACTGACACACATTTACCTTAGAAGGACCAATTCCACCTGGGAGTCTATTTTTGAACAGTTCTCAACTGGAACAAGAAAGCTTTAACTTCCTCAAAGAGAAAAAAGAAATTTGAGGGTCTACGGAAAAAAAATAAATCAATAAATAAGGCACCACATGCATGCAGCTGATTAAGAAGGGCATGACTTGGGCAGTGTCCACTTATCCTCCCAGGGCTGTTCTGCTGTAAATCCAGGTGTTTGGGGAAGATGCAAGCCCATGATGCTGCTTTTCCTTCAGCTCTAGAGCCCATTCCATCCATGCAGGACAGAACATGCCATCACTCCAGCCACAGTGGGACCAACACAGACATCTGAAGCGAGGGAGCCCATCAGCTCTTCCAGGCACAGCCAAAGCGGAACCCCTGCCTATGAACAAGCTTCCCCACGTTCGCACTTGTCCCAGTTTTAAATTAAAAATAAATATTTAAATAGAAGAGCGATGCAGCTCCTGACATCCACCTACAAAACAAACACATCGTGTCTGGGAAGACACACCGATAGGCCCAAAACCAGGACCGTCACTTTTTGTGGGCGTACAAACAAGAATTACCCGTCTGGGAGGCTCAAAGGCTGTGCCCTTGAGAGAAAAAAAAAAAAAAAGGCTCATGCATGTCCCAAGAACCATCTGTTTTTCCTTTCCCCCCTGCTCACACTCAGCTGAGCTTTGTCTCCTCTAACCCCATCAGAGAATGGCTGGTGGAGCTCAGAACCTGCTGGCATGGCCTGAAGTGACTCTGACCTGCTCTGCCTTGCTTACATCCGTGTTGGGCTTTACAAAGAGAAAACAAAACCTAAAAATTAGCGAGGAGGATTAAAATTGACAGATTTCTATGCCCTGTGATGAACTGTTAAGAGGCACCGTGGAAGCCCTGGCAGGACGTAGGTGGATTAATTGCTCAGAAAGTTGCTGCAGTAAATTGCACCGTGAGCTGTGACATTGTTTTTCAAATGCAAGCACCAGAAAGGTTTATGAGCTGCCTTCAAACTGCCCGATGGACTTGGCAGTGCTGGGCTAATGGTTGGACTTGATGATTCCATGGGTATTTTCCAATCTAAATGATTCCATGACTCAGAAGAGGCTTCAGTTTTCTCTAGCAGAGTTTTAAAGACACCTGCTGGGAGGCACCTTGCTGCCAGCACCACTGCACCTTCCACACAGATACAGGAGCAGCACCCAGTGGGTGCCACCTGAATTCCCCACCACTGAATCACAGAAATGTGATTTAGCCCTCGCCCTGACCTCAGATTTCTAGCACCTGCTCATGGGCAACTCCAAGACACCTGAAATAAAATAACTAAAGAACCCTGCAGCCCCAAACTACATGCTGCTCCTTTTCCTCTCCATTGTTTTGCTGAGTTTTGCTCAATTCTATTTTTTTTTCCTCCTCCTCTCCCTCTCTTTGCATCTCTTCCTGCCCTCTGCAAACCTTCCTCCCACCCCACAAATCTGCTGGTTTGCCAGAGCACCCTCTCCAGACCCTTCAAATCTCCAAGTGCCTCCAGGAAGGACTTTCTTCCTTTTGCATCAATTTTCCTGTTGCTCCTTGTGGTTCAGGTGCTCTCACATGGATGTACTTTGGGAAGCTTTGCAGATTTCATGAATTCAGTAAATGTCATGACAGAAATCAAGGAAGCAGAAAGACCATGGACAGTCAGGGGCTCTGGGAAATCAGATTTGGGGGGAGGAGGCCGACACTAGCAGCATTGCCAAGGTCAGGCAGACACTGAGCACCACCATAAGCCACCCCAGCAGAGCAGGGCAGCACCAGGATAAACTAAATGCTAAAGACCCAAAAATGGCCTCATTAAAACACACTTCTTCATACAGCAAGCAGACTGAAGAGGTATTTAAACCCAGCCTAAGGGACCAAAAGTATCCTTTGCTGCCCACCAGGAAAGTTGGACATGTCCTTGCTGCTCCTCTGTGGGGTGCTGGGAGGGAGAGCCAGGGAAAGCATCCTGAGTCTCAAGGCTTCTATGTTATCCCTTAATTTGGCAGTGCCAAGAACACTATTTCCATCCCCTTCCTGGTAAATCCTTCTACCCCAAATAACCTGAGCCTACCAGGCTCATTTTGATTTGCTAATCAAAGTGTTTAAAGCCACGCTCCTGAACACAGCATCACGGAAAACTTCTTGGCAACACACAGAGAAAGCCCAACAGAATGGAAAAGGAAGAAGCTTCCTCACCACCCCTGACCTTTTAAAATTATTTTAAAGCTCCCAGCCTGCTGCCTTACCTACCACAAAGTCTCCAGCAAACTCTTCAGCGCTGTCCCCGACCTCAGGGTAAGCCCCACGCTAAGCCAACAACTGCAGGCAGCCGCGCAGCCCTTCTGCCTCTCTTGCTTTCTGTTTTGGACACGTGCACTTGCTGGTGTGTTTCGTTTCTCCTTCCCCTGCCTGCAGCTGCTGGGTCCTGGCTGCCTGATCTCCAACCAGCACGAAGAAGGGGAGGTCTGAGAGCGATGCTGGAAGCACCTCCAGGCACTGACCCGCGGCACACGGTGCCAGACAACGCCACGGCACAGCCAACAGCAGCTCCGACCCTGCACTCCCAGCTCCAGCACCAAGCACATCCACACAGACATCTACTGACTGCTCCATCCACATGGCCGACCCACAGCTCCAAAATTAGCCTCTGAGAAGATCTCAGAGAGAGGAGGCCTGCAGAAAGGAAGCCTGGAGCTGGTCTTGCAACAGAAAGGCGAATTGCTCCTCCTCTCTTCCTCCCACCAGCAGAAAAACAAGCACAAGCACCCAGCTGGCTTCCTTGGAAAACAGCTCTGGAGCAAACCCATGGAGACCTAGAGCGCGGCCAGAGGAGAGCCTGCAGCACAGCTCGAGCGTGAGATCCGTCCTCCTCGCTTACCACGTCCTCAACCGAGAAGGCAACCGGGAGCTCCCCGCCGAGTTTCGGTGTAAGACAGCTTTGCTTAAAAACCACGGGTGCTTGTTTTGCCATGACGCCGAGGAGGAGCAGCCCGGGGTCAGCCGCCACATCCGCCAGCTGAGCCAGCTCCCCGGCGGAGAGCGGCACTGGCACCGCGGGCGCCTCGAATCACGGCACCGGGCGCAGGCAGCGCCGCACCTGCGGAAATCCCTGGCTCAGGAGAGCTCACCCGGTGACAAGCACTGCCCCACGCTGTCCTCGTCACCTTTGGCAGGCAGACAAACAGGCCTGGGCACTGCACACACTCCTCGAGGAGCAAATGTCAGCTCCTCGTCACCTCCACCGTGGATTAGGGCTGCTCGTTACAAGCTCACCCAGCGCTGTATGGCAAACGATTTTTATTTTCTGACAATGTGCTGTTTCTGCTGAAACATTCAATGAGGACAATTAATAATGGCATGGCGCAAAAAGTGAGAAAAAACAATGCCAAAACATCCCTGTTTATTTCACTTCCCATGAACTGTCCCTTATCTAATCTCACAAAGGATGGCTGGTCTGGCCCTGCTGCTCGCGTGCCGTTCTGGGAACTGTTAACCACAGGGGAAGTGATGGGTGATAGCACAGGGCTGGTGCCCCCCAGACTGTGGCACCGGTGGCACACAGAGCCACAGCTGGACACTTTACAGCTGCTGCTCTGGCACGTCCACATGGCCCAGAGCAGCCCAACACGGTGTCCAAGACACGACCAAACAGCTTCAGATTGCAAAGCCACCCCCCAACTCCTGGAGAAGCAGGGGGTTGTTGAGCTTCCTGCACCCCCAGAACCACACAGCCAGCACGGAGCAGCACATCCCAACCTGGAATATGCCAGGGCCTCAGATCATCCAGCAATTAAATTGCGGCATGGACAAAGCGGCATGGCCACCACTCTGGTGGCTTTGTCACAGACAAGGAACGGTCGCCCACCCCTGCTCTGCACACCCTCGACTTCGGAAAAAGAAATTGCCTAACATCTTTTTCTGCCAGCAGTGAGCATGACCTATTTTAGCAATAAAAGGAAAAGTTCTCTGGTGCTTGGATACCCCTTGGCACTGGCAGCACAGCATTTGCTCATCAGACCACAAAATGCACTTTTTAGCGTTCGCCTGAAGAAAATAATTTTTCCCAAAGACAATTCTCAAAGGTAAGAGGAAGGGGAAAGGTTTGGGAGGAACCAGGGCGGTAGCAGAGCTGTCACTGCACAAGGTCCAGACACAGCTCAGGCTGTGAGGGTACCAGTGTGGCACACAATCCACCATGGTCAGCCTCCGCAGCCCAGAGGAACCATCCTTTGCTGCTAAAAACCTCCTCTGAAGTGCAAAGGAGGTGATTATAGATCCAAACAGGTTGTCCACAAGCGCAGTGCAGTCTGCCCAACTTCCTCCTCAAAACCCTGTGAGGATCTCACTGCAGATTTTTAAAAAAATATCAACAACATAAACCAAACAATAACTCCTCCACAATCAGCTCCCCCCGTTGAAGATAAGGTCAGTAATAAAAACCTGGCTGAATACATGCATTTTTATCTTGCCTGCAGCGATGCAACATGTGCTGAAAAGACAAATGTCCTTATTGTTCCGAGACAGTCTCATTGCCATCCATCTCTCAGAAGCTGCTGACTTGGCCTTTTGTTTTAGGAGGTGACCACACTGCGCGTGGCCCCTTGTTGGAAGGCGTCGATTCCTGCTGCCATCCCTGCACCGAGGCCACGGCTGTGCCAGCACCGATAGTGTCTGTACCAGCTGCACAGCCCTGCACCCTTCTCCATGCCCTCTCCCCACCTCTCCAGCAGAGCAGGGCTGCCAGCAGTGCTTGGCTGCCCTGTCTCAATGTGCCATTCATGGAGAAGTCACGTCTCGGTGAGGACAGCTCTCAGCTGTTGTGGCTTCCCGGTCATCTGATCAGTGCTGGAGCCAGCCACCAGCCCTCTTTCTCCAGCAGCCAGAGGTGCCCACAGAGCAGCAGCACATCCACTACAGTGCTGCTTTTCAGCCTCCCTCCATCACAAGACTTTTGTCCCAGTCGCATCCAGGCGCCTTTGAGTCGGGAATGACCCGTCTGCCCTTCCTCCAGCCCCCACGCTTGGTGCTGTGCTTCCTGAAGCCAGGGTGAGCATCTGGGGTGAGCAGCTCTCTTCACACAACAAACCCAAACTTTCTGCCTTAAAAGGCACCAGATCATTTAGCTCATCATCACGTCTCTTCTGTAGCACAGGCTCCCACCACCTCCTACCACACCTGCTCCATGCAACACCTGCAACCTATCTGCAGATCCATGTAGGATCCTTTCGGCTTCCCATGTCCCCTACTCTCTCCTACTCTTCCTTACACCTCCACAGTAGATCCTTGATTTGCTCAGTATTTTGAATAAATGCTGTGACAATGACAACCAGCAAAAGTCCCCAGTCTTGCAGAAGGTGCCTCCAGGGGCTGGTGGGGCAGCACAATCAGGGTCAGGCCTGAAGCACAGGAAAAGGCTCCAAAAGTGGCTTTAGTGGCTTTGCCAAACCACATAAGCAGTGAGAGTTCTTTCTTCCCCTGTGGATTTACAATCTTGAGATCAACCAAAAGCAAAGCATCACCTTCTGCATCAAATCATGTCCAAAAAGAAGATTAGGGAGCAACCACAGAAGTTTACTGTAGCTTGAAGTAAAAGAAGTGTTTTGGATAAAGGCTGTATCCTAGAGAAAACAAGATTTAAATACAGACTGCTGCAAGCCAACTTCTTCCCAGCAATGGGAGGAAGACCCTAGGGCAGGGAATTAGGTGTCCTGTTCTTTCACCTCCATGTTCTCTCAGTCCCAGAGCAGAAAGCCAATTTCCCGAAATCCACCACTGAGCTGCTCAGAGCTAATGCAATCTGTCACTGGAAAGGTACTCAAGAGAGATAGTGCTGAGCTCTCGTGACAGACCTGATCAAAGTCAGTATTTCCAAGGCATGTCTTTTATTTTCAGGTCATTCCTGAAAACGTTAGCTGGAGCCCAGCAGGCAGAATTCAGGACGCCCCTAGCTCAGCTGGTAGCAGGAGGTTGTTCTTTGTGCTCGGAGGTGCTGCACCACAAACTCTTCCATTCCACCAGTTCCTGGACCCTGACACAGATTGGCATTTTGCTCCCAGGAGATAAAAGTGTGAGTAACTCCTCCAACACACAGTATAGTGCCCCTGTGCAGCCTTACCTGGTGCCACCGTGCCACCCTGATCATGTCACCGCAGAGAGGAGCGAGCTCCTGCCATCTCCAGAGCCTGAGCCTCCCGACAGCACCTTCCACAGCAGGACACTGGATTTAACTGGCCCTGCTCTAACTGCTGGGAGGAGGAGCCTGGGCAGGGAAGGCACTCGATTCCCCCCAGGCCACCTTTTGGCTTGGACACCAAATCAACACGCAAGTTTGCACCAACCTCTTGTCTCTGGTTCACGCAGACAAGGAAGTTATTTATCATGGGCCAAAGCAAACGAGCGATGGGGCCGGGATGCTCCTGCACAAGGGCTGTTTTGCCAGTGTGGAGCTTAATGAAGGAACTACTGAGCTGCTCCCAGGCAGGAGAGGTGCCTCAGGAAAAGCACAATAGTCTCAAAGCTGGAGCAGAGGAGTTGAGGAGGGCTTGAGCTCACCTTTCCATCCCAGATGAAGCTGTGTGCAGGGAATTGGGGGAAAGCAGCAGGAAGGAGGCAAAATGAGCCTCTCATTTAGTAGGGAGGGCAGAACGCTCACAAAGGGGAATTCAAGTGATGACGGAGCACCAATTTCATATGAGTGTGTACACACCCCAAACCTACCAATCCCTAATCCCGTTTGGCATCTCTAGTACATAAAAGCACCCCAAAAGCAGAAGCTGTTTTGTCACAGAGGCTGCTTGAGGACACCTTGTGTGCCCCGACCCCCAGCATTTCCAGCACCTGATACCACCCTCCTGGAAAGCCCAGCCTACATCCAAAGCCACACCATTCCTGCTCTGAAATGTCAGGGCACTAACGGGAGCAGGAAGGCTGGTAGGAAGGTCACAGCAAGAAAATGGATTCACAAAGGAGGAAAAGAGGGGAACCCTTCTGTTCCCAGGGAATATTGATCATGAAGAGGTTTTAAAAAGAAAGGGGGATGTGCACTACACAGGAAAATTGATCTGTTTACAGAAAATATCTGCAGGTTGCCTGAAAATGAATATCCTTCATGCAAAAGCTTCCTTTCAGAGAGCATGAACTTTGGACATGTTAGAAGGTTAAGAGCGTAAGTAATGTGTTTTTTCACCTTTAGCTAAAGGTCACGGAGCATTCAAACAATTCCTCTGTTTCCAAGCCGAACATGACAGAAGTCAACTGCGCACCCCAACATCACAGCTAATGAATATGGAAAACAGAAATGTTTTCCCTGCGCTTTGGCCAAGAACCACTCCGTGCCCTTAAGAAGAAACTGCTGATTATTGGAGATTTTAGTTTTACTTCAAGAAAGTCAAACAAACCAGAACCTTTTCACTAAGCTTCCTTCTTCCCGTTAAAAACATGTTGACTTGTCAAAGCTTTTTGCAAGTCATTGTCTACTAAGACAGAATTAAATCTATGGTCATTACAAAATTCTGCACCGTTTTCACGTCCAGCCTTCCCAAGAGCTGTTGGGACCAGATATCTCCCAGTGAGGAGGAAGAGGAGGAAGACACATGAGTATGTTGCTTACCCTGTGGGAGAGCTCGTTTGCTGTGTCAGCCATTGCAGAGAGCTCAGTCTGGGTCAGATCCACGGGTTCACAGCCGTGCCCAAAGCTGGCAACCAAGAGTGAAACCAGACAACAAACATCCTCACTCAACCGGTACTGGATCTTCTCTGCCAGCTCCAAACTCAGCAGTACCTTGTGGAACACGCTGCTGGGAGGAGGTGCCAATATGTACAAAGCGTATTTCTGTTTGTTTACTTGAAATACACGTTTTTTCCCCCCATTTTGTTGGGTATTCCCTTGGGCTTTACGCGATGGGAGAAGAAAAATCCCTCAGCCTGCTCCCACTGCCTCCTGCCTCCTTCACAACATCCCCTCTCACTTGCCTCATCTGTGAAATCAAACAGCTGCAATCCTTTAAATCACTTTTCATAAAGTGTCTCCAAGCCTAAAATAATGTCACGGCTCATTTCTGAGCTCAGCATTCCTACCGCGCCGCATTTCCCTGGGTGCGACCGTCACAGTTGAGCTGTGATTATTTATTTATATTATAATAGCATTCACAGCCCTGCTGTGCTCAGCCCTGCACACGCGCCCAGGAGGTGACCCAGGGCGTTTCCACCACCAGGATAAGGATCCCTGAGCTGACGAATTCCCAGCTCTCAGGGAAGGATGTCTTGGAACGCAACAAACCAGAACCAAAATTTAATTACATGCAAGACATGTTAGTGTCGGGTTGGTTTTGGCCTCTCTTGGTTTCTCCCAAACAAGCTCTCACTGTGCAAACACACCCCATGACAAAACTGACCTGGCCAAGACATGCAAGCAAATACCGCTGACTTTTAATATTAAACAGCGCAGCAACTTCAAAGGAACTGGGCTCTCCTCTCCCAAGCAATCCCACCAGAGATCAGCTCCAGCCCCAGAGCCATGGCCAGGTTCCAGCTCACGGCGCCGCCGAGCAAGAGACACGTGTTTGTGAACAGCTGAGAGTGGCGGGGCAGATCATGCAGGGACACGCTTCCACAAACGCTCTGCCTACCCTCCCAGCACAGGCAAGGTGTGTTGGTTTGTGTGGGGCTGGCACGCTTCTGCCCAGAGGAGGCTTCTGGCTTTTCATCCAAAAAAAAAAAAAATCTCAGCTCGGACCTCTCCTGCATCCAGACACCCAAAAGGTATCACATTGCTTTGGGTGATTACATGTGCCTGTAAAAATAGCTTCTAGAAGTGAATGCCAGCAACTTCTTCCAACATTAATACGACAGAACAAGACCAGTGTTCACTGCAGGCTGCAGAAACCCGCAGCTCCAGCCCAAACAACTGCCCTGCTCTGCTCATCCTGCTCTTGCAGCACTAAGGGGAAGCAGCTGGGATTTTGCAGGCGAGAAAGGCTCAGCACCCCAAGAACAGGAGCCATTCACACCTTTAAAATCAGTCTCCACACTGCAGACTGAGGTTCCTTTGGTTTGCTTTTAAACCACAGTCCTGCAGCAACTGCGGATCGTGCTCACCTGGTCGCATCCTCCTCCCGCTCGGCTTTCTGATAAAAAGAGAACTGGGGTTTTCTTTTTCAGACAAATGCTCTTGGTTTTGTTCCAGCCCCCAAACAAACACGCTCACACTGATGGAAGCAAAGCTCCCATAAATCGAACCAGGTCAGCGTGTCTCATAGCCAGGATGAAAAGCTTCTTTGTGCAGCAGCACGCAGGCCCCGAGCGATGTAGATGAGCCAGCAAAGGCAGCCAAGAGCTCGTCCCGCGCTCTCCTTAACGTTTCTATTTCAAAGCCTTTCCAATCTCCGGCTCTGCTCCCTGGGCCGCTCTGCTGAAGCCAGGCAAAGAGGGCAAATGAGGGGATTTCAGCCCTTCACTGGCATTTCATGGGTCTCCAGGCTCTGAAGTTGAACACTAAAACCAGCACAGACTGAATCGGACCATTCAGTAGCTGTCACTGTCAAATGTAACCCCCAGACAAGGTCTCCTCCCTTACTTGTGTTTCAGGCACCTTCCACCTTGCTGTGACCCACCAAGAAGCAGCTCCAAAGACCCTTGGAAGTGTGAGCCATACTCCAGCACCTAATAAGATTCCTTTAAGCAGCCTGAGCTGACTAAAGCTGTTCCACTAAGAAGAGTTTCTTCCGTTAAGGCTTAAACTGAAAACGTTCACCCAGCCAGGATGAGCAAACACAGGCATGAGTGAGGCAGCACACAAAGGAGAGGCTGGATCCAGGTGAATTAACCTCTACGAGTTCTGGTACATTCAACAAGACAGAGCCAAAAAAAAGAAAAAAAATCATCTCCAGCTTATGCCTTGATCCGGGAAGAGAAAAGATTACAGGTCAAGACTAAGAGGCGGGGAAAAGGGGGGAAGGATAAAATGGAAAAGCTCAGCAGCTCAGCTTATCTTCTTGCTCCCCAGGAGAGCTGCATAAAGAGAGGCAGGTGTGCTAACAGAGGGCAGGAGGCAGGTTCACTCTCAGCAGTTTGCCTGGGAACCAGAAGAGCTCTCCTGTGGGTGTGAGCAGCAAGGACAGTGTTCCCTGGGAAGCAGTGAGCCCACACGTAGAGGATGGTCCTCCCCTAGTGATCCAGTGCCAAAGAAAGGCCAAAAAGGGCTGGAGGGCACCTGCTCCTCCTCCACAAAAATGGTGAAATCTTCCCCTTTGCCCCCAGGCTGGATGCTGCACCCAAACAAGGCTGCTCTTGCCAGGAGGACAAACAGGACACAGGTGCTCAGAAATGATGAGCCAGAGCCCACGAGCACCACCACAGCAAGTGCTTCGGAAAAGGCTGGAAAGAGAGGGGAAAAACTGAAAGCACCATATGGAGAAACAAAAGAGGATCCCACGAGAGAGGAACAGTGAAATCCCGTACCACAGGCACGGAAACGGTCAGATTTCTCTGCAACAGCCGCATCCGCGATCGGCGCGGCTGAACCACTGCCCCAGCACTGGGGACACTCACGCGGCTCCCACCCTGCAGTGGGTAGTGTGTGGAGATACCTTTCTGATTAGGGTGAGAAAAACTTTCCTCCCATGGGCCTTTGCAGCCACACGTTAATATTTCTTAGGTTTCGTTGTTCTGTTGGTTTGTTAAGTTTATGTTCAGCCCCATTCACCATATATGTACCCTTCCCAGAATGTTCTTCCTTCCCTTGAACCCCATTGGGTTAATTTTGCCGCAGTGTTCCACCCCTGTAACTCCATTAGTCCCCCCAGTTTACATTTACCCCTTTGCATCACCTTTTCCCATCCCTATTGGACCCTGACCCTCAAGGTTATATTTGCTATATAACCCTGGATCCTTGGCCCATTTTGGCTTTCAACCCTGGAACACATTCGAGGCTGTACCCACGATGCAGGTAACAAACAGTGCTCGGATTTCCAAATTTTGGATTTCCCCGTCTCCTCGCCTTTATCGTCAGCCCTTTTTTAGCAGAGTGCTCCGAGCCCCCAAGGCACAGGTCAGGGGACATTCAGCAGCACGATGCCACAGGCAGGGAAGGAAAGCCTCGTCCTTACCGCGTGTGGCCGGGCAATCTGCACCGGGTAGGACATGGCGTGCGGGGGGTAGCGCGGCTCGGCTGCGCGCCAGCTCTGCGTCACGGGCTGCGTGGAGCCAGACATGGCCGAGGAGCAGGCGCGGCGGTGGCTGCTTCCAAATCACCAGCCAAGGATTAGGAGAGCCGAGAGCTCCTCTTCATCGTGTGCGTGCTTTCTGCGTCGCGCAAGAGCTGGAAGGAAGCGGGAGAGAGGGGTTAAAATTGAAAACCACGGTCCTGTGAGGCGACCCAGCATCGGGCCTTGGGCCATCACCAAAACACCACTGTCCTTGCAATCCTCCAGCAGCCCTGCTTCCCATTTGGCAAACCCCACTGCTAAGGTTTTTCTGTAGGTTACACCTATCATAGGAAGTCTGAATATAAGATTTTTCCCAAATTTATCCCACGCCATTTCCCTGGAAAGCCTTCACCCACCACCAGCAGGACCAAGAAGCCAAACTGCCAGCTATTTCTGGGTCCTGTCGATCTCTAAGTCTCTTGGAGACGGATATTTTTCTGCAGGGTGACTCAGTTTCCAAAAACACAGCCTAGAGTTTTGGCATTTCAACACAAAGTCCAAAAAGGCACAAGATCCCTCCCCAGCCCATCCCTTTCAACACCAACACTCTCACATGTCAGTGCTCTTCTTTCCAAGCTGTGGCCGCTTCTGCAGCCCTCTGAGGTAAGACCTGATCTAATGGCAAGGAGGGACACCAGGCACTGACCTGTGTCAATCCACAAAGCTACAACAAAACCCAGAACACTAAAGCGTGTCACACACCTCCAGTGCCACCTGGATCAGCCCTTCTGATAGGGACCAAGTGCCAGAGAACACACCACAGCCCCGAGGGTATTTTCACAAAAACCCCTATCACCCACGCATTCACTCCTGTACAACCTGTTGCAATTCCTTGAGGAGCTGCAACAAAATCAGGAAAACCAACAAAGTGGGAAAGTGCCCAAGGGGAGATTTACAAGTTACTTACAGGTACTTCACACTGTTTGCTTGGTGACGATTTTAAGCCTCCTGTCTTCTGTCTGGATTACAATGAAAAACTAACGAAGGTCTAAACGCTGCCCTTCATCGCTGTCAGTGTGAGGTGCCTTAACTATTATTCTCAAATTAGCAGTTAGTTACACAAAGCATAAATCACCACTACTGCCTGCCTGGGTGTCTGGGGATGTTATCAGGACTGATTCCAAGCAGGGACAGCCCCAGGTCCCATTCCACATCCCACCCAATTCTGTGCACACCTCCTCCCCAGCGCAGGTACGTGTTACGGATGGATTTGTGCAAGGTTTTTGGCAGTACCGAGCTCTTCCAGCAGCACACCAGGAACAGCAAAGCAAACTTCCAGCGCTCCCAGCAGCCTCTCCCCACCCTTGTGGTCTCCGTGCATGGGGAGCACAGCCAGCCCCAGCCAACGCAATTTCAACTGAAACAGCAGCTGGCGTGTACAAAAACCAAAAAAGGGGGTGGGAAAGAGGGAAGGGGAAAAAAAAGAATAAAGAAAGAGGAAGCTTTTCTTTTCGTATTTCTTTTCCCTCCTGTGAGACCACAGATGAGCCCGTGCTGATAAACCCCTCGCTATCTGCTGCAGGCAGGCACAGGGCTGCCTCGCTGGTTTGCCAGCACCGATGCAGCCTCACAGGCAGAAATAAACCAAAGCAAGGCAAGGGTCCCTGGCAGCCAGGCACGACAGGGAGCCAGGGAAAGGCACCCAGGGAGACCCTCTCATGCAGAGGTCAAATCTTACAGAAATCATCTTTTCAGCAAATCCCCATGAAGCCTAAGGATGACAGACACACAAAGACATCACCACACTCCTGGTGAGGGTCAGGTGAGTCTCTTTGAAAAAGGTATTTTACCAAGTGACAAATGGAAAAAGGCAAGGTTTAGCTCTCAAGGCAGGATGCAAAGGGACAACCAGGTCCCTGCTGCTTTCAGCTCGCTTACTGCACAAGAGCTGGGATTCCCCCCCAGTTCTGGACCCACATATCCCTGCTGAGCCCCAGGGCACCTTACCTGCCACCCCAGGGAAGCAGCGGAGCAGCCTGACCCTCATCCCAGACCAACCAGCCTCCCCATGCAAGAGCTTGGCGTGCTCGGTGCAATCCACCCCGGGCAGGAAAGCCCCTGTGCGTGCGGGGGAATTCAGAGGCACCCAGAACACGCGTATTTATACTTCCACTCTGACTGTCCCACTTCCCCTGGTGCTTCCGACTGGATGGGATTTTAATCACCCATTCCCACCCTAGGCTGGGGGCTGTGCCAGGAGCGTGTGGTTCAAAACTTGCCATGCTCACCCTCCCAGGAGACACCAGCACCCTCCCAGGAGACACCAGCACCCTCCCAGGAGACACCAGCACCCTCCCAGGAGACACCAGCACCCTCCCAGGAGACACCAGCACCCTCCCAGCTCTCCCAAGTGCTGCTCTAGGGTCAAACCCTCCCTGCAGCTGCCAAGGACACAAGCACGGGCCTCTCAAGGGCTCTAAAAGCTCAGAGAGATCTGCAGTAATTTAAGGTACTTTCCCAATAACAGATTTATACTCTGACATCTTGGCTTAGGGCCACCTACAAGTTAATTAGCACATGTAAATATATATATATATATATATATACCCACACACATATACACACACACACACTCCAACCCAGAGTCCCTGGCAGCTTTCAGCAAGCCAAGGCTTCCTGGAAGCACAGCAGGTAGACCTGACCATGCTCAGGCAGCTGTCTACAATAAAAAGAAAAGGGATTTTTTTTTTTTTTAACTCTTCAGATCAGCAGTTCAGCTCAAAACACAGCACCAGGTGCAAAGCCACATGCTATCGAGCTCTAAAACAATTCAAAAGCTTTTTTGCCTTGGTCTGTGTAACTAAAAAAAGGTTAACTATCTACCAGAGGAATACAGACACAGGATGAAAATACAGGGGCCAACAAAACCATCCTGCACCAAGGCACAGTGTCTATGAGCCGTGTCCTGCATTAATCACAAGCTAGCAGGAGCACAAAAGGATTTTTTCCTTAACAAGGACAGCAAACCACCTCTGCCTCTACTGAGGCTTCTTGTCAGAAGCCCTGGGAAGACAAAAGTAAAAATCACACTGTCTTTGTAAGCAGGCGAGAAGCACCGTCCGTGCATTTCCACATCTGCAAACAGCAGGACACCAGCAAGATGCCAGGGCAAGGCACAGCAGGACTGGGCTGGAGCCAAAGAAGGTCACCAAAGCGCTGGGGCAGCTCCATAGATGCCTCAGATCACACCTCAGGTCCCATTTTTACACTCCATGTGACCAGCATTGCTCTGAGGAGGAAAAGTCCATGACCAACAGGCAAAGAGGGAATGGGTGCTCCCACTGCAGAGTAAAGTGCCTGGTGCCCTTCACTGGGTGCAGCTGGGACACCACCAGGTCACCAGCAAAAGACTCTGGGGTGCCTCCTCCTCCAAAACTCTTTATTAATTATTTTTAAGAGAGGAACACAAACAATAGGAGCAGATTAGTGGAGGTAAGAGAGCAGCCAGGCTCTTTAAATCTTTTAAATCAAACTGTTTAGTTCTTACTTTCTCAACTGATTTTGATGAAGAACAGACATTGTCTCACAGGAAAGGTATTTCCCCCCCCCAGTTGGAGTCTCCATCTGAGAGTGTTTTACCCATAGACCTGCATTAGCCATTACAGCACTAGGTACCAGGAGATTTATGGGCTCTGATTAGGAACAGGAGAAAGCTGGAGGTTATCACCAAAACCAGAATGAGGGCTACAGCGTGAACCTGCAGAGGAGGTGAGTGCCTATGGAACCTCCCGTGCCTGTTTATTTTCACAGGATTCTTCCCCACTGCTGAAGCCTCCAAAACTCCCCCATCCTCCCCCTGCCACCACCCTGCTCTGCTGTTTCTCCTCTTCACGTGCCATTTACCATCTAAAATTGTTTCCCATCACCTGTTCTCCCAATCCACACCGCAAAATCACACTACAAGCCACAGCAGGTTGCTGCAGGCTGGCCCACATGCCAAAGAGCTCTGCCCCAGCACCAGCCAGCTCCCAGCAGTGTCCCTGTGCTAACGGGGTGCACAGCACTGGGCCAAGCACATTCACATCCAAAAGAGAGGCACAGAGGAGTCCACAACACCCTGCAGTCACCTCTGGATTCCCAGCCCACAGCACCTGGGCACAGGGCTGCACAGCTCCATCCTGGTCCCTACCACAGCAAAGCCTACACTGGTACAGGCAGGACCCTGCTAAAACCCTGCAGGTCTTAAAGAAGGGGTTTGCAATTAAATCCAGCTGCAAAAATAAAATAAAATAGAATAAGAAAGTAATTAACATCATTCAACACACTTGTTGCTCTTCAAAGTTACAGACAACCTTTCTGATTTGTTCTGGACTCCTCAGGGAGAGCAGGATTCCCAGGTGAGGTCCCTGCCTTCACTGGCACAACATAAATGTGGGCCAGTTGCTGTAATTACCCCGTGCCTTAGTTCATCTATCTGAAAGGTGAGAACAACAAGACACTCCCAGCTCACAGAAAATACCAGTTCATCTGTTCTCAGAGGAGTTTAAAGATCCCAGTGAAAACACATGGCTCAAGTTCAAAATACACTTTTTTTTTTTTTTTTTTTTTAAAGCAAGGACATGCTGAAATAAGATTAACAGAATATTTTGTTTCCTAAGTCCAAAGTAATGTTACTCAACTTGTGGTCTACGGACCATGGATGGTCTACAGAAAACGTTAAGAGGCAGCCCACAAAATGACTGCAAACCCCCTCATTAAAGGGCAAAAACTAGTACCACCACACCATGCAGACATGGCAAATAAGAGAAACGCTGCTGGCACTCACCAGTGCATTTAACTGAAGAGTATTGACAACAAAGCTCGTACTTAATTACATTAAATGATGCAGTTTTTGGAAAAAACAACAAAGTCATCTTGAATCAAATGCTAAACACACGACAATTTTCCTCCTCAGACAAGAAATAAAAGGTATATATCCTCCAGTCAACTTGTGTATTTTGAAATAGAAGTTAAGGAGACCTTTGTAATGATGCTTAATTAATACTGAGCTGTAACATCCATCTCCAAGAGTCCAACCAACCCTGATGCCTAAAAAACCCCAGCACCCAGCTGTGTGTGGCACAGAGGAGTGCACTGCTCGTCGGCCTCCGCCCCACTGACGTGCAGCTCTAGATCAAAACCAGACCTGAAAAGCAGCTAAGAGATTTACTCACTCTTGCTTTAAAGGGCTAGTGGAAGCAGAAATAATTAAGACGCGATGAAAATGGGTAGAGAGACGTTCCTGAGAAACGCACCGCGACATAACGTTAATGGATTTGTCTAATCAATATGTGCATGAAATTTTCTTGGGAGACAGTTGACATTATACACAAATATTTGTATGTACTGTATCTATGAAGTCCTTTCAAGAGGAAAGCAGGCCGTCTGCCACGAATTTAGGGCTCTATTCAGAACAACAAAGACGACAATGTCAATGGCTGCAGCCCGGGAATCCGCAGTTCAATCACAGCAGAGCGCAGAGGTTTTACATTAACATTACAGCACGGGTCAACAGGAAAGATCAGGCACATCCTGAGCTCTGTGGCATGAAGGAGAGGTTATTTCAACCCCAGGGATCAAGGCTTGGACCTGCATGTGATCCTAAAACATTTTCCTTGCTTTGGAGGAGTACAGAAGTCAAGCCAGACTGGCAGCACCCTGCACATGATGGTCAGACCCTGCAGTTCCTCAGCTCTCCTCCACCATCAGTACCCAAAACAGCTCTTGTCCAATTCCCTGCTGGCAGGGCTCTCCTCCCTCTACTCTTTTGTCCAGATGACTTCTGAACTAGATTTCTCCTTGCCTGACCAATGGTGTGGATGCACAAGCAATTACGGCAGCAGATCTGGGGGAAGAAGGGACCTTGCAGCACCACGACAGAGTTACTCAGAGCGGGGTGTTGCCTTTGTAGGAAGGTACAACCGATCCCTAAGGCCATGGAGGGGATGACAGAAGCTCAGGAGCTGAAGTCTTTCCTCCTGCTTTGCTGTCTCATAGCTGCAATCAGGCTGCATCGGCTCTCCCGACCACGGCATGGCTCTGCACAGAACCTGTTCCAACCCCCGGTGAAAGATGACTTCTCTGCCCTGCTCCTATCACTGCCCAAAGCTGCAAAGCAGGATTTGCCACTTGTATTCCTCCTTTTCAACCTTTCCAAGCTATTTTGGGCATGGGACCCACGTTTAGCTCTGCCCCAAGATAACCTTTGCCAACATTTGTGTACAGATCTTGGCACGGAGCAAGGTCAGAGCGCTGGATTTTGCCGGCCCCATTCCCAGTAGCGTTTCGAAAAGCAGGTTTGCCAGGCCAGCTGCTCCCAGCCTGACGCTTCTGGAAAGGACATGCTGACTGTGCACTGTGATTCCTGTCCCTGACAGCCCTTGCTGAGACCCCAACCCACAGCGGGAGGATCTGATTCCCCAAGAACCGATGAGACATCTGCACACCCGCCCCAGCGCTCCTCGTCGTCAGGGGAGCACTTGCAGGGGATTTCACATGCTTTAAATACATCTCAGCCCTCAGCAGAGGGGCTGCAAGTGACCTTGTGATGGTTCCCAGAGGGACATGTATGTACTTAAAAGAACAAGACTGACCCATTTCTCTTTGCAGGAGCACTTGGCCGTCACTCCCCAGCTGCAGGGACATTATTAAAATGCACAAGCCACACACCAAGTGCCAGCCTGGCCATGGCTCCAACCTCAGGTCAGCATCAACATGGCTGGTCTGAGTCTTTACTTTTCAAATCCAGTCCTACTGTGCTTCTTTTCCTTTAGTCTCTCTGCTCCCATGGTTGGATTCCCCTCTTCAAATCATTCTAAGAAACACAAGCACCTCCTGACTTTGCAGTTTGGGCTGGTAAACCACGCAGACAAGGCATGGCTCTTTGAGCAGTGAGCCTGTCAGCAGGGACGTGATGGCAGAGCTGCTCCTGTTATGCAACAGCATCATTGCTCCTGTGCCAAGGCACCCAGAGCCCTGCAAACCCATTCCCAAGCTGCAGGGACAGCCAGCACGCAACCCACAGCTCCTGACTGCCAGCTGCAGCCTAAATGCCCAAAAGGGACACTTCAAGTAATTAAAGATAGTGACAAGAACAGTGAAACAGAAACCCACACTGAAAAAAAAAATAAAGGGGGGAGGAGGTGGGATTTGGATCCGTGCACAGGCCATTCATGGAACAAAAGAGTTATTTTAAGTCTGGGCTGGAAATAGAAAACAAATTAGACCATGCAAGGCCTTTGTTGAAGATGATCTGTAAAGACAAATGGAAACGCCTGGAGAGGAAATTAAAAAAAACCAAACATGAAACCACCCGGGCACTGAGACTGCAAAGGGAAACAGGGCAGGGGACTGGAGAGAGAAAGGAAAAGAGTGACAATCAGATGCCAAAATGGAGACAGATAAGAAAACCAGTGCAGGACAGCAAAACCAGAACTGACTGGTAAAACTCCAAGGAGGGAAAAACTGCTGAAAATGCCCCATTTTGCAGTGGGTGGGAGCCCATCCCAAAGTTCCAGACACAGAAACGCAGGAGTTGAAACTAAAAAAGCACATCTGCTGGGGCGAGATGGGCTCTGCAAAGAACAAACCAAACCCTCCTCCTCTTCTGCCCAGCCCCCTGTCTGGCAGCCTGGCATGCTGCAATATTCACCCTGTGCTGCCACATCCACCTGGCATGGGATCCAGGCAATTTTTACCATGGTGCAAGTGCAGCTGGCCTGTTCTAGGGCACAGCTCCTTCTCTCCCCACTTCCAGACCCCATTTCTCTCTCTTCCCTGCTCACCCTACACACCATCTTTCCCACTTCAGCTACCCCCCTCTTACATTAAACACGGACTTAAACGCTGGAACCGTTACGCAGTTCTAATCTCAGCTGAATAAACACACACCAGCAAGTTTAAATCAAAAAAAAACCCCACGCAATTCCTCGCTGACAATGATACTGTAAGCATATGGCAATTTCAGCCACGCTCCCAAGTGCATTAAACAGCGCATTAACAACCGTCGCTGTAACAACACATCACCACTGCGGCCACTCGCTGCTCCCAGGAGCTAACCTAAAGCCCAGGCTACCCAGACAAACAAGGCTTTTAAAATGCAAGGCAGATTACAAGGCACCTGCGAGATTTATTTATATATTTTGCACAGAACACGCTGCTCATTTGATTTTCAAACCCTTCAGTTCATGTTGCTAAAGAGACAGGTCCTCTGATGTCTTGGGCACGTTCATGAAAGCGAGGGGAGTCATCTCCTCCAGATCCTTTTGTTGAACAAATTACTCAGCTCAGGAGTGACATTTTCGGTTATTTACATCCTGAATAAAGAAGGGAAATTCATTTTCTGGAGTTCCTAAGGTAAGTTCTTTGAGGCAGATTGTACCACTAAACATTTTCTCCTTTCGCACGTTCCCAATTTTCAAAGGCGACAAAACATCTTTGCCTTCTAAATGATTCCTTTTCTTTCATGATCCTCTAATGATTCAGGAGTCTAAACTTCACACGAGGATCTTTGAAGAGCACTAACTGCCAGCATAAAAGCTGAACTATTATGACAAACTGCACAATTTAATGCCTCCCTAGGAAGACATGTGCAAAGGAACAGAATTACCCTAGGGAACCGAAACGAAGCCTGCAAATAAATTAAATGACCTGTAAACCAAGGTACTCAAAAATATATGAGATGCAATGCAACTGTGCCATAAAATATCACTAAAGGAGGGAGACTTTTGGGAGAAGAGCTGTTTTAAACTAACCCATTTCACTCCTGGCTTTCACTGCAGTTGTTCCACATACCCAGCACACCCCTGCACCCCAAATGGGAACCGAGGTAACACCACCTCAGCCACTTGTGATGGTCTGTCAAATTCCAGCTCTGAACCCTCCCCTAGGCCTTCCTCCTAACATCCTCCAGGTAATTAGTAGCAGATAGAGTCAATTTTCAGCCCAGGTTAATAACTGAATTCCAGCTATTTGTTCCTGCACATTGCTGCTGCTTTCATTTCTCCCCAGGAACGCTGATGAGAAGTTCTGGCTCGCTGGTGGCCCAGAGAAAGGAGCTGCTCATTAGTTCACAGCACATCAGTCGGACAGACAGGTCCAAGTGGTAGCAGCCATTAATTGGCTATGTTCTGCTTTTCTTGTCTAGGTAATTAATAGCTTCTAGACAGAAAGTCAAAGTCTCTCCAGAGGCAGCAAAAAACTCCAATGTTTGCACACAATGAGGACAATTTGCAGTGAGGGAAGGGGAACAGGAGAACATCACCTCCACCTCCACCATCCCCTTGTCAAAAATGCCCTGTACATAAACCACAGCCCACTGCAGCAAGAGGCTGGACTGCAGCAAACCTGTTCTGAATCCACAGAGGAGTCTTATCCTGAAAAAAAATGAAAGGCTTGCACAGCTCCAGCTCCCTCCAGCTTCACTCCAAGGCAAGCAGCACTTTGCAGGAGCCAGGCTTTGGGTTATGTTTCTAGAGATGGGCTTACAAAGCAGATGGGGATTCCTGATGTGTTTAATAACTGAACTCGTGCAAGTGGGCAAACAGGATTTCAGCGCTTCCCTGCCAAGCTCAGTCCTGCTGACAACAAGCTGTCCAAAGCTGTCAGTCACTCCCCAGCAGACCAGGAGCCCTGCCTGGGTGATCAGGACACTTCTCCAGCTGCAGCCTGGTCGGATCCTTTGGTCATTTGTCTCTCCTGGGCTGGAGGCAGTGGGTTTGAGCCTGTCATTTTCTGGTTTCTCGGAGCCTGAGGACTAATTTGCAGGAGTCCTTGAAAGGTGACTGTAATTCATGCTACACAGATGAGATATCTTGAAGGGTCTGCTCTCCCAGGGAGAAGCAATGAGCTCTGGGGTCAGAAGACTCCGGTCTCCCTGCCCTGTCACATGGGAGGGAGGGGAGACTTTTTGCCTTGTTTGCTGGCAAAATGCCCAGTCCCTGGGCTATCAGTCCATCCTGTTTAGCAGTTGCTGAACTCAAAGCTATTTAGTAATAATAATTAATAACTACTTAACTACCCCTGAGCTGCCAGTGTCAAGCTATTCCTAAGATGAGTCACTGGCCCAGTTTGCTGCTGCCACTGTGCAGGCACAAGCAGGTACCTCCTGTCCCCCTCTGCCTGTCCTGGGGCCAAGGTTTCAAAGGGCTCCTCACCCTCCAACCTTTCAGCCGCGTAACAGAAACAAAACCACGAGGGGAAGGTGTGACACGAAGCAATCCTCCTCATCTGGGCAGCACAGCTCCTGGGCAAACAGCAGCTCTATCTCCGAGCCACTGAACTCAGACCAAGCTGCTCTGGACAAGAGCACTGGGAATGGCAGCAGAGGAAATTGGAGAGCCATAGTCTCAAGGTCAAACACTGCTTTTGTGGAGCTACAGAAACAAATTACAGCATAATAATCTTTCCAGAGTCCATCTGGGAGGTACTTAAGGATGCTTCCCAGTACTTTCATGCATTGAGCTAATAACCTTGATGAAGGCCTCAGATTTAAACTAAGATGAACGCTCGTCACGCACAGCTGGAAAAGACACAGCATCCAAAATTGTCTCTGCTGAGGCAATGAGTTTCCCGTGGTATCAAGCTGAAACAGGGCAGCTTACACAGGGATAACTAAGACGATTATTGTCCCCAAATCTCCATGACTTCTGCTTGGGCAGTTGAGCTGCTCATGAGACAACTGCCTTTAACAGCCCTGCTGCTTCACTGGGAGCAGCCAGTGATGGTGGATTTCACTGAAAATAGCTGTGGTGCTTGTGAGAGCTCTGTACCATAGCACAGGGCCCTTCCCACTGCTCCTGCAAAGCCCCTGAGCCCACCCAGGGAACACAGATCCAACCAAAAAAAAGAAAAAAAAAATGAAGCCAAATGGTTTTTAAATAGCCAAGAGGCAATCACAGCACTCCAGGTGGAAAGCAGCCCTCTGGCATGGGAAAGTCCTTATTTGTCCATCTTTGGAGCTGCAATCCCAGAAGAATTCACACCAGTGGGTACTGATTACAGTTTGGTAGGCACAGACACGTCCCTTCAAACTGGAAAAACAGCAAGCTTCTGTATTTGGGATAACTCTGCAGCTTTTAAGTTGTACAGGAACTTTTATGGATGAACACAGCACACTCACACACACACATCGTGGAGCTCTGCTGCATGCTTCACCCAGGAAACTCAGTCTGCTTTAATACAAAACACTTGACCACAATTTCAACCAATGGAAGAACTGCCTGCCCTTCAAAAGGAGCACTGTCATCCTCCCAGCAGTTGGGAAATAGCAGGTTTCCCACACTGCCAGACTCTCCCAGCACTTCCAGAGCCTCCCAGCAGCAGCTCCATAGGGCTCAGGGGTGCAGGACAGAGATGACCCAGGTTGTTGACTGATTTAGGCAGGATAGGCAGCTCCCTAGTCCTTCTCCCACAGCTCTGGTTTAAGGGGTGTGGAACGACTTAATTATGCCCCTCAAGGCAGGAAGAAGTCGCTTGTCTTTAAATACTCAAACTTTTATTGAGTTAACAAGTTTTAACAAGGTCAAGGCTTGAACAGTAAACTCTTACCCGATGGGGAATTTGCTGTTTCCCCTCTTGCAATTCATTAGTGTCCCCCACAGTTTATTTCTTCTCCCTGGGTTAAAGAGATAAACTTTACACAGAGAGAAAAATCAAGGAAAGAAAATATTTGTGCTGTTAGACAGGGTAAATAAACCTTAATTTTCTTCCTCCTATCACGATGCCCCAGAGAAGCACCTGGCACTCCACACAACACCCACACACATCCCCTTGGAGGATGCCACAGGCAGACAGGGCACCCTCATCTGTCCCCTCCTGCCCAGCACAGGGGTAAGCTCTGGGAAACACCCTGTGTTCAAATCCCTGTGGTCTCTGCACTGCAAACAGCTGCAGAACAGCTGGCTGGGAACTGAACAATGGGCTCAGGCCACTGGAGCCAAGCCCTTCTCCCTCCGTTTCCTACGGCGTGGCTGGTTGCTGAGGAGTAGGAAATCTGCAGAAACAAACACACAAATCTTGCAGGCAGATGCTAGAGGTAAAGAAATGAATGCTGAACTGTTTAACAACATGGAAGGAGAAATATTAATTGCAGCCTTCCACAAAACCACCTCCCTGTTCCCCAGCCCAAGCCTGGAAAAGGCTTCTCAGTTTTGTTTTTACATCAGCCACCCACAGGGCAGGACCATTCCCACGTCCCCATGTGCTCATTTACATCATCAGCCTTGCCACAATATTTCCAAGTCCTACAAGCTCCGACTGCCAAGGAAAAGGACAGCATTACCACTCAAACACACACCAGTCACCAAGATCATTTAACCATTTGAGCAGAAAGTCACCTACTAGGCAGGAGAGGGGACAGAGGAAAAGTCAGCCCTCACCAAATTTTACCTACTTCCTACAGCCCTGTACAAAGTGCAGAGCATCAGGGATTTCCTTGCTCAACCTGCACTTGAGAGGTTCCACTCATTGTCCACTTGAGGATCCCTCAGCAGCGATTGCTGACCTGAGCAGAAGTGCCATCAATTGGACATTAAAGCAGTTTTAATTTCTCCAAGCAGGAGTTTGTACTGGTTTGACTGAATTTTCCTCTAAATCAGGTCTGCTTAAACTGGAGCTGCTTCCCTGCTGCGATTCAGATATCCCATTACACAGCTCATCCCAGCTGCCAGCTCTGTACAGCTCAAGCAAATGGAAAGTTGAGCAGTTCATGGAAAAAAAAAAAGCTTTTACGCCCAGACAAAGAAGTCAGATTTTTAAAAGCCTGTCTTCTATAATCTCGTGCACAGAATTTACCTCTAGGTTCTGGTACTTGGTTAAATAAAGGCAAGGACAGGTTGGATGGAGGGGGTTGAACAATCTGATCTAGAGGAAAGTATGAGGGGCAGGGGGCTGGAACTGGAGATCTTTAAGGTCATTTCAAACCCCACCTCTTCTTAGATTCTAGGAAAACCCAGAATACAGCACATTTCTGGACACAGAGCAGGGTGCAGGGAGCTCTGCCAGAGCTGCTCCCAAGGGAGCAGACACCAGGCAGAAGCAAGGGAGCAGATTGTACTTCTGTGCCTTAAACACACCAAGAACTATCTGTAACAACACACTTAATACTTCAACACATGAAATACCATTTCTGTCAGCTAAATCGGCGTTACAGGTCCACAGCCTGTTTTATTAGCTAGATGCTAATGGAGCTACAATACATCAGGTCCCATTCGAAAAGTTGCAAATAGTTTATAAAGGCTTAATCAATCATTAAATAGGTGTTTGAATAAATGGCTAAATCAATCATTATAAGCCCTAACTCTAAGCTATTGGACTTTGTAATAATCTGCAATATCTCCAGCTGAGATTCCCACACCTACGTACAGGACCCCATCATGTTACAGACCTGAAGAACAGAACATGCTATCTATCATTTCCTAACTATTTGTGCATAGGCTTTAATGTAAATATAGACCATATATTGCCACATCCCATGTAGGTGTTGTTAAAAATACAGATGAAACATTGCAGAGCACTAGAAAGTGGTCCTTTGGGATGGCACTGGAGAATATTTAATAAAGGCAAAAGCTGCAGGCTAATTTCCCCTGGGAGTTCCCATTTAGAGCCTGTCGCAGTGAGAATCCATCACAGACAGCATTGATTCACCCACATCAGAGAAAAAAAAACCCTCTTCCTTCCCCACTGCCAGCCACCAGGATATCTCCTTTGGTAAATGAAGGAGCACCTCTTCCAGAGCTCTGCCAACCACGCACCTGCCCTCGCTGTGGGTATCCAGCAGTGGCAGTGTGATGGAGAGGGATGGAGCACAGCTCTTCCCCAGTGCCAGAGCCATCCCTCAGAGCTCCCACCCCAGCCCCTCTCATGAACCTGCCTGAGAAGGGTTGTGATCCATGCCAGATAACCTTTGTAAATGCTGTTTGGCAATCCCAAAGAGCAGGAGATGCAGTTTAACACACAGACTGATACATGAAAGTCGCTCACACCCTGCAGCGCCACTGTTCTCTCTGGCACACCAACCCGAAGGTTAGTTATCAGCAGGTATTCAAATTTCAAAGCAAAACAGTTAAACTTTAAACCATTTGAAGTCTGTATCACACCCATGAGTGCTAAGTAGAGAAGGGAAAGGCATCCTGTCCAATGGTTTAAAAAGATTTCAGGTCACTGTCCCTTATGCAATGAGAGTTACTCAGCTGGATAAGATCAGCCATTAAGCAGGATTACAAATGTATCTTCCCTCTGTAGTGTGATCTTCCACTAATAATCGTATCACGAAAAATAACATAGAAAATGTTTCAAGAATTGCCCTTTGAGTCACTAGCAAGGCACAAAATGCTCACATGGCAAAAGGCAAAATCTGGTCTTTTAACTGCAAGGATGCTGCAAAGCACTGAGGTGGGCACAGAGGCAGAAAACAAACTACCACAGCCCTGGTGTCAACAGCAGCACGAGAAAACTCTGGCAGTGGTGAGACCCTGCAAATCAAACCAGTGGGGCTCAGTTGGGAGGGAAGATGTGAAGCATCACCAGCCAGCTCACCCCAAGAAGCTGGGATTTGATACCTTCTGCTTCCAATGTACCTTTCTGTAACTGACATCTGGGCAGTGCCTTCCTGCCCCCCCAGGACAGTGAAAATAAAAACAGAAACAATCTAAGACATCCCTTGAGAGAATTAAGGCAATTTTTACAGCCTCACTCCCAGCCCCAGTCACACGCTGCCTTCGCTCGGTGCGGAGCAGACGCAGCTCCAGGATCAGGGCTGGCCAACAACTGCCCTACACCTCCCAGGGTGGGAACATCCCAATTTCCATCACCAACTGCACTGACACTTCAATCTCATCCCACTAATCACTGCACCAGGGAACACTGGACCACTCCAGCAATGACATCATTGGCAGATTTGATTACAGTGCTGATTACATCATCACCCACAAGAGATTATGCAGCTTTCCAAATGGCACCAGCAGCTTCTAAATAGCTTAAGCCACGAAGGATGCATAAATTTCAGGAGTCTCAGGTTGTAAGTTTAATGGAAGAACTTTCAACGCTATCTTTTGGAAATATCCGTGCACGGACAAAGTATTTTCACACGCCGTTGCTCATGTCAGTGAGCCAGCACATGCTTAGGAGAATATTTTGGTTCCTGGAAAAGTCACACGCACGGTGAGGGAAGGGCCCTGCATCAGCGTAACCAGAAGAACGTCACCGGCGGTCGCGGGGCAACAGGCAACCCCAGATTTGCCAAGAGCACGATAAAGGAATGTGTGCGCTGAACCATCTCTCTCCAGGGTGGGAAAAACCCTTCCAAAAGCCCATTTAAATGACTTTCAGCAGAAGATAACCAAGTTTAATAAGAGGAACTCAAGTGAGAGGCAAGCACCCGTTAGAGAATCTGGCACTGTGAGTTCAGGAGCGTGAGAAGGACACTGTTTTGCTGTCCCCATGCCACACACCAGCATTAGCTCTGTCACGGGGTGCTGCTGCTTGCTCAGCCTTCCCTCCTCTGCGTGGACTATTTGCAGAAACAGCATTAAAGCAACCATCAAGCAGATGCTTAAAAAATGCAGAATGACGTTCAAATGACATCTATCCATAAATCAGCCCAAACCACAAACATCTGAAGAAGATTTTCACTTAATCCAATTTACTGTAATCTCTCTCTTTAGTTAAAATGACAGAAATGTCAAATTGGGACTTTACTCCTCTGTCAAAGCATCTCATGGTAAAAAAGGAAAATAAGCAGGCTCTCGCATGCAGCACCACTTATTAGGTTAGAGATGTCAAAACTGTACTTTGATTCTCACTATTAGCAGTCACATCCACATGCTGTGCCCTTCTGTTTCACTTCATTTCCCCCAAAAGTGAGCACACAGCATATGCTCCGTGCCAAGCACCATCCAGCAAAACCACAAGCTTCCCATTTTTTGTTCCTGATGACCCTTTGTGCTCATCCCTGTCTGGGAGCACACAGATCCTCCCAGGGCCTCTCAGATCACACAGAACCAGTCTTATTTGCAATCACATCTCTCAGGAGGACTGCGTTCTGCTGCTTCCAAAAAAATAAAACTATGATCCAAGCCTGCTCAACAGACCAACCTCAAATTGCTTTCCCCTATCTCCTCACATTAATTAGCAAATGGGGTAATTGACTCTCTGCCTGGGAGTTCAGCACCTGTGTGTCCACAGACACGTTTCCACGTGTGAGAGTGTGTATCGTTTTCCCCAATGGTCACAAAAAATTAAGCCATTATCCAAGAGTCCAGGAAAGTGAAAGAAAAATACCTACTGTCAGGAATGGGGTCTTCATGCATTATTTAACAAGAACTCTGTTGGCAAAACTGGTGTTGTTTTTATATAAAAGCTAATAGAAATTGTACCTCCAGGTGTCAAAACACTGATGGTAATTCCTGCTGCCTCAGACATCTTGATGTTTCAATTTTAGCAGTATGAGGAGCCTGCAGGGAATCCAAGAGGGTAAAGTGCTTGTACTCAAAGAGAAGCAGAGAGAAGGAGAGCCTTTTTATTTCTTTATAAAGGGCTCAGGGGAACAGTTCTACTCACTGGAATTATCAGATCTGGTTCCCCTGCTCCTTCCCTTCCTTGAAAGAGGAAAGAGCAAGATAGGCTAACAAGGAGTGATTGTATTGTGTCGACAGGGGAAAAAAAATCCATGGGGCTGCTAAGGAGAGGCGAAAAGACAAAGAATTGGTGAACAGAAGAGCTGCAGCAGCACAAGAGCAGCTGGAAGTAACAGGATGCTTCAGTGATCTCCAGGGAACAGCCAAGCTGCAATGGAAGAGCAATTTTCATATAGGTTGGGTTTTATTAATTTTGTGCCTAAAAGCACAGTGACATGTAGAACCCCTCCCTCACTAACTTCCATCTGTACTTCTTCAGCCCATCACACCTCCACAGAGCACTGACAGGGCTGTGAAACAGTAAGAGACACATAAAGAGTCCTCTCCCTGACCACCCCAGGATGTACAGCCAACTCCAGCCAAAATCAGAGCCACAGCAAAGGCACCAGGCAGTGAATAAGCTCTGATATTTCAATAATCAACTATGGCACCTATGAAATAGTGGTTTCAGGCCAATGCTGCACCTGAAAACCACAGACAATGCAGGCCACTGTCCCCAGGTACCCCAATGGAAGCTGTGGGGAGGAGGGTACAGCTCTCCAAATCCACCCTCCTGGGCTGCAGTGTGTAGGAATGCCCCAGGGACCACCTCACGGTCTGGGCAGTCCTGTTTCCGTATCGCTTCCACCATGGGATGGCGGGGGGGACAGACAAAAAGAAAACAATAGCTCAGGAATCCACACACAGCTCAGCATGGAGTTCAAGGGAAAAGAAAAACAGCTTCTCCAGGCAGCCTCTCCGGCAGAGACACAAAGGTCTTGGAGAGATCCTCCATTGGGTCACGAACTTTCGCAAGCCCATTGCAAAAACAGCGCTGAGGAAATTCCCGAGGAAAAGTAAATGGACACAAGAGCAAGCTGAGACAAGGAATGCCAGGACTGCTGCTGATCCCATTTCACCAAAGCACATGCCCAGTCCCCTTCCACCTGGCAGCCCACCAAACAGCACGAGCACCCAGTGGGGCTGCACCCAAAGCACCTCAGATCCTGCTGTGCCCTGTAACCTGGAGCAGAGCAGGACCGGGCAGTGACCAGAGCACTCCCCTCCCACACGGATCTGATCCGACAAGGTTTTCCCAGAGATCCGTACCAGGCCCCCTCCCCACTCTGCCTGCCCAGGTATCACTTACGGCTGACTAACATTTCAGGGATGGGCGGCCATCACTCCCACCCGCTCCGACAGAGTCATTTGTTGCCTCCTTGCTCCTCCAGCCATGTCTCACTGTGCGTGGTATAAACTTTAAGAGGCAATGACCTCATCGGAGCTGGGAAGAGGGAGGCGGGGAAGTTGGCTACTTGCCACCTTCTCATTTTTCACATAAGAAAAATAATTTATGAGTGAAAGCCCATTTTATTCATCTGGAAAAAAAAAATAAAAAAAACCCAACAAACCAAAAACCTACTAAAAGCAGCAGGCCTGCCTTGGAGGGCACCACTCATACAGCAGCTCCTGGAGCAGCACCCACCTGGGACCCCCAGCACTCCCTGTACCCCCTGCTCCAAGGAACAAACCCCCAGACTCCTCACTGATCCACCAACCCCACAAAGTACATCAGGCTGTGGTGCGAGCATCCCTCCTGCCTCCGTTAGGGCTGGCTTCCGCTAAGGCACAGGGAGGGACTTCCAGCTCTAATTTGTAACTCCTCCAAAAGGGCAATTAAGCAGCCAAACCGTAGCTGTGACTGGGATTTCAGCTCAGCTCTGTGATGAGGCCATCAGACAGGGCTCTGCAGCGAGCAGTAACTCCAAGGCATGTCATTAATTTTGCCCAGACATGTATCACACCCCATTTCAGAACGCACACGGAGCATGTGTGCGGTGCTCTGCAGACACAGGATACACAGATCCTGCATACTCACACATTTTATATCCTCGTATTACTTATGTTATAGATTCACACATACATTACTCATAGCTCTTACGAACAGAACATACAGTTCATCTTGGCATGAATCCCAGAGAAAGGGAAAAAAAAAACCACCAAAAACCCCTGCAGTAACAAATCCAACTTGCATTGAATCCAACAGCATCTGTGGCAGGAGTTAGAGCAGTATTATGGATCATTAAATGATTGAATTATTTTGTGCAACACACCCATGCGTCTCTGATAACACCAGGCAAACCTGCTGTTTCAAGGGACATTTCCCCACTGAAAGCATGTCACAGCTCTCCTAAGTTTTTGCCTGTAACTGTGGGAAACCGTGAAAAAAGCAGTTTATTTCTGCCGTGTGCATTCAACAAGCTGTTGTGTACATCAGTTTCACTGAGGCACCCCTATGTGTCAACACAGGACCTAAATATGTTCATATGGGACTGCAGCTGCCCCTAAAAAGTACAGGATCTGAGTCACAAGTGCTGGACACCACTGGAGTCCACTCTCGAGAGCAGTCTGGCACAGCAGGAGGGATATTTTGCCTGTACACACCATACAACAGTGGCAAGAAGGCAGATTAGCATGGACTGAGAAGGTAACTCCTTAGTGCGCAGTGAAAGAAAACTTTAAAAAAAAAAAAAAATCACAACACACTGCAGCTTCTATACACCTTCGTAACCTCTGCAGCAAGTTTGCAGCGTATCAAAGCATTCTGATGATGAAGAATCCATTCCAAAAATAGGCTTTGTTCACTCTTTGGAGCTTTATACCCAATGTTAGAGAGATTTAAAAAGTCACAGTTGCAGGATTGTCATTTACTGAAGGAGAACTGAGCACGAGGAGCAGCACAGCTCACCCCAGCCCTCCCGTCCCACCCGCAGCATCCCTCTCCCTGCTGCCACTTTCCAGCCCAGCTAAAGCCCCATCCCACCATCTCTCCTGCAATCCCCACCACCCCAGGAGTGTCTTCCCCCAGGATTACAGGGCCGTGACCCTCAGAACCAGCAAAACCAGCCATTCTCCAAGTTCTGCAGGAGAGTTCAGCAGCAGTAACTCCCTGCATGCGACAGCCAGCACCAGAACAGCAGCTGCAAACTCCCCCTGGCCTGAGCGGAGTCCAAACACACCGAGCGCTGCTTTTCAGGCAAACCCAAATTACAGCATCATCTGCTAACTGCTCCCGGGACGAACAAACCCACGTCAATTACAGGCTAAACTCCGCAATTCACCTCTCAAAAAAGCACGAAACATCAGCAAAACTGCTTTGATGGCACTGAACAAATCCCCTCTTCCAGCCGACGGAGCAACGCGCGAGACCAAGAGACGTCCGGGAAAACAACATTGCCAAACTTTTCCTCTCCTTTTTTTTCCCTTGTTGCTACCCTCCCCCTAAAACTACACGCTCCCCGCAAAGGAGGGCTGCAGGGATAAAAATCACCTCAGAAAGCAGCAGGGGCTCACAAAACCTCGCACTTCACCTCCAGCGGCAAGCAGCCGGGCAACCGCAGGAGTGTGCGCTCAGCCTCCAGCATCAAACACTGTTTCTGTGTCGCCGGGCCAAGTCCCAGTTTTTCAAAGGAACTTCTTTCTGCTGTGGCCTAGTTTAGTTCTCCACACAAAAACGCCACCAAAACAAAAGCCGCCCCAGCCAGCCGGGGGAGGGAAGTGGAGGGGGTACTTACCTAGCAGCATCCCCACATCACCTCCTGCATCTTTAGCAGCCACCCTCTTAACTTCAAAATAAATAAATAAAGCGAGGCCACACAGCCTTAAAACCAATCTGGAAATGAAATGGAAAGCCTGTAATTATTTCTCAATGCTCCTGCCAGTCTCAGCCTATAAACACAGTGGATTACATAAGTCCACCCCCTCCTGTTTTGAAGCCAAAAGTATGAGCTTTTCCTCCAGCTCTGGCAGCAAGTAATAATTCCTCGTCGGCATGGCAACGCTGGCTGGCTTCCAGCAGACAATGGGCGAGTTGAAATACTGCTACGGCCTTTTTATAGCTTAGCTCTGAAAAACCTCTAAAATATTAGCTATCTGATGGCTAACCCAACCTGACAACCTCTCCTCCTTTAACCATTTCCTTCCTGCACGGCCAGCAGGCGTTGCCCAGATGAACGGTGCAAGGTCACCGGGCGGTGGAGCAGGGGATGCTCCTCTTCCCAGGGACAGCACACAGGAACTGTTTCCCATCTACTGGATTTGTTGATTTGTCACAGACACAGCATCTGCAGTAAGTGCCACAACCCCATCTGGGCTTTTCTGGGTTTATTTCAGTCTGTTACTCAGCAGGTACGTTTGCTCTGCTCGTTGGCTCCAGCGAGCTGCGTGCGAGGTTCTCTTCCAGCTCGCCTGGCCTGAGAGAAAAGAGACCACAAAATAACACTTCGTGCATGTGGTTCTGTCACTGCCCTCTGTCACAGCAGGCTGGTGGGGCTCCAAGTGTGATATGCAGAGCTGCAGGGAAGGGAGATGCTTTACAAATCCTCTCTCATCAAATGCTGAGGAGAATTCATGCATCCTTTTGAGACAGCATTGCAGGGATGTCCTGGAGAACCAGCCGCACTCGAGATGTGCCCCTGTGGCAGTATAGGGTAACCTGCCCATACAGTTGGGGCTTATTCTGAAGCTGAACGAGTTAAAAGCAGTAACACATCCCAGCAAGACTGAGAAACAGCAGCAAAACTCAAACAGAAGAGGAAAAGGCACTCAAGCCATCATTACTGTCAACAGTGTAGGAAGACTGATGAAGTTAAGGAGCCTTTTGATAGGGTTTCAACCAACTCCTACTGAAATGAGCAGCTAACACACACACAGAGCAGCCCCCAAGATCATGTGAAGTTAATATTTACCCTTGACTACACACATACACACTCTGTCCAGGATGACACCACCATCTCCACACCCTGGCATAGATCCTGACCACCTGAAGGCCAGCAGGTCCCAGCTGCATTTACACCTCCGAGCATGAGCTCAGTGAGTGCCACTACCGTGTGCTGGCTCTCTGCAGCCCTGAGGAAAACTCACCCCAAGGGCTGAGAGATCCTCTGCAATTTGTTGAATTTTGCAAGTTAGCAAATAAGCAAAGAAAACAATAGAAATTAAAGGGAAAACTGAAAAACAGCAGAGCCAAGGCCACCACAAAAAACACAGCTCCATCCTCAATGCTCAGTTCTCAAAACAGTGTTGCCAGTGTTCACAACCCAGCTCCACTTCTGGCAAGAACGCTGGGAAACCCAAAGGCTCCTGCCCTACACTGGTGGCTGTCCATGGCCAGCCCTCTGCACACACCAGCCCACTGCCCCCGTGATCTCCAGGAAAGGCTCGAATGCACAACCCCTGGGAGTCTTTAACACCCAAAACCAGAAGGCAAACAAAAAAAAGAGAACATTTCTTTCTAAATCTCATTAAGTTGCAGAGCATGATTATGATTTTCTAATATGTAGAGGTGATAACACTGCTTGGAGCTCTAGTTCAATTAATTATTTTATGGGAATAAACATACCAGTAGAGACTAAATGCAAACCATAAAGGGTCCTTGGTACATGTCAGGCTCACAGCTGCTCAGCCTTTGATACAAGGCTACAATTCCTAATGTCATAGAAGAGCCCAATTCGCACAGTAAAAAAATAAAAAAAATTAAAAAAAAAAAAAAAAAAAGGAGTCAAGCAATCATCTCAGCACAAACCAGGATGCAGCACACCCTGGCAGATGCTGGTTCCTGTACCAAAGTGTGCAAGATGGCCAAGAGCAGCAGCTGTTGCTGCTGATAATTAAATACCCGTTGTGCTACCACTGAGCCAAGCAGAGCCACACATGAGAGGGGGAGAACACCAGGCCTGGCATGGAGCATCTACCTGAATCCCACGAGCTTAGAATGGGCTGAGAGGTGCCAATCTTAAATTTCTTAATGTTGTTTTTTTTTCTAATGAGGACTCAGGGTGACACGACTGGAACACTTGTGTTTTCTAGGTGAGAATGATAATTTAGTTTCTTTTTAATGGCAAGTTTTCTGGGATTCACCCCAATAAGTTACAGGTGAACAAGCCACAGAGAAAGTTAAGAACTTCCACAGGGATGGGACTTAGCCCTGCTCTGCTGAATGCCACATGCTCCTCTATTCCAGTGAAGCCTCCATGAGTCTCAGGATACCTTCCTGAACAGGCTGGATTTGATCCAAATCTCCTGCCCCTTCCCCCAACACCTCCATCCCAATTTGCTATTACCAAGATGACATCTAAGAACACGACTACAAAACAGCCTCTCCCCAGCCTGAAGAAAAACCCTAAACCATTAGGGAAAACCCAAGCTGGTATTTCCTCTTGTGTGTAACACACCACGTGCACAGTGCCTGCAAAGACAGCACCTTAACAGGGGCATCAGGGGACACAAGAAAGAGAAAATAGTGAAGTCAGGGCTAAAACATCTGGAGAAACCTTACTACTCTTACACAGACCAATCTGTTCTCTGGGTAAGGAACACCCAGCCCCGCCATGATCCCAACCCCACGGATGGATGATGCAAGACGAGGAATAACAACTCCAAAACATCACACTGAAACTTTCAAATGGCATCACACTACACACGCTCTTCCAGCTTAAACCCTTAATTAAACAGGCTATTCTTTATGGCGCTGGAGCCACTCCAACTCCCATTGTTAAATTTAAAATAAAACCCCACAATCCCGCAGCATCTGTAAGATATTAGAACATTCAATACCGACTTCTTTACTCAGCTTTAAGACATCATTTATTAATTTTCCCCTCAAACCCCAAATCTAAGGATTTAAAGGAAATAACCACCAGCAATTCTTACAGAATGTTGTTTGTTGGTTTTTTTTTTTAAAGAACCTTCTGCAATAATATCCTTGACCTTTAACAATTCCAGGCCTATTAAGTGTGTGCTCGATCATGTACACCCTCTGGACAGACTGCACAGCCAGGGCACGTTCACTGCTGGGTGTCAGGATGAAGGGGACTCTGTAGCTTGGAAGCCAGCTCCAAATACAATCCATTCATGCACAAGGACAGAACAAGAAGGCAGATTTGACCACAGAAAATCACTGGGAGCACAAGAAAAATACATTAGAAAATCAATTTTGTTCACTGCTAATAAAGCTGGAAACACAAGCCAGAACCTTGTTGTTACAACCTCCATTATTCCAAGGTGGGTCTTCACTTCTCCTGCTCTCCCTGGAGAAGGAGACACTTGCAGCCACTTCCAGCTCTTGTACCACCCCTCGGGTGGTTCCCATGGCCTGGAAAGCACATGTTCAGCCATGCCAAGGGATCCAGATGTGATAACTTTCCTGACAGGAGCAGGAGAAGAACTTGGGCTGAACGCCAACCTCTGCAAAGTCCAGGGGAACCTCTATTCACCCATTCACTGCAGGGAGAGCAGGATTACAAGCTGAAATATCACCCGTCAGCAACCTCTGAAAACATGCTGGCAGGCCATGACAAACCTCCAGGTTTCCATAAAGCTCCCTTAACTTTACCAACGCTGCTGATGTTCCTCCTGTAACCAGTTTCACAGCCTCTGAAACAGTTTGAGGTGTCAGGCGGAAGAGGAGATAACCCAAAGATGAGCAATGTGCCCAAGGTGCACCTTGGCTCCACGGGCAGCCTGCCCAGGTAGGGGTACCAGATCAGGGACTGGTTCCCACCAGCACACAGCCAGCCTACACACCAGAGTCAACTGCACAGGCACTTTGATCTCTCTTCAGGTGATAACATCTTACCTGGGCCACATTCTCGGGCGCTCCTGCCTGCTTGCTCACAGCAACTCTGCTGTGCCAAAAACGTAAAAAGGGCAGCAAAGTTTGCAGAAAATCCCAGTAAGTTCTCTCCAGCAGTTCCCACAGTTAACTAAACTGTTCAATCACGTGTGCTTTAAAGTCCATGAAATTTTTTTAAAAAAAAACAAAACAAAACTAAAACCCAAAGAAATACAAAAGCTGGACAATTGGTGGAAGCAGGTTTGTTTGATCAACTCTCCTCCACCTGCCAAGCAATTCTGTGGCCACAGTAAAAAAAAAAAGTCTTGCAGGCAATTCAATCCTGTGTGCTGATCCTACCCTGCAGCTCCAAGTCTCCTACACTCACAGCTGCATGGCCAGGGCTAAACCATCCTCCTGCTCCACATGCCAGAGCCTCCAAAAAACACACCCATCCCAGGTACAACTGCACACTGGGCACACCTGCCTCTACCAGAGGAGCTGCAGCAGAGGAAAAGCTTTGCAAAGGCCAAGCCACATCCTTTGGAACAGCCTCCAACGTCAGAAAATTCTGTTAACACAGGCAAAACAAAGGAAGCATGTGGCACGTATGTAGGAACCAAAGGATGTTGGATGAGGAACACAAAGAAGGGAAGAGGTGGAAAAAGAGGATTCATTCAAGGATCTGTGCAAAAGCTGGCATTACTAGGCAATGCCTCTCCAACTGCATCAAGAAGTCCAGTAGCAGAGTATATCCTGTAGACAGCAGAGAAAGGAAAACAAAAATCCAAAAAATCGCAGTAGGGAAGCAGCTTGTCACATCTTTTAGCGAAATGAAGTGGAAGGGAATAAAAACCAAATTGAGAATCTGATCCTAAGCCATGCTTTACTCCAGTAAGAGTTTTCTGTTTCTGTGAGTTCTGGACCATGTCCCTGCCAAAGGCACTGCCTAGCCAATTAAAAAAATAATTTAAAAGCATCAAAACTAGACCTCTGAAAGGTGCAACAACACAGTGTGCAGAGCCCAAGGGATCTTCCTAACACCTGGGAGAGAGCTACAGACATGTCAGAGGCCATATGGACAAAGAGATCCTGAAAGCAAAGCAAGGAAACGTGGTGAAGATACTCAACTGCTAAGTTATAAAACAGAGTAAATCCCTGAAAGACCAAAAAAACCAGCTAGCTCAGACTGGATGTGGAAACAGGAGGAAAGATCATCAGAAACACAAATCATTCTTGTGCAAGCCAAAAAGTCAGGTAGAAATTAGAGGACAAGTGTTCAGCCACCAACTGGCAGAAGTCACAGGGGCTTTGAGACATGGCTGGAACCCATGTAAAGCTTGTTTTTTAACTCAGGAAAGGGTAATTTCATAGCCATCCAATCACCATATCAGTCCTCTTCCAGAGGATTCAACATTTCCTGATTTTCAGAAACAGAAATATCCTGTCAAGGGAAAAAAAAAAAACCAAGTCCAAATAAAAAAAAAAAATCTAAATAAGGGGGTTGTACCCAGGCCATGCAACTCAGCTGCTTCCCAAACACACACCACTGTTATCCGTTTATTCTCAGCTGGAGTTTCCCCTCCAGGTCCACCTCCTCCCCTCCTTTCACTCACAAATTGACATGCCATTTAAGATGTCCTATCTGCTGGCTCTGCCCACTGCATCCTCAGCATTTAAAATAAGCTGTGACAAGCACTGGGTAAACCCGGGCACGATGAATACTGCAGAGCTGAGTGGCTGGGGGGTATTGCAGACTAAGTCATATGCTTCAATATTTTGTCCCCAAGAACTCGGCCAATCCATTTAGCAATGGAGCAGGGTTCTAATAATAGACACAAGGATACACAGGAGATAAATGTACACAAGACAAAAATAAATCCCAGCCTTGTTACAATTTTAATACGAGAGCTAAACTGGGAAACGATAAATGAAGGCTGTTTCCACAATTGAGTCAAGAGGAAAATTTAACTCCCAACAGCCCAAGAGTGAACACAGTCATTTAAAGCTGGATTGGAATCTTCAGGAAGTTGGATGAGCATTAATCCTACAATAAGTTTTTCATTATTTCAAACTACACCAAAAAACCCAGCACTTTAAAGAAGCAGACTTTAAACAACTGTGCATGTTCTCAGTTATCAAGTTGTGGGGCCACCATCCATCTCACAAAGTTGCTCTCAGCTCTCTGTAACTGGTGTAGCTCCACAGCAGCTCATTTTAATCTCAGCCAGTGATCTCAAATTGAAGTTCTAATACACTCGTGCACATCTATAAACTCCTACATATATTTTCCTTTATGAGTTTTAGCCTGTCTTCACTCTACATGGTTAACCACGCTCTCCCACAGCCCTGCCTCTGCTTTAAAAAACAACCTCTGGTGTTTACGAGATTAACTATTTCCCTATGGAAATTATCTGAGGGGTAACTCTTCCCTTCCCACAGGAATACCCAGAAGAGCCTCAAAGGTTTCACAACCTTAAGCCCTGTGTCATCATGAGTTATACTTCTGCATATACAAACATCTTCTGTGTGATCAAACAAGCAGGCAGAGCAGGGGCTGTGTGATGCTCTGATCTGACCCCTGGCCAGATGTTTCCAGCACAGGGTTTCACCCAGCAGCTCTCAGATGCTCTCCAAGCCTCCAGACAGAGGAAACCACCATGTTCTTCAGTAATCTGCCCCAGCATCCCCCACCCTAGCTGTCCATCCAGCCCCTCCTACGTGTGACCATGTTCACAGCTCCTCAAAAGGAGCTCCAGCTCTGCATGGCAGTGGCTTTGTCACCGGCCATGGTGGGGCCTCTCAAAGGGCAGCTGAAGGGGGACTCCAAAACAGTCCTGGCAGTTCTCCCATCTGATTCCCTCAAGCTTTGGCTTTGCGGCTCAACAGGCACAAGATCATTGCTCAGGAGCGATGCAAGGTGACCCAGAGGAGATCTTCAACCACATTCAAACCCATCCTCTGCTGAATGACAACTGCTTGGTCCTCCCCTCCTCCCTTACCAGCCCACGGCTTCAAAGCTCATTAAAAGGTCTGTCTGAGCATCCTTCTCCAGGTGACTCCCAGACTGCAAGGAAATCCATATTGGTGGTGGAGTAAGATTGGACCAGGCTAAATTTCACTGCGTGTTTATCTCTGCTCAAAACATCGCACTAAAAAGGAGAAAACAGTCATGTTCCAGATGGGAGAGACTTTTTATAGCAAGCCATGGATATCTGGCACGCTTTACTGAAGGTCTTTCATCATGCACACAAGGTATAATGCTATCTAGTAATCTGAGGAAACATCCATGGGATTTTCAACCTCCTCTAGAAATTGAGATTCAACAGGAAACCACAAATACACCACGCAATTAATTTTTCTTTACCAAATGTTTCCAGTCATGTCGCAATTTTAACAGTAAGCAAACTATTTGGGTTCCTTCCAGTTCTTGTGCAACAATGTTCCTCATTTTTCATTTTATTTTTTAAAGAATCTGGCTGAGATTTTTTTTTTTTTTAAGAGAAGAGTTTAAAACAAGTTAGGAAGTCAGTGTGAATAGATCATACTCTCCCTGTTAAATACTTACACCACCACCCCCCCCAAAGTTTCCATACCACATAGCAGAGGTTTTGTACAAACAAAGTAAAGACTTTTCCCAGCTAAAAATACAGCAAGCAGCCTAAGAAATAAGAGCAGAACAACATATCTACCGACACAGGCGAGGCTGAGCTATCTGCACCACATAAATAAAAGTCTCATTCAAACATTCCCCCACTCCCCTCCCAACACCATTCCAGGAGAACAAAGAAACATTAAGTCTTACTTTCCTGGTGTATATTTGATCAGCCCTTCTGTTAACACAATATGACAACAGCAATGAAGGGAAGAATATCACAGCTAAACAACCGTCTACCATTCCCCTTCCTTCTGCCGAGTCCGTGCTGACGCAACGATGGAGCAGCTGCTGTCTGTTTTTAAACAGCTCCATATTTCATAAGAAGCTGCTGATTTCTGAAAGGACAGAAAACCCAGCCAACGGCTTACAAAATAAGAACCAAATGAAAGCGATTCAGGACACACGATTTAAACATCGTGTCCATTCGCTCAGCCTCCCTCCAGCGTACCACCGCAGCCGAAATTCCTGAGACACGTCTGTCCTCTGTCTCAGCATACTCCGTTATCACCACAAGCACAACTTTTAAGTATTCATCTAGCACAGAGCAGAGGACAATGGAAAAATCCCTCCCATGGCTCCAGATAAAACAAATGCTTGAAATATGGGAGAAAACAAACTTGTGTCCAGCCTGATGCAATCACAGAAACCACTTCACCAGATTAACATAACCCTCCCTGGCTGTGTGTTCTGCTGCTGAGGCATGCTTTATCAACAATAAACACACATTTGGGATGGAAAGACTCTCCTTGAAGGACACAGCCAGATGTCTCAAACTTTGGAAAACTCACCTAAAAATACACACAGCTACTGATATTAATTTATATTTAATCAGGGATGCATCAAGTATCCTGGAGGCCCCTCATCACCACTAAAATTCCACACTTGGGTCTTCCTAAAAATCTACATCATAGCATACAGGTCACTGCGTATTAGGACCTCAAAAGAAAGCAGCTTAAAGCTTTTCTGTTCTGACTCTGCAGCTCTCACTCTGGCTGTTAAAAGCAATGGGTTATACCAGAGTCCCTCCCGAGGGGCTCCAGATGCCCGCTGTCTCCTTTCTAGTTAATAGCTGCTGTAAGAATACTGCTTTTTTGGCTGTTTGTGTCATGTTGATTAGCTTAGATAAGGGCGTGGGGAAGGAGCAGGGAGAAGAAGAGAGCGTGTAGGGGGAGGAGGATTTAAAGAGGAAAAAAAGAGGCTTTCATCTGCTCTGATAATTAGCAGGTCATGCTGAAAATGATCAGCATCCCTTTAACGCAACTGTGCATGAAATGTGCAGAGCCCTGCTCAGGTCACTGCACTCATGCAAATCACTTCGTTATATCCCTCACTACACCCTGTGGTTTACTAAACTTCTCTGGCTTCCTAAGGACTCCAGCCAAGATCCTTCTACTTCCACACTCCCACGTGGGAGATGGGGGGGTTAACAAGGGTCTCCAGCCTTGCTGCTCTGTTATAGGGGTGCTGGGCATGGAGGTGCCAAGGCCAATCAAGGACTAATTAAAGACTTGCAAAAGACCTCCAGATCCTCTGATGAAGCAGCACAGGGAAAGCAGTTGCCATTCCTGGAGAAAAAGTGGTTGCACGATCCTCCTGTTCATCACCTGGAAGGATCAGACTGCCCTGAACGTGACAAAAACCTTCTATCATCCATCAGCTCTAGCTGCTGTCCCAGACAGAGCAGTTATTGCTCCATGCAATTGTCTCCCTGCCCAAACCACCCTGCCAGCTGTGGGTGCCCAGGAGCACTGCCCAAACCACCCTGCCAGCTGTGGGTGCCCAGGAGCACAGCCCCTGCATCATGCCAGCTTGGCTACTACACTGAAGATACCAGCTGGGACTCATCAAATAAACCCTGGTGTAAAATGAACAGCAGGGCAGGGGGGGAATTCAAAATGCAGCAACAGAGCTCTGGTCATTTGGGCTCTCTCTTCTCCCCACATCTACTCTTGTCTTCAGAAAAATCAGGAGTCATCTCCTGCAGAGGCAGCACCAGTTCTGCTGGAGCAGAGGCCCTTTAATAGACCTGCCCTTCTCAAAAGGACGTGAAAAGATGATAATGACAATGACAATTCTTCCTCTGATGTACTCACATCCTTCTATTAAGGACACATTACCTCAAAGGTCAGTAATTGCCAGCCAGAGCCAGCTCTGCCTTGACAACCCATCTTCAAAATGCACTGAGTGTCTGACCATGCCCAGGACAGGGAGAGACTGCCCTCAACGTGCTGTCTGGAGAAAGAATTCCCTTTAGTGGCTGTGATGGATGCATCTTCTCAAGTGTCCTTAGTTTCAGCAGCTTTCCCTCCCTTCAGAATTGTTCTTCTGCCTCAGTTTAATGTTTATCCCCAAACTGACACACACCTCCAAAGCGCTGCTGTTTGAAAGAAGCCCAGAAGGATGGAAATTAAGAGATTATTTTCAAATAAAGAAATGGGCTAAATCATTGTGCCCAGAGTTACCAGATGTGCCATCCTGCTTCGTGGAAAGAACCTGCCAGGCACCACAGGGATGGGAAGGACAGGGAACAGTCTCAACAAGGAGATCAGTGGGGCACAGGGAGCAAGGAAACAGCACTAAGGCTGGCCTAGGAGCAAATTCTTTAGGAATGTAAAAAAACATCATAAAAGCAGCAGAGACTGTTATCACCCAAGCTCCTCCCACATCTCATCAAAACAGAAAACAGCGACACTCCGATGGTCACAAGAGCATCAGGGAGGAGCCAAAGCAAACATCCCTCTGTGGCACCAACATTCACCTGGGAAAGGGAAAGCTTCAGCCAAGAGGGCAGCGTGGAGTTCCTCAATGACAAACCTACAGCAATTATTAGAAAGGCATCATCCATACATAATTTTGAATTTAATTTAATTAGGCACCCTGCTAACTTCATTACTTATTTAACTGGACTGCTCATTCAATTTACATTACTACAGTTTCAGAGAACTGCTCCGGGCCCCGTGTGGTGGGAAATGCACGACAGGACACATTTGGGAATGCTGTAGCCCCAAGCCACAACTGGGAATGCTGTAGCCCTAAGCCCACGCTCCCCTGACACTCAGCATTTCTCCTGGAACAATGGCATTGATCATGTCTTAGGTTTTCTTTTTCTACCTGCATGCAAAGAAGTCCAGAAGAGCTCAAAGAGTTAAAAAAAAATAGATAAAAATCCCAGGTAAAATCCCCAGATTTATCATTTTTAATGCTTGTGTACACCAGTCAAAGCAACAGCCTCCCACACAGTTGCCAGATCCTTCTTTTTCACCTAAGAAGTACAGAAAAATAATATTCCGTGGGGCTTGGGGAAATACATATCAGAGCACTTCACTCACCACTCAAGAGCATCTTTATAAAACCACGGTCTCCGGAACATGACACATCAGGTCAGGACAGAAATCAAGGAAGGTCTCACGCAAGCAACTGCTCGTGCCACACTGCTGGGCCAGGGAGGTCAGCAGCCTGGAGCTGAACCTTTCACACCAAATCAAAGCCAGGAACGGAGGATCCTGCTCCCCAGAGCCTCACTGGGCAGCGTGTGCATCCTCAGACAGGCACATCCCTCCTCATCTGGCAGCTCTGCCTGCCCTCGCCAGCTGCTCAGACACAGCAGAGCTTTCCCAGGCAACGTCAGGAGCCTCCTCGGAGGATGAGTCCAAAGCCTCAATTCCCTGCCTGATCAGAAGGGATGCAGCAGCGTGGCTGTGAAATGGAGAAGAAGGAACAGCACCTCAAGCAGATTCCTGAAACAGCCTCATGTACGTAGGAAGATACCTCAGCCTTAGGCTGCAAGGTCTGTCTCAGAAAATTCATACACATTAAAAAGGATCCCTGACTGACAGGACTAAGAGAGTGTGACATGGTACAAACACCAGCCTCAAATTAGACAATCTCTGTTGTGTTTGGATTGGTTGGTTGTTTCTTTTTTTAAATTCCTTCAGCTCAACACTTTTTCTTTAAATCAAACTGCTCTGAAAATTCTGACCATCCATTTTTCACTCTCCACACCAACTCCAGACCCCAAAACAATTTAAGAGCTCAGGAGTGCAATATAATCTGCTCCAATCAATGCATAAGGCCTCTACAAAGCATCACAAGCCTAGAAGAGTGCCCTTACGAGCAGACCAGTCCTCACCTGGCATTTTGGAATCTCCTGTATCAATGGAAAAGATACAGACCCAGTGGTAGTGGTTTTTTATTTTGAAGTTACCTGGTAAACAAAAGAACTAAAATCATCTCTACAAAGATCAGAAGTTCTGTCAGGAAACCAACACACCCAATAGCATAAAACCTCAGTCACTACAAAGAGTTCAAGAAGAACCAGCATCAGAAGTGATGAGGTTTCCAGCTACCTCCCATAAAAATGAGACTGTCTAGTTCACAATCCCCCTCTGAGCTTGTCTTCAAGATGTTGAAAATGAAACCTCTCACCAAGGCAATCTAATATTTGGTTTCATTAGCATGCAAGTGCAGCACGGACCATTTGCCCGGTCCTTGTGAAAATAAAGTTGCAAAATGATTTGCACAGCATTAGGGGAAGTGTAAGCATTACAGTTCCATCAGTGTGGAGGGAGACTGACAGTCCCAAAGCCATCTCTGCTGGCCTGTCCTTGTAGAGAACGGTGGCAGAGGCAAATTATTACATCAGAAGAAGGATCAGGCTTTGCTATCTGGCCAGGGATGAAGTGGCAATACCAGGATTAGTTCAGCCCTCACTAGGGGATGGGATCACATGGACTCCACTGAAATAGAGGATCCTGGCAATTCTCATTTCCTACAGCAAACAGTTCTCAGGGGTCTCCTCCAACCACCTCCAGCAGGAAGAGGGGAACTTCTAACACCTAATCGCTGACATTTAAGAATGTTGACACTGCAGCAGGGAATGCAGCTAACAGGTATACAATTCCAGGCTCCCAGAGTGTGGATTTCAACCTACAGTTTAAAAAAGGAGAGAGGAAACTATCCTACAAAAACCATCAGCTTTATCTCGGCTATTTATCCACACAAACCACATGGCCACACCATAATGTGAACAACTGTGTGGATTACACATTTTTCCTCCTCCAGCAGTGCCCAAGACATGCTCACATCTGGAATCCTTTATGTTTTAAATGCTACTTCTGCCTTTTCCTTGGTGCCAAAATGCCTCAAGCAAGCAGCACATGCATGGGGGAGGAAAGGAGCAGCAGAAGAATCAACCAGTAAGGTACCAAAACACTTCAGGTACCAACATGATGGACACAGTAGATAACTTGAGGAACAGACATCCACCAGCGTCCCTGAAGGCAGAGATGCTGCGGTTCAGAAGATCACACTATGTGAAAGTTGCTGTCCTCCTGTGGCTAACAATAAAAAGCAAAGTCACACTTCTCCTAAATAAGCCCAATGTTTGTTATTTCTGTTCCTTTGTTTGCTGTGTAGAGCTCTAAAGCCAAGCAGGAACATTTCCTGCCCAGCTAAAGTCATTCACTTATAACTTACTGACCTAGGTTTGCATCTGGATTTTTTTGTGACATGGGAGTCACAAGGAGTTTCACAGGCACACTACAACACAAAGCCCCTTATAAGTCCTCTCCAAGGCTGCCCCAGCTTGGCTGCTGCCATTTGAGGTCCTTTTAAAGCAAGAACTTTGTAATGCATCTCTCCCGCTGCTCTGGGAGACAGCATTAAAACACAAAGCCACGCAGTGCTCATGCTAATGTTTCCATCTGCTCAGAGCCTGGGTGTTTTTAAGGACAAAATAAAAAAACCAAGTATGTCGTGATGATCCTGTGCACAGACACTTGGGTGCCTTAATCCTTTCAGGCATCTCCAGAGATTTTCAAGGTGCCCCAGGGACACACACATAAACACTTTAAGGGAGATGTGTGTTGAGAGGTCCAGCAGCAGGTCTGTAAGAGATGTTTGCCCTAAGAAATCAAGACAGAGGACCATGAGAAAGTCCTCTGCCTTCAGCCACATGCGGGCTGACCCTCCCAACAGTCTCACTCACCCAGCCTGCCCCTTGCCTTTGCTCCAGTTACCCCAGCAAAGACTGAAGTGACCCCAGCTAGCCTCTGGCTCTTTCCTTTCAGCATCCAGCCTTCAAAGAAACCTGACCCAAAGTCCAGCGAGGTTAATGGACAGGCACACACTGACGTCAGCGAGGTCCCTGGATAAGGTCACTGCGGTGTTTGCCTTATCTTGAAATTGCCACTGCCTGGAAGCCAAGGAACGAAGTTAGCACTGATCACAGGTTTGGCTGTCTTTGCCTTTCTGAGGCCCAGCCTCTCTTCTGCACTCGCCCCTGGCAGGGCTTGGCCCACAGGACACTGGTATTAAAAGCTTTTCCAACCATCCATATGGATTTCTCCACATCAAGCAAACAACATGGTCAGCCTTAGAAGTCAAACCCCAAAAGGCAAAGACAACAGACTGTGGGGAAAACCGTTCACAAAATGTTGATGGGGATTCAATCTCGTGGGCCAAAGTACCAAAAGCAAGTCTCTAAAACTTTTTAGACTTGGGTTCCTCAGAGGCTCAAGGGTTACCTCTAGCATTGTCTACCAGAAACAGCAGACATGACCTCCTTTGAACACAGCACATAACATTGGGATTCACAGTCCCAAATATTTGCCTCATAAGGCCAGAGGTTGCAGTGACGTTATTTACCTTGAGAGTTTAATTCTACCCAAGGTGATTTTTGGGCTGCACTCCAGAGTGCACCAGCTTACTCTGCCACAGACACCAGGAACCCAGTCATTCATCAATCCCCTAGCTGGGAAAAAAAAAAAAAAATTACATCATTACTAAAGTCAGCTCTTTGATACAGATTCTCTGAAGATCCTCACGTGATGAGAGACAGGAGCTCAGAGACAAACACTCCTCTGCTCCCATGCCAGAACACCTGTTTATTTCAGTGCCAAATTCCAATGGCTCAAAAAAAAAAATATATATATAAGCCATCTTTCTCCCTTGCTTCTTTTGAAGATGATGGATGCATCTGGTGGGAAGCTGAGCAGCACACAAACAGGCCTTTTTAACACCCCCACAGCCCACAAGCAAGACACGCAAAGCAGTCACTAACAAAGATCAAGTCCTCATAAGACCTGAAATATGAACAGATCATACAGAACAGCATTTCTGAGTATTTGTGTACTAAAGCTACTTTTCTACAGCAGCCAAAAAAACCCAGAGAGCCTAAGGCAGTCCCAGGCAGGACGTGCAGGCTCAGAGCAAATGTTCACACTAACAGGGAAAGAAACACTGAACCACCCTCCTCCCCTGTGAATAAACACGTGCAGCTCAGCACAGAGGCTGGAGCTCCTCAGGGCTGTGTAACCTGCCCCAGGCTGTCAGCTTGGAAAGGGATGATGGGTCACTGGGCGTTGGCACAGCCTGCACCCAAGTTTGCAGAGCCTTTACAACACAGGTGGCACTGCAAAGATGGTCTGGGGCTCACGTTGGGTTCTGCTCAAATGCCCCAGCAGCAACCTGGATGTCAGCAACAGTCAGAGGCTTCAGGCATTTCTCAGAAGTGCCTTGCTAAGAGCAGCAATACTGGCCACTCCAGAAGTTTTAATCAGAGTTTTAAACAAGCCAGTGCATCAGTAAAGGTCCATGACTGCCTTGAGACCAGGACAACGTGGCAGCAACCATTGAACACCCACCAGTAACTGTGGCACCAACAAAGACCGGAGGTGCACAGCCTTCAACCAGCCTCGGTCTACCTGTAACACCCCAAAAGAACTGTGTGCTCATTCTAGGAGCCTACCTAAGGTCAGCAATTCCTAGAGCAGAGCCTGAGGAACAAAAAGCACGTTACCAAGCCACAGAACTCCACTTTGCAGCGTTCACAGCATCACACCAACCGGGCACGCCTTTAGCGAGAGAGGCTGCCAAGCTCTGCCCACACTGTGCTGTACGTGCTTCGCAGCAGTGGAGGCGTCCTCAGCAAAGCCCATCGCAGCCAAACCAAGAGAAGGTCACCAAGGGGAGGGCGAGAGCTCCGCAGAAAATGCACGGCATTGTTGGGAAAGCAGCAGGAATGTGGCACAAAGGTAACTGCTACAGCCTAGGGCTGCCAGATGAAAGCAGGATCAATACTGCACGATGTTGTTTAACCCGTTTATTGGGGGGGAGGTGGAGATAAATGAGTATTTGAGTTGCCAGAGGGTACACTTTCACCCCAATCTGAGTCAGCCAGAGCCGAGTTCCTGCCCAGCAACACCATCGCAGCCAAGTGATTTCAGCCTTACAGTTCACTTAACCACGGAATACAAAGAGCCAGTAACCCAGCAGTCGATAATGGAATAAACTATAGGTCAGTGACCAGGAGAAAACACACCATTTAAAATTATTCCAATATTGACAGGCACAGGAAACAGGCCTGTATATTTATTTATTTGTTTTAACCAGACTATCTGCTCGGAGGCAGCGCTGAGCCAGCTGCTAAAATTACAAGGTTAAGATTCTCAAAGTCTGTGGGTGAACTGCATGATGCCAGCACACTCTTACAGCCTTCAAAACACAGCAGTGGCAAGCAGGACTGAGCGTGCATGCCATCAGCCCCAACACAGCATGCACACACTTGTTTATCAGAACATCAGCAGGCAAGGGTTAGGGGGTACCTGAGCACGAAGCACAGCTCTGCCAAGCTGCCTTTGAAAGCCTGGCCTGTAGCCAAAAGGGAGAGCACAAACTGATTCAAAACACTCAGCCAGGAGCCCAGCCAGGCTCATTTATAGCTCCATTTCCTTTCAAGGCTGCTTTTCCCCTGGAAAATGCTGCAGTGGCAATTTGCACCTTAGGATTAAAGATCACTACAGTTCTCCAGCAACTGAAAGCACCCAGAAAAGCCCCTTTCCCCTCCCAAATCTAAAGGAGCATTTCCTCCATTGCACATGAGCAAAGTGAGGAGGAGGAGGAGGTGACACCAACTACTGCACAGGCACCAAGCAGGGAACATTTCAGCTGGAGCTCACGTGGCACCACCCATCAAGCCTATTTCCTCAAAATGGAACAAGACAGTGTGAGTTTGGCAGGGCAGTTCAGACAAGCACTAGGCACTGCTCCTGGCAAACCCTTTGCTCCACTGAGTAAGGCAAAACCATCTGCACTACGTGCACCAAGCAGAGCTTCGAGCCTGCAAGACCAAAGAAGAATTAGGCAGGACCTCATGCTTACGCCCCACCACGCAAGTAAGATTAAATTACAATTACAGTTCAATTTTAACACATTCAGACACAGAGCGTCAATTCCAATTCTTCCTGTTTGCAGAGCTGGCCAACCTCCCCACAGTGAACGTGATCCAGAGCGCTCTTCATCCATGCTGGCACCACCACAGCCATGGCTCCCTGGGCTAACCAACCTGCCCAGGCTGAGACAGGCACTGCCAGCAGCGTGGCACCAAAGCATCATTTCTCAACAGCAGCGAAGGGAATGCAAAGCCAAGACTGATGACTTTTCCAGGAGAGTACCAAGGAAATAAATTACGCTGTTTCCAAAATCCGTTTTTCCTCAAAAATACTTGCTTACCAGAGAGGAAAGACTTCAAGGCTGAATTTAGTGTTCAAGAAAAAGACTGGATTAAGAACCCCAGAGACCAGTTGCTGCGTTTTTTCTCCAGCAGAAGTGAAATAGAGCTGTGAATCCTGGCCAGGCAGATTTCCTGTGCACCACTGAGGGGCAAGCGACTGACAGGATGGGCCACAATGGAGTTCAGCTTCCCATCCCAGCCTCTCCTTGGCATCTTTCTCACCCCTGCTAACAAGGCCACAGCAATTCCCACCAGCAGGAGAAGCACCTGCCCATTAACAACTGGACTCCTGCCACCCTGTGCCACGAGACAGATCTGGCTGGCCACAGCCAGCCCGCCCAGACCTGAGCCTGGCAGATCCCATGGCTGTCTGCTTCCCTCCAGAGCAGGATGAGAAAGCACAGCCTTTGTTCAGTGTCTGCTCCTTCCTCTCATCTGCTTGGGAAATAACCAGCAGGTAAACAACACCCAGCATCTGTTTACCAACAAAGAAAATCCTCAACCTTTCAGCTTTTATTTCTTTACTTCTTTCTTGCTGTTGTTGTTTTTTTCGTTTTAATTCCAGTAAGTAACAAAGCCTTAACCCAGCTCAATAAAGCACTGCAGAGCCTGGCTCAGCTCACTTCGGCTAGAGGCAGATCAATAGCTTTCTTATATCTCTCTGCTCTGCTTGGAAGGGAAAAGGGGCCACTTCTTTCCCAGCCAAGACATCTGCACAAGGCATCTATGTGCTGTGAGCCAGGACCCCTCACAGGGAGAGCTGAAAAGAGATGAAAGAGTGCTTTGGCACAGCAGAGCCGTCTCCTCTCGCCCTCATCTCTGCTGGCACTGCCAGTGCGTTTTATGTGGGAAAGTTTTCAAGTCCAGTTTGGCCTCCCAACCACCATCAGTTCTGCACTGGTTAGTTATTCAGTGGCGTGGGGTGGGAGGAGGGGGGGAAAAGTCCCTTGGAGCAGAGGTTCAGACACTGTAGGTAGGACAGCACAGGCCTCCTTGTGCTATCCAGGCAGCTGCTGACAGAATTGATTATTCTGCACATCCATAAGGTTAAAAAATGAGCTCCAGAGGCACTGAGGAAAAAGCACACAGGAAAGCCAGCCCTGGAGTCGGGAATGCCTCAGTGCAAATCCATCAGTCCCCAAAGCCTTCCTGAAGGTCATGATGGGTGGCTGCTGTTTCTTTGGGGGAGAGAGTGACATGCAAAAAAGCACCTGTGCAAACATCCATGGGCTGGGGAGCTTTGACCTTTTTGCTATCAAATGAGCCTGGACCAGCCTTTCACCTCTACCCACGAGCCTTCCCTGGGCTGCCACCATGCTGGTCCAGGAAAACCCAGATCCACACAGCATGCTCAATCCCGCAGAGGAAGGGAGCTGACTTCAGAAGAGCAGTCACCAGCTACCCCAGCAGTAAATCACAAACCCCACAGCTTTAAAATAACAGCTCATATAAACCCATATTCCAAACATGAACAAAGCTCTGTCAATTGCATTAGGCTCTGCCTTATCCATCATGTTTACAAGACATGTGAATGCTTTCTAAAGAGCAGATGCTTTTCAAGTTTAATAATTCAACCGTTTAGAATTGAGCACTGAAAGACCTTGCACGCGAAGAAATAAATGCACGCACAACAGAAGCCTCTGCTGATTTTCAATTTTTTTTCCTTTAAACAGAAACTACTAAGAATGCCAGAAATGTTTGCTTCTGAAGAAGTGACTGACAAAGAGGACAGCTAATAGATGGGAAGCATTTGAAGAAGGAAAAACAAAACCAAGATGACCCTCAAACGTATTCTTGCGGGACAACTTCTGAAAACCACATGAATAAGTAATACAGGCTTCCCTTGAAACAGCAACAGCACAGGCTTCAATGGACGACGTCACCAGGACTGGATCTCTGCTGCAGATCAAATGCCACACAGCAGGAAACAGCTGACACACAGCTCAGCCCAATTATATACAGTGCCCTTTGCATACAGGGCCTCCTCTTTAATGCTCTCTTTGCTGGCAACCAGCCCCTTCTGCCCCTTGAAGGAAAAAGGCGAAGCTGGATTTGTGCGCTCTGCCATGCAGCCCAAGGGAAGGCAGAGCTGGCATGTCTCAGGGTGTCTAACCTATGCTCCCTCCCTGCACGGATGTTCAGCAGCACAAGCACAAGCTGGAAAGCCACAAAACACCCCACGGCTAATCTCAGCTCTGATAACATCTTCCTGGAACATGTCACTTAAGGTCTCCAAACCTCAATTTCTCTAGCTGTTAAAAAAAGAAAACCAAAAACAACAAAACAAGAACAGCAAAAAAAAAAAAAAAACTTTGCTGGTGGAAGGGCTAAATGAAAAACACCCATAAAAAAAAGATTTTCCAGGTGTGCCCTACACTCTTTGTAGTCACTGTTATCAGGGCTCAGACTATGAATTGTTCAGAGCCTGAACCATTTGCATTACCTGGTGAAAACAGTGCAGTCTGTTGCTAATGCTCAATGCATGGGTATTTTCTACACACCCATCTGATCATCGCAGTCATTTACACCATGACTAGTTCTTTTACATGTACTCACACATAACCACCTAAGTTTGGCATTTATCGCATTATCACTACAGAGAAATGACTGCAGGGGACAAATTAATTACCTATGCAAAGCAGGCTGAGAATAGTCAGCAACATACTGTACCACTGAAATGCTAGACAAAGCCTCAAACAGAACTTCCCTCATGTGGAGGATTATAGGCTCTACCCACAAAGGACTCAAGTGTCTTGCCTTATCTTTTTTCCATTTAAAAGGAAAGAGACTTTCCTGAAAACCTGATAGAAACATGCCTTTACAGAACAAATGCAAATGGATTAACACACTTATCAGCAGTAGGCTTGAGGGGAGGCAGAGACATACTTCTGCTGCCTAGATATTCTAAGATACTTTAAAATTAATTATAGAACATCGTTAGCTAATTAAATATTCTGGTCCGTCATTACACATCCCTACACCTCCTGCTGCCTTGCAGACCCCCATGGTCTATGAATCACAGAACTGGTCAAACTGGAAGGGACCACAGCAAATCATCTGGTCCAACCTCCCTGTTCAAGCAGGGTGATTCTGAAGACCGTGGGACAGGATTGCATCCAGACAGTTCTTGAATATCTCCAGTGAAAAGAGACGCCACAACCTCTCTGGGGAACGTGTTCCAGCATGTGGTCACTCAGATGGTGAAGAAGTTCTCATATTTAGGAGGAACTTCCTGTGCATCGGTTTCTGCCCGTCGTTCTGTTGGTTGGCACCGCCAAGAGAGAACCCACATAAGCATTTCAAAGACATGGGCACTGTAAAAGGAGTTGTAAAAGAAAATCTCACCTGCTCCTCCTTCCTCCACAGGCATCTGTGCCCACTCATACTTGATTCTGGGACATAAAGAATCCCCCTTAGGTAGGGGAACTCAGCTATGCTAGCAGCCTTGTTCAATTCACCTTGTACACAACCCTAAGCAGCACAACTGCCTGAGCCCAAAGAGCAAGAGCTCGGCCACACTTCTGTCCTGCCCCCAAGGTGATGAGAAAACACAGGTACCTCCCCACTCACCCATCACAGGCAGCATCTGACCCCCAAGGCAAGCAGAGCCCCCCCCAGGTCACACAAGCCCACAAGCACAGGCAGAAGGTCTCATAAACTGTTTGGCTTTAAACACCTTGCACTGGCTGAGGGGTTTAACAAGTATATTCCAAAACATTGCCTTGTCAAGTTCTGGATCGTCAGCGTTAAATCCTTGAGCAACCAAGTGAGAAATGAACCTGCAGACAGAGAAACGTGTCTCGGTGTTCTTCCCCTGCCTCGCCCTCTCCGTTAGCCAGTGCATGTTTGCTTTTGCTTCTAAACTTCACTTCTCTGTGCAAACAGTCTGCTATGAGAGGTATTTGCTCAGTCCACAAGTTTCCTGCATTTTTTGTCCAGCTTTGGGGCCCGATCATCAGGCATTTCCAGCTCGGAAATCCAGCCTATGAACAATTTCAGCCCTGCAGAAGTGACACATCAGAAGCAGAAACACTTCTGCACACAGTTATCTGAGGACCAGAGCAGATGACAGGGATGCTGCAGAGGACCTAAGGGTGTCAGAGCCGTGGGGCAGCCCAGCCCTCTCACCCAGGAACAAAGACACCCAAAGCACTGCATCTTTGAAGCTATGCTTTAAAAACATCAAACAGCTCCAAATCCACAACACAGCCTTCCCTCTCCTCTCCTGCCTACCTACTCCCAGAGAGACTCTGCCCTTGGTCATGCTTTGTAGGCTGGCCACCTCTGAAACTCAGCCTGCTTAAAACCAGCCTTTATACCATCATCTCTGTTCTACATCAGAGCTTTACACCACACTCATCACCAGTCCATGTACTCTGGATTCCTGTGCCCAGCCTATGGAGTAACTTTTCCTTTTCCAAGAGCCTCTGACACCCACATCTTCAAGTATTTGCTGCAGCTCTGCACGACACCGTTCCTTGAAGAGCCTGTAACACATCCAGTACGCTGAGCAGCTTTGACCTGGAACAGTACCAAGCACAAAGGGTCCTCAGCAGGCTCTGTATGCAACAATAACACAACAAGGAACACTCCAGTCCAACAGAAACCCAGGGGACACAAACAGTTGAGCAGGATTTGGTGGATGGAGGTTATTAGTGCATTACAAATAGAACAGAAATTCAGGAAGCAGTTATCTCCAGAAAAGAAAGATTCATTTCCTTATGGTGCTTGCAAATCACACTGCTAACTTCAGATCGGAAGAGCTGGTGCTCAGTAGAATGAAATTAAGCATGTTGGATCACACAGGACACCCGAGTGGATAATAGCAGAAAATTAATGGAAGCATATGTGCCTCAGGCAGAGGACTGGAAGATCAGCAAGAGAGCTGTGCTCAACTAAACTTCACCATGATAAATGAAAGCCAGAAAACATACTGCAAATGCAGAAATATGATGATTAGCTCTACACCGGAGGTTCAACGTCTTAAACATTAATTTGCTTTCTCCAAGAGCATCACTCCCAGCCAACGTAAGCACATGTACAGTTCTTCAGAGACAAAAGGGTACAGGGAAAAACAATCACAAACTTTTGGAAATCACTGGCCTCACAAAAGGATTTTATTCCTGGATCATCTCCAAAGAAAACCTTCCAAAACAACAAATGAAATGGGAGCGCAGAGAGACAAAGCAATCTGCCACTTAACTCCTGACATTCAGCACTCTGGTACTTGGACACCTGGCGACCCTCTGGCACTGCACAGCTCACCTTTCCTCAGCAAACCAAAATCCTGAGCCAGGTCTTCCCACCTCAGCACCATCAGAGTGGGGTTCAACAGAAAGCACAAGGCACTAACACAGGACACTGACTCAGGTCACCATTCCATCAATGTTGAAGCAAGTCTGTGCCCTTGTACCATGTACCTGACTGTTCCCACCGCCCCTGCCACGCCGCCTTCTCTCCTCCACCAGAGCATCAAGTACTTTGCTTGCACATTTCCAGCAATCTGTTGTTTTCACTGATGCCAATTCCCTCCTTGCAAACCTAAATCTTGGAGTCTCCCTATGACTTGCCTTCACAAGAATGCTAATTAGGTCTTTACTACCCCCAGGCTTTCTGAGAGAACACAAGCATCTGCCATGTGCACTCCCACTCCAGCTATGTTTTCCCACTCCAAATCAACAAAACAAGTGTGTTACTCGGTCAGTGACATGCAGAGGACACAGCCAGACTCGTAAGAAACCTGGGAAAGGAGCTGCATCACCCACCACATTGCACTCTCAAACGCCACCAGGAACATCCATTCTCCTCCAGGAGATCGTGCCCCTCGTGAGAGGCTGCAGTGTCTGCCTCTCTGTGTGCTGGGTCCTTGCTCCAATGGTGCTGGGCTCCCTCAGCATTTCCCCAGGAACAGGCTGCTACCATAGCTCTGCCCACACACAGGCTTTCCAACCTACACCATTCCCTTCCCATGACACTGGTATTTTTAGCATGAGGTGCACAGAGTGAAAAGCAATCTGCTCCCATCAGCTGGTCACAACTCATTACATCCACCCAGAGCTGTCCTTCTCCAGACAGCCCACACCCAGGAACACTCAGGTTTTCCAGCCAAAGAACCTATTCAAGGACAGCTGCCAAGGTGCTACCAGCATGTTTCTCCTGTTCATGTTGGCTCTTCACTCCTTCCTAAATAAGGGGGCATTTCCCAGGACCAAGGTGCCCCCAGCTCTCATGCACAAACGGACAGCCACGGAATAACATGAGGAGGGGACTGCTGTAAGATCTGTCTTCTGTGCAGTTCCTGGATGACAGACGTGCCCTGCAAATGCTAAGCCCTGCAGGTCTCACCTTCTGGCTCAAGCACAAGAGAATGCAGCACTCCCTGCCAGACTCAGGGAAGGTGTAATATTGAGGAGCAAAACTATCTTCACACTGAAGGGCATCTGATGCAGGAAGAGGCACCCAAACACACTGAAACAGATAACCAGCCATGTCAATGGGAATGAGGAAGACACCACAGGTCTCCCAGTTTCCAAACAGGTAAATCATTATGATGCTTCTTTTCAGCTTCCCAATTCAGAAGATGGCTCACAGTCACCACTGCCCACCTCCAGAGAGACTGGATATTTTCCACAGCTAATCTGTATTGTACTTGGAAAGGTGGGGAGCTGAAAGATAAGGGAATATACTCAGATGTAAAGAATGTGGCACAAGTGGCTTTGGGGGAAGCATTCTTTAAACGCAGCATTTTACAAGCAGAATAAATCCTAGACCATGTGGTGACAACTGAGCTGCACGCAGCTGCTGAGCCAGCTATCTCTTTCTAGGGGCAAGACTAGCTCCCTGCATAAATGGTTCTTTAAACTTTATAATGCCAACTGCATGAATAGGACTTTTATGGATTCCTACAGTGACGCACAAAGACATCCTCAACATTTCAGAGCTGCTCAGTAAGCCCACACGCTAGCTGCCTTCACCAGAGCGTTCAGATCCCATCCCAAGACCAAAACTCTTCCAGGAAGCCTGTGTCACCAGGGACATCCTGCTGGCTCCAGGAAGTCAGGATTGTTGCCAAAGTTTGGTTAAAGCCCAAGCAGATCAGATTCTGCAGCTTTGGTTCTCAGAGGCCACACCAGACCCTGCTCCAGCACCACCCTCCTCAGACCACAGAGTTTCTTTGTCCACGCAGTTGTGCCTTCGAAGAGAGGCACAAAGGAAACTGAGATGAGCGTGTAATCAATAGGCCTCACCCTCAGAGCTCTCCTGCTGTCCCTGCCATTTCTCAAAGGGAACTTTTCCTTCCTCCCTCCCCTTCTGAATCATCTTCCCTGGCACCCAAAGCGACAGCTGTGGCCGGGCTAAGCCAGCTCTGGCAAACTGCTCTGTGGAGCTGACCCTGGCCATGCCTTGGGATCTCTCCATGAGCTGCTTCTGCTGGTGTGGCCAGGGCTGCTGTGCTGCAGCTGCCTCCAAGGCACCCTCCCACCCCAGTGGACACCGTCCAGAAGCCATGGGAGAGGCTGTGACCCCAGGCACGCCACCATCTGTACTCCCTCCTGCTGAGAATCAAGGCATGAAGGGAAACGGTTCTGCTCCTCTTACAGCAGCCAGGGCACCAAAACCACCCTGCAACAGATTTCTGCGGCTACCCGAGGAATGCCTCCCCCTCAGTTTCCAGTGCAAGAGCTTTACAGCCTGCTTCTCTTAAAACTCCCTGATGCAGCCCAATCCCACAGTGTGTCAGTGAGCAGCTGGCACTCACTCTGCTGTTTCCAGCTGTGCTGCTTCTGCAGAGCAAGGCAGGGAAGGCTGTGGTCTTTCCAGGACACGTGGGAGGCTCAAAACTCAAAGAGCATCAGAGACAGCCCCACTACAGGGAAGCACGGAAGAGCTGCAGCTCTGTGAAGGCTGAACAATCCCATCTGTCCTGCTGAAACTCCTCAAGGGATGGACACAAAGAGCACAACGACAGAGATAAAAGGTATGTTCTCAAACGCGCCAGTGGGGCTGCAAGACACAGAGAACAGTCTGTACTGTGCTTTCAGGAAATCCTCTCCCTTTTCCATATTCATATTGATCCAAAAACTCCTACATGACATCTCCTCAAGCTCAATGCAAGCTATTACAGAACTCTGGAAACACAGACAAAACCTTGAAGACACTCTCAGAGCAGATTTAACGAGGCTGATGGTTTATCCACCTGACTTTCATCTCCCCCGCTTGTCTTCAGCAGCTCTCAGTAACACACAGAGACCTTCTGGGACTTTTTCCATGCGCAGGGAAAGTGCTTTTCACCGCAAGATCAGCCTCTCAGGACTGAAATTCAAGGGATGGAAATACATAAGACAGCAAAAGCAGCAGCTAATATCAGGCACATCTCACCCCATTTTGTACATGACAACCAACTGAGCTGGACCACATTCACAGGGAAACTCCATGGCCAGGGCAAAGCAGCCCCCACATCACCCCACAGACACTGTGAGCTCGCTCCAGTCTCGCTGGCAACGAGCACAGCTCCCAGCTGCCAGGATACCGCACAAAAAGCTGGCAGGGTATGTGGGAAATGAAGAAAATCAATACCAGTTGGGTTGTTTGTAGATCTGCTCCTACCCTCACCTTCCCAGTCTCACAGAGGACAACTCATTAGGTGTCTGGAGGGCTGCCAGAGCCGGATGGACTGAGCAAGAGATGCTGCTGCAGGGCAGATCCTCACTGCTGGGCCCCACAGACCCCATAACCACAGCTCCCTTCAGCAGCCCCGTCCCTGGGACAGCAGGTGAAAGCGGTGCAGGCAGCAGATAAAAAGGGTAAATATAATTCAGCCCAGTGTGCACCTGTCCTCCAGACAAAGCCTGCTCCCGGAAGCCAGGCTGTGCCTCTCAGCGCACAAAGACGGGTCTAAATCTGTCTGTAATAGAGCTTTTCAGGCTGACTGAACAGTAATGTTCACAAGCTGCTCCCCTCAAGGGAATACTGTATCCTCCTCACTGCATTACCCCAATCAGAGAGATCAGTGAGCAGCTCAAAGGCAAAGGTGGAAGAGGCACCGCTGATGTGATTCCATTTAGAATCTATCAGAATATTTTATTCCTCCCTTTGAGAGTGACAGATTAGGTATTTCCACTCCTCTTTGAAGTCTGGCAGAACAATTCACACCAGTGGACCAAACACCCCTCACTCCTCTCGCTGTGCCAGGTACTGCAGATGGGAGCAAAGCCTCTTTGAAAGCCCCCAGAGTCACCCGAGGCAAAGCTACCTCTGCAATCAAAGGCCAAACTCCCAGCCAACAGGGTAGCGATTTCTCTTCATCACAGCAAGCTTTATTTCCATTCCAGCTTCTTTATTTTCAGAAAGTCTCCTGGAAAATTAAGTGTGGGACACCTCTATTCCAAAAATCTTTCCTTGGCAAGTGCTGGCTTCCCACTTTCTGGCAGACACTGAAATTAAATGCAGCCTCCCTGTTTATTTCCTTCTTGCTGTGGATATGCACATCCTTGCTGAGCTCTGGAAGCAATTTTTTAGTTGGGGAAAAAAAAAATAAAGAAAGATTCCAAGCTCTTACATAAACAATGGCTGGTGACAAGAGGAAAGACAAGGGTTGGAAAATTTCTCACATTTTATTAAAGCATCTCTCAGTGCAGCAGATCAGACAAAAAGAACAAACCCAAACAAACAGATTGAAACAGCTGAATATTAAAATGGTACTGGAGGGATCAGCTGCAGCATCTTTCCATGGCCAGGACCAGAGCCTCTACCAGACAGCATCACTGAGACACAAACAAGGGTGGACTTTGCTGTTCCATGGCTCAGAATGAAACCTTCTAGAAAGAGGGTGCTCAGCACAGACACATAATGGAAGAGCAGAGCCCAAGTCTGTTGTACTTGTCAAACACACCTCTGCTGGTCTCAAGCCTAAGTGCTAGAAGGAAAACAAACAAACAAACCAAACTTCCCGCACAAAAAGGGAAAATAAGCAACTCTGTCAGTGCTTCCTCCAGCCTGAAGCACAAAATGGATAGGATCACACTGATCTAATCCAGAGGGCATTCCCCTAGAGATTACAACAGTCTCAAAGTAGGTCATGCTTGGGCTTGAGCTTCTCAGCAAGCCCAATTCTGATACATTTGCAGAGCACGTGTAGGTGCTTGTGTGTTTCTCCCTTTCCCTGCAGCAGCTCGCTGTGCAACACCCATTACAAGAAACCCAAATTAGACAGGAGGGAAGTTTAAGGGCTGGATCTCTGCTTGGAACAGCAAGAGATGGAGCTATCCAGCCCATCCACACTCTGGCCAGAGCTGCCAGCTGTTAATGGCCAAGGGCATTCCCCCTGCTCAGGGATTCCAGGGCATTAGGGCTGAAATACCAACAAACCCACACACTGCCCATAAAGGGAGAAGCAAGCACGGATTTAAATGGGACCAGGGCCATGCTGGCCATGAGCTGAGCTCAGGGGAGAGCAGAGCTGTTCAAACCAGACCCAAAACAAGATGCGCTGAGATTCTGGTGTCCACACAGAGTCCCATTCCTCCCTCACACTCTCCCCTTCCACACCATCTTCAGCACAAGGAGCTCTTGCCACTCCTCCCTGCTTTATTACACAAGGCTGCTTCTCCAAGCTGCAGCTGACTCCAGGCTCACCCTCCAGCCAGCCAACCTGCTGCACACTTCAGGCTGGAACAAACAAACAAAACCCAGAGACCTTCACCAACCTGCACTTTGCTCAGCTACAATAAGAACTCTTCCACTTCTAACTCCAGCACCTCTTTACCTCTCCTCTTATCTTGAACACCAGAACCACATATAACACATCACAATCAATGTTTGCAATCAGACCCCTACAAAACAAGGGATATAAGCACAGCAATACTTTTGATCCATGAGCATATCCCTGTTCACCCTTCATCACCGTAGAACAGCTACAAACCAAAACACCCATCCACACCAAATTGCTTTTACAGTCATGCACTCAGAGCATTTCCCATAACTTTAATTTCAGATCCTCCCAGCTGTCACAGCACTTGCCTCATCCTCCAAGGACTGCAAACACAGGCTTTCTTCAGGGTCCTGGACTGTTTATGTGCAGAGCGAGGAAGAGAATTGCATTTGCTGAGGCTATGAATGATTTATCATCGCACTGAATGCGAGAGGAGCGGGGTCCCAGGGCTCGCTGCATGACCGGAATCTCACAGGCAGGCTGCATCTGCAGAGATGTTTGTGTGCACTCTTCAAATCATCATTAACCAACAGGACCCTCAAGAGGAGCATTTATTTCCTTGGGATTGTAAGGGAGATGGCTGCTGAGAAAACAGCTGGGCAGGATTTAGCCCCATTATATCCGTCTGTCTTGTTCCGCTCTCCCACCCCTCCACCTCTCGGTTTAGTTGGGAACAAAAATAGAAATAATAATGAAAATTTAAAAAAAAAGAAAAAAGAAAAAAAGAGAGGGAAGTGCAGCACATAGCACAGGCCAACTGCAGGTCACAGCTCTGGTCAGTGGAAGCACATGCAGCTGCATAGGGCAGGTTTTATATTTCCAAATACCTCCCCCCCCAGGGTTTAAGTACTCTTCCCATTCTCCAGATTATTTGCACAGCGTTGTAAATGCAGGTGTTATAAATAAACAAAAATATGCCCGTGCTGGCACGCATCTTTCAGCTAGTAAAATGGGCATCAAGGATCCTTAATGAAACGGTTTTGCAATTCCCAGCAGTTCTGCATTCTCTGGAGACAGGGTGATTAAACAAATACACAGAGCAAGAGCCCAGCCTTGACTCCATCTATGGGAATTTTGTCACAGACTGAAATCAGGCAGGAATGCCATCCCATGGACCTCCCCCAGACAGCTACACAGGCTGTAACTTAATATTATGCCTCTTGTTGTGTGGATGATACCAAGAGGCAACCATTTTTAATACAGCACTCTGTATCCAGGGATAAAGCAGGATGGAGCCAACCATCAATCACTCAGCTTCTCTTTCCTCGTAGGATTACACAGGCCAACTCCATGGCTAGGAAGTATTTATGAAGCCTTTTTTTAGTTCTAGATACTGCAGACTTTTTTTATAGTTACTACAGACCTCTATTTTCTGTGTACTACATTTCCATGCACACAAACCTCACCTCAAACCCGCTCATTAAAAAAAGTACTGCTCCCTTGAAAAACAGTCCTCAGATTACCCAGAAGTCACCCTCTCTCTTTCCCAACACCTAAGAATGCCAGCAATTACCCCAGCAAAGGTAACCAGGGAGAAAACTGGAACTAGGAAGAGGGAGGACCAGGCAGGGGGTGGGTGGCCTTGGAGTAAACCTCCCTATTTCCTACATTCCCTGCACTGCACGTGAATCATTTCCTCCTTCTTCCCCAGGCAACCCATGGGTTAGATGCATGAAAGTACAGCAATTAGCCTCTTCCATTACCCTAAAGACTCAGCAAGAATAAACGGTTTGCAACGGAGAACCCTCTTGCCTTCTCCTGCCTCAAAGCCAAACCCTTCCTCCATCATCTACAGCTAACCTATGGAATCTGTACGCTCTGCAGACCGAGACAGTGCTGAGCAGTCAGCTTTAATTTCCTTGGAGCCCTCCAAATGCACCACTGTGGCTCAGACACAGCCATCCACCGCTGCCTTTGGAGGCTCCATTTCTCCTCTCCCCCTGCCCAGCTCACAGCCCACGTATCACCAAACACAAGCAGGAAGAGAAGGGAGCGGGGAAACTTCTCTGCAAAACCATTGCTTTATTTCAGGCTGCTTTGATGTGGTGCAACATCAGTCTGGAAAAGAAATCCTGACTCCCCACAGCCTATTGAGCTTCCAAGGGCTGTTTGGAGAAACAGCACCAGACATCAGCTGACACTAGCAATTACATCCAAATAGCAGATACAAGTCTGTTATCGATCTGTTCCTAGAGGGAAGGACAAGCTATCCAGTAAAAAGGGGTGTCACGTTATTAAATTCTGAGAGGATAATAACCCAACACAGAGGGCACAGCTGTTACTGGTACACTTCAGGCTTCGTTTCCAAGCCTGACAGGGAGCAAAGATCATCACAGCGCTTCAGTGTTCAGAGACAGGCCTAGAAATTAGAGGAATAAATTAACATATCCATATCTGAATTACTGGGCTAAGGGGGCTGCAAGTTCTACTGGCAGGATGTGGACTGGTGCTGCCAGTTACTCCCAGCAGCTGCTGAAATATCTTCTTAGCCAGTGCATAATGCTCAAACACTTCAACCTCTCCGAGCTCTGCAGCTTTGCCCCAGAGCAGGAATTTTAACAGCCCAAACATTTGCAGTAGCCCATGGAAATGGTGCAGGCTGTCTCCTTCAACATCCTGGTGAAGAACAGCGACAGACAGCCCTGTGGAAAAACCTGGATCAATTTTGCTACGAAAAAGAAAATATGGCTCAGGGTAAGCGAATAAGCCACAGCCTTTCAATATCAGCAGCTCAAAAGAATGGGGGAGTTTAACCAAGCTGCTGCTGGGGAAAAAGAAAAAATCCACGAAGAGTTATCGATTTTTATGAGCTTGGAGTCAAGAGATCCATAAATTATTCACAAGGCAACAGAGATGGCAGATTTCTTGGACATTTCAGTGCCTCACCGCACAGAATTATGAGGTTGGATCATTTGGCCAGACTGTCCCACAGTTGAGCCTTTATAAACAGCAACAGTGATCTCCAAAAGGGGCTCTGTGACAGGGCTAGCAGCTTGCAGGACATGCCAGGGGCTACAGGCAGAGCTGGACAGGCAGAACCACAACAGAAAATGGTTTCAGAGCATACTTTGGGGATTTTCCACCCCACTGTTAATTCAGACAGCAGGTCTCCCTGTCTGAATTAACAAAATTACAAACATAACACCACGAGTTAGAAGTGAAATGCACCCATATCCCTGCCCAGACTTGGCCAAGGACTCAAAGTCCCTCCAATCATCCCAAAAGGCACTTGGAAATCAAGGGGTGCAGAGCACTACAGACACCAGCATTTATCTCAGATGTAAGTCTGGGCAGAAAACTCAAGCTCCAGAGTTCTGTGAGGTACTCCCAGCTCCATCACAAGCCTCAGGTGCAGCCTCTGGCAACTCATCTCTCCAGGCCCCTTTGCAAAATAGAAGGCAACAGTTTTCCTCCTGCTGCAAGGATACAGCATTGATGCTCCCAGATGTGAGAGCAGCCAAGGCCAGGCAGTGCCTCAGATCCTGAGCTCATGGGCACAGATCCTCATCACCACAGCCAAGCTCCAACACCAAACAAAAGTGATCCCTTAGATTTGTAGCACTCAAAGCACTGGAAGCACTTGGGATTATCCCTTCACACAGCCAGAAAAGCATGGGCTGACAAAGCCACATATCCACTGCCTTCCACTGACTCCAGTCACACCAGTCCCTGGGGAGAACTGGGGAGTCTCTGGTTGAACCTAAGCCAGGTATGACTCCAGAGCACATAAAAGACCTCAGCATTGGAAAGTCTCTTGTTTAAAAAGCAGTAGACTGGAAACTTCAGACCAAGGTAAGTTTTCATGAAATCTAGTGCGGGAAGATCAGTATATACTTTTGTAGATAAAAGTGGTCATTGGAAACACTAGAGCTGCAGCTCAGAAGGCAGATTTTCTGTTTATCCACACCACCAGAAGCAGAAGTGAGAACAAAGGCAGCTGTCCTTACCCACCATCCCAACACAAACCTAATCCAGGATTCTGAGTCTTTAACTCACAGGAAAAAAAAAAAAACCAAAAAAAAAAACAAACCCAAAACATAAATATCCCTGTGCTTGTGCAGAAAGAGCTGGAGGTTTTTAAAAGTGCTGGAAGGGAAGCCAGCCGTTTGTCTTTACCCTTTCCAAACCCAGGGACTTGGATGCCTGGCCCATAACAGCACCTAAGCCCAAGGCAGTGGTGCAGCTCTAAACACCCAAACCCCCAAGTGTGCCAAGTGTGGGTTTCCAGCAGAAACCCCGCACACTCTGTGGCAAACCCAGCAAGCTCCTGGAGGCACGCTGATGGGAAGGATTTCGTGCTGAGCTGTCTCACACTAATGGCCCCACAGCAGGATCTGGCAGGCAAAGGCAGCCCCCAGATTTAGCCAGTGCCGCTGGAGTTTCAGATGGTGCAGAACAGCACATTGATCCATTTATCGTCTGTGGGTTGCCATGGAGACCACAAGTCATTCCCCACCATCACCACCCCCCCCCCGCAGACCCCCCCCCACTGCTTTTCAATTGATAGCTGGGCACTGGGGAAGCATTTGCAGCACCGTGGAAATTAAATCCACACCAGAGGAGCAGAGGATTCGGAGCTGACACAGCCAAGGGACCTCAGCTTGAGGCAGTCTGTCCTGCTCTTCCCCACCGAGCAAGGCCAAGCACCAGGCGCTCCAAGCTGAGTATTACGGGAAATTAATGATAATAAAGTGAGATTTTAATGCCACTCCATGGGTTCCCCTCTGACAGCTCTCACAAGGTAGCAGAGAGGAAAGATTTCTATCTCTCTAAGTGCATGTGCCAAAAGAGGCTTTGGAGCATCCCAGAGGACAGCTCGACCAGGGCAAAGCAGCAGGGAGTTCCCATCTCCTCCAAGCAGGGTAACATCCAGCAGGACAGCAGTCTTCAGCTTTTTGTACACTCCTGAAGGATCACAGCTGACCCTTCACTGAAGGGAGCAGAGCACAAGGAACCTGTGCACACTGCAAGCAGCAGGAGGAGAGTGGGGGATCAAACTCCAGCCACCTGCTGCTGGAAAAAAAAGTCACTTCTTGGTCTGTAGAAGATACATGAGCCACCAACTCTGGGGGCAGCAGAGCAAGGCTAGAACACATCCTGTAAGCCCACCCTTCAGATATACATTCCCCAACCTCTCAGACAAGGAGCAGAGAAAATATTTGACCTGATTTTGGGGCAAATGTTCCAATGGAGTTCACAACACTGCCTCCCCACACCTACCCAGTCCAGGCTCTGGCACCACAAAGTATTCAGGTGCTGTTCAGCACTGTCATTTACTAGAACCAGATAGTATCACATTTCCTTCCTCCCACCCCACGTAGGATGAAAAAACACCATCAAGACAACCTGAGAAAAATTTTTCAAACCTTAGCGCTCGGAGTTTGGCTTTTAACTCCACACATGGCCAAAGAAAGAAGCAAGTCACCTGCTCAGTCAAAAGAGCTGATCCCATGTAATTCCCTTGCATTTTAACAAAGAGCTGCTGTGCAAGTGCTGCACTTCTTAACAGCTCATTCCCTGCACACACAAGTGGGAAAACTTGGTGCTGGCTTTACCCCAGGCTCCAGAACTGGATGACAACAAGCACCTTTTAGGAGGCCAAAGGACAGAGGAGGAGCTGGTGTCACCATCCCCTCCAGCATGGTGGGCTGCTGCCAGAGGAGCCCAGCAGGCAGAACCCACCCCAGGCGCTGGAGCATGAGGACACAGGGCAGGTGGCAGAGCACAGAAAGGCAGCTGCAGGCTGAGAGCCCGCAGGGAAACTCAAGAAGCGTGGTGTAAATACTGTATGCGCCTGGAGCCAGAAAGCTCAGCGAGGGCTGTGTGTGGCATTTCCTGAAGGTTACCTCTAATAAGTGCTGTCAGCTTGCCAGCCTTCGACTGTCTGCTGAGCCCTTCTGCGGGAAGCGCGGCGCGGCCCAGACCTCTGTGGCATTGTCACAATCTGTGACAGCGAGAGCTCAAAAAATAAAATTCCTCCCACGCAGCACAGACAAAGCAGGTGTAGGACACCAGGGCAGGCAAAGCCGCTGTAATCTGGCAGGGTGCAAAGGCTCCTCTCTCTCTCTCCCTCCTAATGCCTGGTCACAGAGCTGCTTGCTGAGCAGTGTGCGTGTCCCCTGCACAGGGGAGGTGGCACAGGCTGATGGAGGGACCTGGGCAGGGAGCAGGTGGCCCAGCCTGTCCTGCTCTGCAGCCCTGCTGTGCACACAGCTGCTCAGCCCAGCCCAGCCCAGCCCACACAGGCACGTCCAGCAGGATCAGAGCTGGGATGCCCAGGTCACTCTCCTCGTCCAGCAGCAGCTGGGGAGCTGCAGCACCTCCCTCAGCCTTGCAGAGGGCTGGACACTGCACCCACCCTGTGCCAGAGCGATCCATCAGCAGAGCCAGAGCACAGCAGCACACATTTGTCTGCATTCATTTTCCAGCTGCCACCAAAGAGATTACCCTGGCCCTCCCCAGTCATTTACTTTTTCCAGTGGAAAACAGACTTCATCTATTCCCAGGCGTTTTCTGGGTCTCAGGGTGAAGTTTACTCACAGCTTTCGAGCCTTCCCAGCCCCGTGCTCACAGCCCACTGCTGAAGTGGATCTTCTCTCTGCTGCTCTTCAAATCACCTGCTGAGCTCAGTGGAACACAGGAGCTTGCAACCAAGCCAGGTGGCACCAGCCTCTCCAGCAAGGACACCAAATTTCCCTGCAAATGCCCTCTTTCTGAGTCTCTGCCTCAACCCCTTTTCTTTTCTTTTTTTTTTTTTTTTTCAGAGAACAGCTCCAAACACAGCGCTGGAAATAAATGCCAGTGGTAAGCAGACAGTACACAGCAGATAACAAACACTGCAGATGGGAGCAGAGAACTCAGGAGATCTGTCATTCCAGTTTCCAGAAGAGGAAAAAAAAAAAGCCACAGTTCAAGGCCTCTTTGGTTACGTAAACTTAATTTCCATGTCTTTTATCACTGATAAGATAAGCCATTGCTCAAGTTCAAGTTCTGTATCAAGTAAACCATGATAATCCTCTTAGGAATTCCCCATGCCCCAGCTTGAACAGACCTGCAGAAAAGAGCTTAAGGGGTTGCCTTCAGCTTAAAAAAGAAACACACAAGCACACAGCCACAGACTTATTTATAACGTAGGCAAATTTGGGGCCTAGTATAGAGCACTGGAGGCTTACAGAGCTCTGTCTCAATAAGGGATCTACTTCTGCCCTAGTTCATAAATGCTACAAGCTACTACTTGGTCATGCATCGCTCAGCTGAGCACCAGCCTGGAGATGATTGCCTTCCAAGGAGGATTTCTTGCAGTGAGAGGAATTCAGAGGGTCAGACCCCAGAAGAAATTAAACTGATTCACAACCAGTCACACACACTCTGTGCCAGATTAGAGCAATAAGACTTTTCCAGGCAGCTGTATTTTTTTTTTGGTTTATTACAGCACAGGATAATTTTACGCTCTTTAATGCTGGTAGCAGAATTACAGAGATTTTAAGCAATTATTGCCCTGTTTCAGGTATAAGATGTTAAACTCACTAAGACCACCTCCTCCTGTACTGTACTGTCAAAACACCCAGATGCAAAACATCACTGTCTACATTTGTTAAGAGGATGATTTGATCCAATCCAGCAACTGACTATATTTACTAACCACTTAAATACGCACTCACACACCCCACACTGCAACACAAAAGGCCATTTCATAAATATCTGATTGCAAGACAGATGACAGCAATAAGCAGGCACACAAACTCTTGCCCTCCTCTCTGCCTGCTCATCATCAGGACACAAATTACCTGGGCCTGCAATTTTTATCACAGCATCTTCCAGGGAACTGACTTAGCCTGAAGGGAATGAAGGCCAACATTTGAAGGTGAATATTTCACTTCGCAGGGCTGCATGTGGCCACCCCCAGCGCATTTCAGCGACGTGCAGCCACACGCTGCAAGGGCACAGCATTAAACCCTGCTAAGCCCCTGGCTGCCAGAAGATCAAGGCACCAGGCAGTGGGTAACATCTGAAATTGGTGCTTAAAATGCAAATTTCCTTCAGGTCTGTCTACTTCCTCAGCCAGCCCAACGGGCTTCTGCGCCCACAAACGTTTCTTACGCATTTCCAGCTACCGTGACTTTCATCCCTCCGATAGCTGCTCTCCATTAGGGTCTTTCACAGATCTCTCAGGATTTTATGACATTCAAACTAAAAGATGCAGCATATCAAACAAAACACATCTCTCTCCTTCCCACCAGCAACTTCAAGATCCTTTAGCGTTGACTGACAGCCCACAGTATTGTGGGAAAGGCTGGTTTCAGATGAGCTGCTGGAAAAGCTCTTCCAAGGTAGCAGCTGAATTCAAATCACACACCAATTAGCTCAGGGGGGATTTGTATGTTTTTCTTTCAGGAAACCTATTTGAAAACAAAACAAAGAGGGGGAAAAAAAAAATTTGTTTAAATCTCATTAAAATATCTCTGTGTCACAAGCATGCCACATTTTCCACCGAAGAGAACAGGAGCAGCTTTAAACTAGTTTCACCTCATCAGACAGAAACCCTCTTGCTGTGTTCCCCCACCTCCAACAAGATAACACAGAGGTCCAGAGCAGCTACAGACCTGCTCAGCATCACGCAGCGAGTAAAGCACTGTGCCAAAGCGCCTGGGTCTGTCCCGTATCTTTCCCACAAGATGAGGTTTTCCACGCTGCTCTCCTTCGCTTTTCGCCTCTCGCCTCAAGGCCACATGCAGATGACCGTGCTTTTTCTGAAGCCAGTGCCAATGAGGCCACTGCATTCGTTATCCAGCAGGATAATGACAGAGTGCAATTCAGTCAACAGCAAATCCTCCCCAGGGAGATGCCCTCTGACCTTCCCTGAGCTGGGGGATGAACGCAGACAGCCAGATCTCAGACAGGCGGCAGAGCTGAGTGAATAATTCCTAATGAATCCTTTCATCTCTCCTTTTGTTTTGGGGAAGGGAGGGAGTGGGTGAAAGGAAATAGTTTGGTACTATCCACCAGCAGAAAATTATTTTCTAGAGCTACCCCAGATCGCTGTCATCTGAACAACATTTTTCATGGCTTCTGCACAGTACGTGGGCACAGAACACAGGCTGCTCTCTGCACAGAAGCCCCTTGTGCAGACAGCCAGCCTGGGAGAGGAGAGCAACCACCAAAGACACACAGCAAGAGCAGGAATGCTGCTGGAAGCCTTGCTTAAAATCACCCTTGGGCAGGCAATTGAGAGCTAATCTAAGATATCCACTCAAACCACATATTTTGCCAAAGAAATTCAGTTCCACTGACACATCAGCAAACGCACGAAGGACAAGAAAGTTCATGAAATGAGGCCCACAGAAAGTCAGTATCTTACCTCTCTCTCCACACATCACTCAGCCCTCACTATCAATTTTCTCTCATTTTCCAAGCCACAAGCTGTAAGGATAACAAGGATGTGATAAAAGCAGATTTATTTTTTCCCCAACAAAAAGAAGCAATTCTCATTTCTCCAGTGTGAATTCAGCTGTAGAATTCAGTTTAGCAGCATCTCCTGAATGCTCCGTGTCACCCAGAGGTATTACAGTAAATAAAGGTGGAAAAACAACTGCCAGCTCTGAGATCCCAGAGCCGCTCCACAAGTTTTCAGTCATTCACTAGCACCTCGGCCCATGGGTGCTAGTCCCCATCACTTTTACTCACGCTGTTTTTATCCCCATCTCTCAACTGGTCCTGAAATCAGCCACATCTGAAGCAGCCACTCCCAGCTGCACCAGCATTTACAGGGATTTACCCTCAGCAAGCCCCACCTGATCAGGTTGTGGGTTATACTGGGAATAGAAACCCCACAGAAGGACCATGGTCCTGAGATGCTGCCGGCCCCACTCCCAGACAAATGAACTGACGTGAACCTACACACTAAAACTGAGCTTGGCTCGTGTATTTATATAGATGCCAAATCCCAGGGATATCAATGACAATCTCTTCCCTAGTAAAACCTGATTACAGAGCTGAAAGCTCCCTAAAGCCCCCCCCTGCCACCTCCCTGCTCACAGGGACATCATGGGGAGCAGCCAGCAAACCCCTCCAGGTGCCCGGCTCAGCAGGGGTTGCAATGCCAATGATTAAGCAGATCTTCAAAGGAAAAAAAAAAACAAGAGTCCTGGTCAATGACTGACCAGCCTAATAGCTCAGGCTACTATCATGTGCTCTTCTCACACCACATTTGTTTGCTGGACTGCCCAAGAGGTTTGCAAGGGTCAAACACGAGGTCATCGGCTTTGCTGAAAAATATAAAAAGCTGGAACTGCAAGTAGGGAAGGTGCCAGAACTTACAATTAAGGCTAAAAAGACATGAAAATGCAAATCCTCTAAGTTTAAATGTACCAGAGGCAGCATCAAAAAGGAGGGAGGAAAAAAAAAAAAAAAAAAAGAAAGGATCTTATGGTTTTTGAAGATCAGACCTTCGCAATATTTTGTAATCCACAAAAAATTCTGACCAGACTCAAGTGGCTGGGGAAAGCAAAACCTTGCTTTCAGGCTATTTTGAGAAGCACTCCCAAAGTTTACCCCAGAAACTGCTTTCCGCCTACTCAGATTTCTCAACTGAGCCCATCACATGGTGTTTCGATGGACTGCTGGAGACACTTGAGAACAGCAGAGCTGCCTGCTGCTATCTGCCTGGCACAGGGGGGGTTTTAATTGAGGCTGAACTCTTAAGTCCCTGCTGCAGTCGGCAGCTCCAATCACTGAAATAATAATTAAACCCAGGAGAAACAGTGCAAAGCAGCAATGCCTTTGACGAGCACGTTAAGATGAGGGAACCTGGAGATGCGCACAGACATCTCCAGGATGTGCTGCTTTGTTTCAAGCCTCAGGATTTCCCAGGTTTTTAAACAGGAAGTCAGGGTGGCAGCAATCCTGCAGTACAGAAGCAGGAGAGATGAAGGAAAGTATCCACTTTCACCTCACCCAGTCCAAGGAAGAAATCAGAGTGAGTTTTTTCCATCTGAGTTTGGGATCTTCCTTCCATGGGAATCTGAGAGATTACCAAGAGAGGGGAGTGCAGAGCAAGAGAGGCACCAAGACCGATTAAAGCCATCCTCCCCAATTCAAACTAACCTGTGAAACAAATCTGTTAAAAAAACCACTCTGAAGAAGTCTGTGCTGGCTGTGGAGGCTGCTGGTGGATCAGACAAACACAAGTTCGGCTCTGAAACCCGAGGGGAGAGACTCAGCCTGGAAACCACTCTCCATTAGGTTAATTAGTCAAGTTTGATGTATCCAAGTCGGTTACCATGGCCACAGGAACTGAAGAGTAATGCTTTACACAGATTTCCCTGTGTGGGACTGGGGACAGGGAGCTCCTGCAGCCCCTGCAGGACCCCTGGCAGGGCAGGGAGGAAGGAACCTGCCACCCCAGGCTCTGTGCCAGCATCCTGGGCTGGGCTGCTCACAAACCCTGACTGAACTGCTCCTTGTCCATACACCATCAGGCTGCTAAAAATAGCACCACAGCTCAACCGGGTTAATGACACATCAAGAAGATGCATTTGCACGTAGAAATAAACAGAATGCATCTGGAGATCTACCCTCCACCTGGCTTTTGGTTGGCTGGTTTTGAGTGGGGAGAGAGAAAAAAAAAAAAAATCAAAAAGCTGCTCTGTTTTCTCTTAACAATTCAAAGCCTATCTGTCAAAGAAGTGACAGAAAGCTGTCCATCTCTCCAAACTCCATGCCAAATACAGCTGAAGCTTGGCAATCTCAGAGCCTGGAAAGCGACCACGGCATATTACAAACAAACAAACATTTTAAGTGTCATTAGTTACATTATGATCAACACCACGGCAGTTGCTTACAACTCCGCTCTGCAGCAAACATTCACCCAGGCACTAGCACACAGGAGTAAAATCTACCACAACTCCAGGAACAGCAGCAGATTTAGAAAAGAGTGGGAGAGAAAAAGCAATCTGTAATTCAGCAAGGCTCCTGTGGCAGAGCAGTTTTAAACCCCCTGGAGAAAAGGACCCTCCTCATCAGGTGCCTCACTGAGCCAGGGCTGATGCCTGCAGAAGCTGCACAGAGGATGGCTTCTGCCCAACTTTGCTCTTCAACAGTTTGCCGTGGATATGCAGGGCCATGGCACAAAAGCACAGAGCACCTGAGTCTCCCGGGGGACATAACCAAAACTCAAGGAACAAAGGTGCTGCAGCAGGCAGCCAGCACAAAGCAGCAACAGTGTGAAAACCCCAAGCCCTGCCACAGAGGGACATCCCCAGTCACCGCTCAGAACCAAGCACTTCATTTCCAGCTCACAGGGAAGGAGCAAATGCCACAGACCTTCCCAGGAGCCCAGGCCATGGCAGAAATGACTGAACTGCTACAACACTGCCTGAGCTTGTCTCCAAGCTGAAACTACTGCAGGAACATCAACAAAACCCTACCTGAGGGTATCACCTGTTGCAAAATTGATTGGTGTGTCTCATGCTTGAGAGAGATGCATGACATATCTGCAAACAGCTCTGTCCACAACTTTTTGGGGAATATCTCCCCCTTAGAAAGGAATGTCAGTCCTGTGAAATTCACTCCTGCAAAAGAAAGGCTTGAAACACAATCAGGTTGTGTAAACTACAGCCACTCTTCCCTGGTTTCAGGCCCTGTGTCCCCTGGCTCCACATCCCACACCTCTGCTTTCAACAAAGCAGTGCTGACTTCAACAAGACCAGGACTGCTTAGTGAAGACATTCATTCAGCTACTCAGGTCAAAAATAACAGGAGAGAGCAGCACTGTGATAGGAACATGCTGAGAGGCAGTGAGGTGGCAAACTCCTTCAACCAGCACTACAGCTGATCTCCTGATTTCAGAAATACGGCGTAAATAAAGTGAACTAAGATGCTGTGCAAAAGGCAAGCAGGATCCACTGTTGTTTGACAGCCCCCACCCCACCAGGAGTTACAATTCAGCTCCACCTTTCTCTACAGGTTAACGTTCAGCTGTTAGCTTCCCCCCAACTTCTCAGCATAGGCCTAAAATAGTTGCTGGATACAGATTTCTCTGTTAGACTAACCAAAAAGCTGGGAGATGGCCAGGTGACAGGAGCACAGAATGTGGAGAAGATCATTTGCTTCTGTAACTAATTGTTCTGCCCCCTCAACACACACCAAACTGACTCGGCAAGGCTGCAAGGCAAAGCTGTTGTATTTATTTATACTTCTTTTTCTGCTGGTTAAGAGGCTTTGTAAAGCAGATTGCAAATGGCCATGACAGCACAGGCACCTTTATCAAGTTTTGCATAAACTGGAATGAGTGAAGAATAGCAGGGATAGCAGCATTCCTGGCTGCTCCAATAGATATTTTTTACATATTGATATTAAGATACAATAGATACTTATGTCCTTTACAATAGATATTTTAGCCTCAACTACCTAAGAATTAATCGGCAAAATACTCAAGCAGTTCGTAAAGGCAAGTGTGAACGCTCACTCGCTTCTGGCTACCGCCTTCTTCCCCCAGGGATCAGCTTCCAAAACAAAAATAAGTCTGTGCAGACTGCCTGATCAGGAGGCAGGGCAGTGCCTGTGTCAGCCAAACACGTTCAGTGCCTGGAGCAGCAGCCGGGTGAGCCAAGGCTGAGGAGCCGTGCATGGACACGTTCTTCCTGCAACAGCCAGGGGCCTGACTCTGCACCCATCTTCCAACTCAGCCAAAGGTTCAAGGTGTTTCCGCATGAAACGAGGAACTAGAGTGAGGCAAACACAATAATACATTGTGTGGGGACTGAAACCTCCTGCTGAGAAGAAATCCACAGACATTGAAAAAGCACAAGCGAACAAAACGCAGAAAAGAATAAGACACAGATGGAGCTTAAAGCTCTTGGCTCATTGAAGCAGAGCAAAACTCACTCCGCCTTTGGCAGGGGAAACGGGAGTAAGCAGGGTGCTTGTGTCTGCCTCTGCAGCACGACTCCTGCACCTCAGGGCAAAGCAAATTCCCCATTTCTGAGTCTTCTCTGCTGCTGACAGAGTTTAAGGACGTTCACAGAAGTGCGTTAGATTTCACGAGCACCAGTCTCAGCGGAGAAGATGCAAACCTCAGCTCTCCACAGCGAGCGAGTTAAAATAAAAACACAACCCTTAAGGTACATGCTGACTTCTCTCTTTACTTCTGTTTCATAATGCTGGAGAAAACCCAAAACCCTGCAGTGTTTCTCACTCCAACACCACACAGCCCTCAGGAACGCTGCTGGCAGCTGGCTGGGTTCTGGACCAAAACCACAGCAGCTCTTTATGTGCATCTCTAATCATGGCATCTCAAGACACGTAGACATCACCAAAAAAAAAAAAAAGAAAAAGGAAAAAAACCCAGCCCAACAATTTTTTAGCAGCAACCCTGTCAAGATATCAAAGTAAAGCCAAAACTAAAACCTACAAATGAAGCAAAACAAAAAAGAGAGGAAGAAGCAAAAAAGGGCTGGCTGACACCTCCTATACATGCTGTCAGCAGGATCATTTGCTCCAAAAATAAGGATGCTCAACACATCTTTAACTGATGACATGACAACTGCTTCCCCGTCCCAATACCAAAGTTGCATAAAAACCTCTGAATACCCATTCCCTCGCGGCTCAGTAAAAAACAAGCACTCATACTCACTCAGAGCAAGCAACAGACACCGTGTGCCGCTCCTCAGAAAGATTTTCAGCTCTTCATTTCCACTCAAGCATCCACTCGGGCTGCAGAGAAGCCTTTTAGCCCCGCACCCTTTGCCAGTCACGCTCAGCAGCTCCAGCCACAAGGCTGCTGCTGTGCTGGCTGCCCAGGTGCCCACAGCATGCAAAAATATCTCAACTGTAGCTCTGGATCCCAAACTCGGCAGAGCAAGAGCACAAAGGGAGCGCTACTGACTCCAGGTCCCCCCCAGACAGCAGCAACCAACCTCCTGCAGAGCCTGGATATGCTCAGGCTGCCTCATCAGCACCTCCCGAATAAGCGACATTTGAGACTAGAAAGCCTTAAGAATTCTGCAGGCTTTTTCCACCGTCGGTTCAGAGAGTTTTCCCAAAACACTGAACACACAGATTCCTGTAATGCAGACTTTGCTGCGCTTTATTTCTCTGACAGTTTTTAAGCGCCTCTGGTCTAGCATTTGGAAATTATTATTCACACACACAACAGGAACGAGGCTGCAGGGAAACATGAATTTCACTGGCCTGCCTGGTTTTGTCCGTGGACACCACCTCACATATTACTAAATCAAAACAAGCCGGCCAACTTGAGCGTGAGGGGGAAATGAAAGGGCAGACCGGTGACCTAGAAATGAAGCTGACACTCTGGCATGAGCTCGAAACTCTGCAGCAAAGGGGGGGAAAAAAAGAAAAGAAAAAAAAAAAAGCTGTAACTGCTTTCAAGATGGAGCTTGAAAAGTTTATTAATGGAATTATATGATGTGGACCCACACAAAAGCAAGGACTTGATCAAGGAAGTTTTTCCAATAGGAAAGAGTAATCTCCCTTTGCTAAACACAAGAAACTCTTATGCCAAAGAGGGGACGTAGATATTTAAGGTTCAGATGCCATAAAAACACCCCTACCAAAGCACTGGAGAAAGTCCCTGAGCACACAGTTCTGGTACCAAACACCATGCTCTGATACACACCCAGGATTTACACGCCACATGACGCCACAAATCCCATGATGGTAAGGCATGGGCTTGAGGAGGCAGCGGACAAAGCTTTAGGGCTCCAAGCAGTGGATCAGGAATGCTACAGTCACACGTCTCACTGCTGATCCAATGCAAACTCACCCTGCCAGGTGTAATTGGTTCAAAGAGGGTGTTAACAAGCTACCTTTGCTCCAGCAAGTTTCAGGCTTGAGCGAGTAATGTCCATATCACCGGCATAAACTGACACAGGATCCGCATCGCCCCGCGGCGAGGCTGACACGGGAGACCTTCCTGAGCCAATATCCAGCCCAGACTCTGCCTGCACCATCAGGTAATCCAGTGTAAATCACTGGGGACTCACAGCCTTCCAAAACCAGCCCCTTGCAACATCAGACCGAGGAGATCACGCGGCCTCGGCAGTAAACACTTCCACAGAACGCTTCTGCTGCAAGAGCCAGGTGCTGCCACTGATAAACCGCGTGCTCACCAGGGTTTCTGCAGCACCGCAGGTATGGGTTTGAGAAGTTTGCAGAGGCCAAAGACTGAGCTATTTATTAAGTGATCAAGTATCGTGCAGCTGAGATCTGCTCTCATAACAATTTAGCCACTGGAGTAATTTTATAAGGTTTTAAAATATTTTCAGAAGAAAGCCAACTTTCCATTGTTTGCCACAGCTTGTTAGAAGGCCTCACATCCCACAGTGTAGAGGAAAAGACACCCTCCACCCTCTCCAGCCAGCACTGCGCAGCTGGAGGCACAGGCAGATTTTCAGAAAGCTTTGACTTTGCCTGTCATCCTACTCAGCAATTCAATTCTCACACCACATCCCACCAGAACCCAAGCGCAGGGCTCTGTCCTTCACCGTGCTGTGTTGCAATAATCAGGCCCCAGTTCTTTACACAACCACCTAAGCCTCCAGACCTTGCAATTAAACACTCCCTGAGGAGGATGAAACTTGCCCACCTGGGAGTCAGCAAGTCCTCAGGGACTGATCACAGACGATGGGATGATCTGCACCAGGAACCTTCCCAAATCCTGTCATCCTCCACCCACGGGCTGACACATTTCTTTCCTTCTGCCTTCTTCAACACAGAGACAAGGAAGAGCACACTGCAAACTATTCTCCTGCCCTAACATGCACAGGACAAACCCAAGCTGTGCTGCTTAGGAAGCTGGTAGACAACATTCAGGTACCAGCACAGAACACCAGCCAGAGCCTGCAGAAAACAAGAATTCAGAAGGCATGGAAGTCCCAAAAACTACATGATAGATGGTCACGCCACTGAAGTATTTATTCAGTTTACAGCCAGTTCCCTGAGCAGGCAGAGAGAAGCACACCCAGCTGGAAGAGTTAACTTCCCACAAGTTAAAACTGCATTTCTGGGCACTGCCACTCTGTCCAGTGTTACGCCAGGGAAACAATGCTAAATAAAGATTACGTGGAGTGGTATTATGTAAATAATTCTCTTCCACAATGAAAGGATAAACCTAGACTGCTTGGTTAGTTATTAACCCAGGAGCCAGCGCTGCAGAGAGGAAATCCTGCCGGCTCTGCCTCCCTCCCTGACACACGCACCACCCACCCAGAGAGCCACAGCCAGGCCTGCAGCCTCCAGAGACAATACCCACACCATCCCCAGCCTCCCTGCATGCTGGCACTCTGCCTCAGATCACTTCCCACAGGAGGAAACCATTTGGATCCCACCACATTGTCTGCTCCCAGGGCAACCCCACTCCCAGCCTCATCAACGCTCAGCTTGGCCCCCTTCCTCCTCATCATCCTCCTCTCACCACTGGTCCAGGACACGAAGGGTTCCCTGCTCTGTGATGGGAACACACTCCTCAACACATCCCTCCTCTTGAAGGGCTTCCCTTCCCCTCAAAGGTTGAACCCACTCAAGCCTGCCTTAGCTTGCACATCTTCTTCTGCCCACAATAACTTATTCGACCTTTCTGCCTCCATTTCTCCCTGCAACCTTCCTCCTGCCTTGGCCTCATGTCTGAATGCTTTATGTTTGTCATACGATTTTAAATCTGTCAGCAATTCATCCATCTGCCACCTCCCGGGTTTTTAACGCCAAGAAACGTTCCGGGATAAAGCCTTGCATAAACCTCTGGGTGGAAAATTAAGCTGCACCTCGTTCAGAAACCAAACTGGCTTGGAGATCATTTCTTCCCAAGGTGCTGGGCTATTTCAAAGACTGGCTTCTTCCCTACAGCAAGCAGAAAAGCCATGATGCTATCCGGTCTAAAATAAACATTATGGGAGCGGTGATAAGGGGAAATATTTTAGCTGACTAAGAGCAATGTGGGTTCAAATCCAAGCGTAAGCTGATATTGCTTGTAATTTGTTCCCGAGCCAAAAACACAGACTGGGAGTGAAAAAATGGAAGGCATTAAACAACAAGCAGCGTACTCAGCGACTCTGAAAAACTTCAGCATTTCCATTTACGTTATTATTTTTTTTAAATAACCTTCAGTTTCACGGATCATAAAGTTAATTTCGAGTAACTTCCCTTCTCTGTAACTAGACAGAGCTGCTATCCTTTACATTCATTAATGTTTGCTCAGTGCTCCGCAGCTATAAAGAGAGCACTAACCATTATCAGCATCCTCCACGCACCCAGCAGGCACACAACCACTGCCGTGCTCTCCCTGTCCCCTCCCTGTGCCCCAGATGCCCTCCAGCCCTGGCACTGTGGTAACAATCACGGTCATGGCCACCTACCTCCATCTTTACTGCTTTTCTTGCAGTGCCAGTCAGCTCTCCCCTGCAGGCAGGGCTCCTCTCCGGGCCTCTCCAAGGTAGATTTGGATCAGCAGCTGAGCACACGCTGCTGGCAGCAGGGTCTGCAGCAATCACTGCCTCTTCTTACCCACCCTCAGCCAGGTCACGTTTCTCAGCTTCACACGGTGAAGGTGGCACGGGAGCTGCTACCCTGTGAGCTCTGCCTGCTCACCAGAAACTTCCCCTCCTGGGGCACCTTTAATAAGGAACAGCCCACACCCCAGGGAGACTCCAGCTGCCAAAGGCAGGTTGGCAGGAACGGAGAACTGGTTGGCCTCGAGAAGGGAAGTGACAAGTAGAGAGGGCACTAGGACTGGGGGTGCAGCCCAGATTTCTCAATTCCCAGTGTAGTCCTGCTGCTGCCTCATGCTCAGGTCAGGGATCACTTCCTCAAAATGACAAATCACTCATTTCCTTCTGCTCCTCTGTCCTCCTTCCCTTCCTGCAGATCCATCCCTCACTCTGACCAAGCTTTTACAGGCATTTTCATGCCCTCTGTTCTGGAGCTCCAGCTCCCTCTTCAATCTTCTTTTTGGGAAGCATCTCTGCCCTAGTCATGCTCATTAAATGATACACATTTCCATTTTCTACTGCAATATGAAGATCTATCCCTTGACATTACAGGGCAAATTGGAGACCTCAACACCCGTGTGCCAGCACAAGCCCAGCCACAAACAGCAATTCTCCGCTGCTTTCCTACATCGATACACAGCTAGGGCCCTTCAAAGCTGTGCAGGAGCCTGTGCCACAGCAGCCTAGATAAGAATCCATGACCTCACGATGCCCAAATCCTTAAGCAGCTGCAAAAGCCTCAGTCACTAATCAGAGAGGCGACCGGGTGCTGCTATACCTCATTTCCAGCTCCATTAGAGCTGACCCTGCTCTCTGCTGAAAACTCTCAGCGAGGACTAAAGCGAGCCACGGTTCCTACAAATGCAACTGCACAAAAATAACAGTCCTCTTAAGGAACAGCCTGGCCTGGATTTCCATCCTTGTGCACCCCTGCAGCTAAGCCCATGGTGTGTATTTGGGGACCACTGCTCACAGGCATAAAACCCAGGGGGAACCAGCACTTTGCCACTGGGAGTAACAAGCCCTCACACTGAACAAGCAAAGCACTCATGGAGAAAGAGACTCTTCACCAGCTCTCCAGCAGACTTGCTCTGACACATTGAACTTCACATAACCCCATCGGCCTCAGTTTTCTGACTTGTGAAGTGATCTGGTCAGAATGAGACATTGGGTTAGGGATGGGGAGTGCTGCACCCCAAAGGCCTCTCCAACCCATTCTCCTTCACAACTGCTCCAAACAGCCATCCAAAACCCACCTCCAAAAAGTTACTGATTCAATTCTCCTTTTGTACCACTCATTTAGAAACAGACAAGATTGCAACTTTCCTCCTCCCCACAGGGCCATGAAGATGATGGCATCTCAGGCACATAAATTATACTTGGTTTCAAACAGGTTCCTCCCCGGACAACCGGATTGCAAAAAGGACTGTATTGCAGCAGAGACCAGCAGAAATCAGAACCAGCAGTGGGAGGAACACTGGGAGCCATCAAGGGGGACAAATAATTCACAGCCATGTCACAAAAGATGAAGATATCTCCTATGACCCAATTCCAGCTAGCGCAGTCCTGAGCTGCCGTGGAGATGAGACGGGGAGCTCTCAACACGTGCAGCTATCAGCACAGCTGCATGCACACCATCACTGCCAATCAGAACACAACTGCTTTTTCCAGACTGGATCTCCTCATTACAAGATGTGAACACGGCCTGCACCAAACTCTCTTTGGCTTTAGCGCAGGATGGCTCCAGGGATTAGTACAACCTCCACTGGAGGCAGCTTGGTACAAATCCAACCACAGCCATTAGCAAGTGAAAGGTATTGCCAAGCAGCAGCTGGTTGGTGGCTTGCACGAAACGAGTTTATGGTTTCAGTGCAGATCCTGTCGCAAAAAAAAATGCCAGTCACCTCCCTGAAGCTCAAAGGTGTGAAGGCAGAGGCACCCACCCGCTTCTCCAGAGCTGGAGATGCTGATGTGGGAGGTGTTCCCACACGGGCCCAGGCTCAGCTCCACAGAGCCAGCCCTGACCTCCGCAGGGGTTTCAGAACCAGGTATGTTTTGCAACTTGGCAGAAACACACAGCTAAGTAACAGAAACCACCACCCACATGAAGCCAGAAGAACAAAGTACCAGTGTTTTCCTGCCCCAGACATGTGCATGCCCCATCTCCTCTCTCACACCAAAAATAGCTTCTACTTTTTCCCTTTTGGCAGCAACAAACCGAGGTTTGAGTGCATTTGCTTACAATAAACTAAACACGTTTTGCAAGAGTCTCTCTTGCAGTGAAACTTACTCAATTAAAGTTATAAAATATTTGTCACAGGCAAAACTTCCCTCCCACGGCACCACGGGACAACCTCAACACACTCTGCGAGCCTTGCTCACTGAATTCCTCACCCAAGGCACAGGTCCTGCACAGAGCTGGCAGACCCACACAGGAGGCTTGAGCTAAATCCCAAAGTCACCCAACGAGTCAGCACTGAAACTCAGAGAATTAAACGTGATTCCATTAAAACCATCCAGGAATACATGGCTTCACTAGAGCCCTTGAAGGGTTTTGTCACCACTTCCAGAAGAGAGGGAAATGCTCACCCAGTTGTCCCAACTCACGCTGGCTCCCTTTAAGAATCAGTAATAGTACCAAATCTTTATCAGTAAAGCACACAGCAAATTTAAACCTAACCTTGCTGATAAAAACTATATACTAGATGGGAAAACTCTCACCCCACATGACCAAGGAATACCAGTGAAACAAAAATCACATCCACCAAACTGATTAAAAACACCAGATTCAGCAAAACCCTGACGTTTTCAAGCATCCAGAGCGCTCAACATTTGCTTCACGAGAATACTGAGGGAGAGGTCGCCGAAAGAGTTCAAACCATAAATGCCTGTGAACCAACGGGTTAGGAAACACCCACTGCACAGATCACCTCCAGCAGCACTGTCCTCTCCCGCACATTCTTGAGCTGACCCAAAACACAAAGTTCAGGGAGCAGACGGAGCCTCCAGCGCAGGCAGCAGTGCCTGCAGGCGTGCTGGCCCTTCCACAGGGTTCAAAGCTCTGGAAGCAGGGATGGGTTTGTTGGGTCAACACGGCCCCGCGCCCCAGGCAGCCCCAGCCCGAGTCCTGCAGGTTTTGCTGCTTCAGTGGTGTTGGCAGCAGCCCACATGGCAGGCAGCTGCCTGCACCCACTGCAGCCTGCTCTTTGTGCATTGTCAGGGCAAGGGAGCAGGAGGAAGGGCCGAGGGAGAACAGGGAACAGGAAATTATAAGAATCAACAGAAGGAAAAAAAAAAAAAAAATAAGAAAAAGCCATCACTCCAGAGACCGCAGCTGGGGTTCAGAGAAACGTGCACTTGTTGCCTGCAGACACCGTCTCAGTTACCTCCCGTAAATATTTACACAGCGAACACCACACCGCCCGAGAAGCCAGCCCTGCGGCTCTCGTCGTGCCCAGGAGCCGGCCGTGCCCCCAGCACCCACGGGCACCCACGGGCACGGCCGGGGGCCGCTCGGTGCCCCCTCGGATGCTCATTCATTGCTCCGGCTGCCGGTGAGCGCGAACCCACCGGCTGCCAACGCGCAAGGGGGGCAAGAGCCGGAAAATACAGCGGGATTGAGAGAAAGGGAGGAAAAAAAGAGGAAGGGGGGGATAAAAAAAACGCCCTTGGGTGCCCCCACCCCGCAGAGGGGTGTCCCCGCCAGTTTGCCAAGTGCGGGGCTCCCCCGCGCTCCCGAGCGGCGCGTTCCCTTGAGGCCAAAACCAGCAAAACCGACCAAAAAGAAGAAAACAAGGAAAAAAAAAAAAAAAAAAAAAAAAAAAAAAAAAAAAAAAAAAAAAAGGAGAAAGTTTCTCCCCGGCGAGCAGCTCCCGTGGCACATTTTCATTTTTACGTAACGCGGCCGCCTTTTCCCCCACCTGGGGGGAGCGGAGCGGCCCCCCCAGCCCGGCCCCTGCCCGCACCCCGGCACCGGGGGCTCCCCTGGGGCTCCCCCCCTTCCCGACTTACCTAATCCCGCCGGCAGCTGCCGCCCCCCATCGCCGCCGCCGCTCCCGCTTCAGCGGCCGGCGGGGCAGCGCTGGGCGCGGGGACGCGGCCCCGCCATCTGCGCCGTGTTTATAAATCCAGAGCCATGGGGCTGCGAGCCGCGTCTGTCTGTCTGTCTGTCTGTCTGTCCGTGGGGCCGGGCCGCGCCTCGCCGCAGCGCCGGCCCCGCAGCGCCCAGCCCAGCC